>JAYESA010000014.1:67796569-68311569 GCA_036927795.1 Iris macrosiphon
GCACATATCCAACAGTTGTACTCACTGCCGAGGACGAGGTCATCCCTGAGGACTTCGCCTGATCGCTGGTAGTGACTCTTTCCTTGGGACGGTATCATTACCTAGTTACCTGATGCCGTTCCAAGTTATCTTATTGCTCACTTGCATTCCAGTATTTTGTACTAGCGGGTTTGTTCCCGTGTGACTACTCTAATATTTGTATTTGATACTTATCTTAGACATTTCCTTTCTGCACATTAGTTGTTGTATTTACCTCTATTGTGCTTTTATATTGCTGCCTGTGGATGAGATTTAGATTAACTATTTATTTGTTACGTGATGGGTTATTCATTGTACTTTACAGCTTACGTGTACTCCGACGGGCCCATTAGATTGGGATGCCCGCCGAAGTGTGCTGCTGGCCATTGCCAAGTGACTCGGTTCCTTACCTATGGAACCGGGATGTCACAGGGGGATACCAGTGCTCGGGTTGGAGAAGTAAAGGCAGTGATTATAAGGTAGAACACTGCAGCAATGCTCGGGTGCAGGCTTTCATCCACTGCACAATAGCCAAAGGCAGTGATCATCGGGTAGAGCACTACAGCAATGCTCGGGTGCAGGCCTTCAGTCACAGCTGTAGCAGCCAGAGAATGCAATATCAGTACAAATTTCACTGTGCAGTATCCTACTGCACAATATCGGTTTCAGTTGCAACTGTAAAATTCAGCATTGTGATTTAGTGAGTTGTTCACAGTGATATCAGTCTACTATGGTGCCCGAACACAGTACCCATTGGTTCCATGTTTTAGTATAAATTAGTTGGTTGGTTATAGTTAATATTTCAGTGTAGTGTTCGTTAGTTTGTTAGTAGTTTAGTTAATTTTGGGTAGTTAGTTCCAAGTATTAGTTAGCTGATAGTTGTTAGTTTGGTTGTGGGTGATTAGTTAAGTGTTTGAGTTATAGTTTAGGTTTCAGTAGCCAGTTATCAGTAGGATTAGTTAATTAAGGTATTATAATACCTTGTTTATATATATATATATATATATATATATATATATATATATATATTTGTTTGTATTAGTTGATATAGTATAGTAGTTAGTTATGTATACTATTGGTATTCTATGATAGAGGTTAGATACTTTATCATAGTTAGTTTATGGTTTATATATATATATATATATATATATATATTAGTTATATTAAGTTTTGGGTTACCTCGGGATACCAAGGTATTACCAAGGTATTGGGTCGATACCAAGGTATTGAGTTTGGCTATCGAGATAGGTGTGATACGCATTGGTGCAAGGCCAAGATATTATAGTTTTCTTGTTTTGATCTAGTATTATAATATATGACTTGTACATATATTTAAAACACTATTTTCGTATATGAAAACTTGCGTATCTTAGGATACGGCTTCTTGAGTGCCTTGTTGTATCTTAGCTTGGTTTGTATAGCATATTTTCATTGTGTATCGACTTAGTAACTTAGTTTTAGACTCTTGCGATCTAGATTTCATTGGTTTGACTTAGAAATAACGTATCGACCTAGAAATGTATCAACTTCACTTATTTTCATTCTTGAACCTTGTTTTGATGCAATATACCATATATAAGTTGTGTAACACCAGCTTGGGCATCGAGAGACACACCTTGCTCAGAACTTCAGGCGAGTATATTTCTCTGATAGTTTTTAATTCATAATATTGTATATATGCATGTTCTAGAATTATATACTTGATCCCAACAGAGTGATTGCAAGGACTGGTCCTATATGGATCCCATCAAGAGATGTTATCCCCTACCGGGTTCAGCGGGTACTCTTGTATATTGTATCTCATCGTGTATATTGGGTATTGATTACATTTCGTATTCACACACTGCTCGTATTTAGTGTGCTTATTTGTGTACACCTATCGTTCATATTCGGTTGTTATGATATTTGTGTACACCCACTGCTCGTGTTCAGTGGTTGTATTTCGTGTTCATAGCGTATCGTGATTGGATCCATCGGTATTAGTTGGGGGTGGGAGTGTAGGAGTTGATTATGTGATCAAAACATTGTTACATCTTGTACATTCTAGTTACATACCTCACTTGTAATCCGTCTTACCTGATCATGTTCACCCAACCCGATCACATAATAAACTTATATTTTGAGGCACATTAGTTAGTTTAGATTGCAATAATTTTATCATATTGCTGATATTCATATTATTTATCTATATTTTCGTACATTACCTGTATATCTATTGTTCATCATTTATATGTTTAGTGATCTTGTATTTCATTTCTATATCTGTTTATATGCTCAATTATGCTATTGAAACTGCTTTCAGAGGTATGTACTTCGCTCCAATCCTGACTGGATATATTTTTCCAGATGACTGGCTTTTAGAGCAGTGTCCCATATTCTATGGGCCACAGGACGGCGTACCTATAGAGGATACTCCTATTGACCAGGAGGACTTAGTTGCAGAGCCTGGGGAGGTCTAGATTATATTTGTATTGGATTGTATTAGACTATTATTTTGGTGGATTCACATCTTGTATATTATTTTAGATTGTGGATTGTTCTTTATTCTTTTCTTTGCTATTCCATACATGGATTATCTTCCTTGGTTTGTTTTGTGATTGAGATTAGTCATACTTGTGAGATACCATATTGCTCCTCCGTTCGGAGTTGAGATGATTGATAGGTACCATATTATATTGTTGAGATGTTAGATAGTTAGAAATGACCCAGACAACGTTCTACCACCGATTCTGTGGCGTAGGCTGGGCGTAACCACGTACTCGTGCCCGAATATCCGGGTCCGGGTCGTGACACATATTTAGTGGTGGCCCATTCTGGTCTCATCTATCCTACGATATTGCACTACTTGCGACTCTAGATAGATATCGTAGTTGTGCTCGTCTAGAGTACTGCTACGAGCATGTTTTAGGAAATAGGATTTAGGCTGAAAGTTTACTCAATCATACATAGGAAAATTCTAATCTACTTTTGCAAATCCTTATCTATTGAATATTGTTTTACTTTGAATAAAGTTTTGTCCTTCTTTGATGATATCGTATCATATTCAATATTGATTCCGTATTTTAATCTATCTTCAGGATGTTGCCGAAGACGCATTCCTAGCGATCAGGTACCACGACAGCACGATCAGTCACTTCATCACCTTTGAGGGCAGCACCCTCAGATGATGGTCCAGCGCCTACATTCATGAGGTCAGCTTCACTGATCCAGGTGGGTGTATCGACAACAGCTTTTGGAGGTACGCCACCTCCAGTACAGAGGAGAGGACAGGCAGTTTCCGAGAGGATCTTCCACCGCCACCAGCTGTAGTTGATCAGACGCAGATGTTCGTGCTCTTCCAGCAGATGATGGAGGTGCAGCAACCATAGTCAGAGGTCTTGCGATAGAGCATGGAGAACACTCACCAGATCGTACTTACAGCAGTAGAGAGAGCCACTACAGCCCAGCCACAGACGGCACTAGCTCAGTTTATTCTGCATCAACCGAGGCCGGGTACCATCATCGACTTCAAGAGGATGGGCCCGAAGGACTTCAGGGGCATAGAGGGGATTATCTATGCGGATGAGTGGATCGAGGACATCGAGCAAAACCTGCGGCTGGCGCAGATTCCAGAGGTTCTACAGATAGAGGCAGCAGGTTGTATGATGTTCGACATTGTACTAACATGGTTTCGGACAAACCCGAGGATTGCAGTACTAGGACTCTCTTGGAAAGCCTTCAAAGAGCTTTTCAAAAAGAAGTTCTTCCCAGACGTGGCTCTTACATCTTTGGAGAGTCAGTTCCAATATCTCGTCCAGGGAGGTATGTCAGTGGACGGGTAAGCGACGGAGTATTGCCATCAAGGTTATTTCGTGGAGGGTCAGAACCCTAGAGGCAGAGCAAGAAAGTTCAGGAAGGGCCTGAACCGGGAGGTCAAACCCCACACCAACGGAGATCCTACTTCCACCTTCGAGGAGATACTCAGGCAGGCGCAGAGAGCGCAGGATAACTTAGAGCTTGGCTCTAAGAGGCCGAGGGACACAGGAGGATCCGGCAACAACACGGGTCCGGCAAAGAGGCCTCATTTCTAGCAGCAGCACCAGAGGCCTGACCAGCACCAGAGGCAGTAGTATCATGGGCCAGCTAGAGCGTTGGCTCAGCAGATGCATCAAATCCAGAGGGCTGCAATTCCTTGAACTTTTTGTAAGAAGCAAGGACACAGATGGGACGCATGCAGGATGAGGCTAGGCCAATGCTTATTTTATGGATCGGGAGATCATCAGTTGCGGGCTGGTCCCAAAGTCCCAACTCATCCAGCGCAGGGTAGAGGACAGGCACAGAGGGCACCAGCTTGACCACCAGCGGGCCAGCAAAGAGGACCTCTTCCACTGCAGCAGCAGCAGTTTGCCCAGCATCAGCAGCAGAGAGGAGCACAGCGATAGGGGTAAGCTTTTACCTTGACTGTCGAGGAGGAGGAGCCGGTTGGCGATGTCATCTCAGGTTCAGTTTATCTCGATTCCTTTCCAGCTCATATTTTGTTCGATTCTGGTGCTTCTCATAGCTTTGTATCTGTATCTTTTGCTTTGAGGCATCGCCTTGAGTCTGAACCGTTGGCGAGGACTTGCAAGATCACGACCGGGGTTGGCATTATCCTGGTCAGTAATATTTGCAAGAACTAGACAGTTTATTTAGAAGGCCAAGAGTTGAGTGTATGTTTACTTGTAATGCCACTTCTGAGTTACGATATAGTACTCAGGATGGATTGGTTGAGTAGATATCACGCTAGTATCGATTGCGTGGAGGTAGAGTTTTATTTCAGACATCAGGAGAGCCAGAGTTTGAGTTCGTCCGAGGAGCAGAGCAGAGCGAAGGCAATTTCTATGGAGCTTTGGTAGAAGAGCAGGAGCTGCCACATCCGTTGATTGCAGAGTTCTTGGATGTCTTTCCAGAGGAGTTGTCGGGGTTGCTGCCGAACAAAGATGTGGAATTATCTATAGAATTGGTGCCAGGCACTGAGCCGATATCTCAACACATCTATAGAGTAAACAACAGCGAACTGGCAGAGTTGAAGAAGCAGGTGGATGAGTTGCAAGACAAAGGCTTTATCCATTCTAGTTCATCACCATGGGGTGCTCCAGTACTTTTTATAACAAAGAAGGATGGGTCGGTACGTATGTGTATCGACTACAGGGCACTTAATAACCTCAGTATCAAGAACAAATACCCGTTGCCGTGGATAGATGACTTGTTTGACCAGTTGAGCAGAGCAAAGGTATTCTCGAAGATAGACTTGAGGTCAGGGTACTACCAGTGAAAGTGAAGAGGGAAGACATCCCGAAGACAGCTTTCAGGACTCGTTATGGGCAGTTCGAGTTCTTGGTGATGTCGTTTGGGTTGACCAATATCTCGACAGTATTTATGAACCCGATGAACAAGGTATTTCATCAGTCCACTGTGGTGCCTGAGCACAGTACCCATAGGTTCCATGTTTCAGTATAATTTAGTTGGTTGGTTATAGTTAATATTTCAGTGTAGTGTTAGTTAGTTTGTTAGTTGTTTAGCTAATTTTGGGTAGTTAGTTCCAAGTATCAATTAGCTGATAGATGTTAGTTTGGTTGTGGGTGATTAGTTAAGTGTTGGAGTTATAGTTTAGGTTTCAGTAGCCAGTTATCAGTAGGATTAGTTAATTAAGGTATTATAATACCTTGTTTATATATAGTTAGCTATATGTAGATACTTATATATATATATATATATATATATATATATATATATATATATATATATATTTGTTTGTATTAGTTGATATAGTCTAGTAGTTAGTTATGTTATATATATATATATATATATATATATATATATATATATATATATATATATATATATATGTGTGTGTGTGTGTGTGTGTGTGTGTGTGTTAGTTATATTAACTTTTGGGTTACCTCGGGATACCAAGGTATTACCAAGGTTTTGGGTCGATACCAAGGTATTGAGTTTGGGTATCGAGATAGGTGCGATACGCATTGGTTCAAGGCCAAGGTATCATATTTTTCTTGTTTTGATCTAGTATTATAATATATGACTTGTACATATATCTAAAACATTATTTTCATATAAGGAAACTTGCGTATCTTAGGATACGGCTTCTTGAGTGCCTTATTATATCTTAGCTTGGTTTGTATAGCATAGTTTCATAGTGTATCGATTTAGTGACTTAGTTTTAGACTCTTGCGACCTAGATTTTATTAGTTTGACTTAGAAATGGCGTATCGACCTAGAATTGTATCAACTTCACTTATTTTTATTCTTGAACCTTGTATTGATGCAACATACCATATATAGGTTGTGTGACACCAGCTTGGGCATCGAGAGACACACCTTACTCAGGACTTTAGGCGAGTATATTTCTCTGATAGTTTTTAATTCATAATATTGTATATATGCATGTTCTAGAATTGTATACTTGATCCCGACACAGTGATTTCATGGACTGGTACTTTATGGATCCCGTCAGGAGATGTTATCCCCTACCATGTTCGGCGGGTACTCGTGTACATTGTATCTCATCATGTATATTGGGTATTGATTACGTTTTGTGTTCACACACTGCTCGTGTTCAGTGTGCTTATTCGTGTACACCCACCTCTTATATTCGGTGGTTATGATATTCGTGTACACCCACTGCTCGTGTTCAATGGTTATATTTCGTGATCTGTTTATATGCCCGATTATGCTATTGAAACTGCTTTCAGAGGTATGTACTTCGCTCCAATCCTGGCTGGATATATTTTTCCAAATGACTGGCAGTAAAATCCCTAATTTTAAAAACCGTATTAATTATTTAATTAATCATTTAATTTAATCATAGTATCTATTAGTTAATTAGAAGAAATATAATTTATTGAATTTGTATTTCTAGGTAATAATGCATTTAGAGATTTATGGAGCAACTATTATTCTACCTTAATTTATTTCATGTAAGAGACCTTGTGGATGGTTAATAGATTAATTGTATGCACTAATATAATTTTTTGGAATTATATATATATATATATATATATATATATATATATATATATATATATATATATATATATATATATATATATTGATTTATTAATAAGAAAAGAAATAAAATAAAAAGAGAATGGAAAAAGAAAAAGGAAAAAGAAAAAAAAACTTCAAAATCCTAAAGCCCATTATTCCCCCAAACCCGTTGAAGGCCGAGACCACCCCCACCCCCCCCCGCGCACGTTCTTCTGTTCCCCGCTCCCTATATATATATATATATATATATATATATATATATATATATATATATATATATATATATATATATATATATTATATAACAAAGACCCTAACCCTAATAAACCCTTATCATCCAACCCTGAGCCGCCGCCGACCTCCTCGACCGCCGCCTAGACCCGCCGCAGCACCGCCGAAATTCGCAGCGTCCGCGACCGCGAGCACCCCGCGACAACAGAAATTTACAGCAGCGTACCCCTGTTCAGGCACTGATTTCCGTTCCATCGATCGACCAAATTTGACCCCGTCTTCACCGGTATGTTCATGACCTATCCCTCTTCTAACTTTGTGTATTAGTTTCCTTCGATCAGCACGTAACCCTAGGTGAAAACCGAGACCAAGTTGGAGAAAAAATGATAACTTTTAATCTCAAAAAAACTAATGTAACCACCAATGTTTACGGACTCATATCTCCCACCACAGAGATCCAAACTTAGATTTTCTTCTTGCTATGTGAAGACCATATAACCGAGATTATTTTCTATCAATTATATTATTTTATTTGGTACTTTATGCAGAATTAAACTGAGTTAACAATCACGAAAAAACCTACTTTCGAACCTTCAAAATTTATGATACGGAGCGTGCCCCGTCAAACGGGACCGCCCCGTCGCGTACCAATTATACTAAAAGGCGCGTATGGTATGTCCACACGTGTGGGCTTTCGCAAAACCTGATTCGGATGCGTGTGCGCGTCGAAATCAGCCCATATCCGCGAAAAGTCTCCAAATCATGACTTTTGTAAAATCCTGCACCATTTAGTGTACGCTTATCAGAATGTGACGAAACTTTTGACATTGGACTCATGGTATCGCGCTGGTCATGTGACCTAATTTTCACGTAATTCTGAGATAGTTGACAAGGCCGCCTATTAGCGGGCCCCACGGTTGACTTTTTGGGCGAATTTGTGTTCGGCTTACCGTAATCCAAAATTGGACATACCGTTGAGTTCGTAATGACATTTAAATTTTGGTTGACCTATAATTTGTCCTATTTAGAGACCTTTACCCCTGGCACACTTTTTGGGGCAAAGTGGGCCACATGTGGACCCCGCTTTGACCCAAAATTACCGTTTTGCCCCTGTGTCCAAATTGGACGAAAGGGTAGTATTTTCTAGCTATCTCGCTTATTCTGGAAACTTTGGTGATGTTTATTTCAGCATCCAGAGATGTTTATTCGAAGGCCTTAGTTGCTGATCCTGTGTACCTGACATCTGGACGCTTACACTATATAGATTGCTTGCCAGGAAAGTATACCTTGCCTTTGTACTGTGATTTATATTCCATATGTTGCATGCATCTTATTTCTGTTTATTTAGTTCATATAGATTTTAAACTGCTATATAAACTGCGCGTCCAAGGAAACTTGGGTGCAACGACGGTGACGTCGTATTCTGTTTTTATTATGTATATGCATGTGACCTAGTTTATGAGACCACCCCATTATCATGAGGCATTCTTATTTTCATTGGCCATGACACTGTTCTTACACGTGTGTAAGTCACATGTAGGACACGAACTTGTGTACTCGACTGGCCACTGGTACGTATAGGTCGTACGACGGATAGGGATAACTGTCGATAGAAACTTTGCATGCTAGTAGACCTGGCAGTTATTTAGAGGTATCATCATGTCATGGATGTGACATGCTTAGAGCATGGGGTGGGAAGAACAACAAGTAAGGCATTTGGGCTCCTTTGCACTTTCCTTTCTGTAACCCGTATGCTCCGCCGGAGATACGTGGCGGTGATGATCCCTATATATTACTGTTGGCCTCTGTCGTTCAAAAGACGACATACTTTGTAGGCTCCTGATTCTCCGAAAGAATCATGCCAATCCTATTTATGGCCAGATAGCCTACTTGTAAGAATGTTGTTCTCAAACTGCATTCATATAGACGGTTAGGCGACCCATTGGATGTTTATTTTCAGTACTTTATTGGCATATTTATATGTATCTTGTTACGTCCCTCTGAGGACCTGGTACCTTTCCAGATATAGACGGGCAGGAGTATCCACAGGAGTACGGACCTGGTCCTGACGCTTCATACCCGACTGAGGAGGTCTTACCTTCGGAGCACCTTTGATTCATCGCAGCTGATGGATATTCTAGTCGCTATTTCTTTTATAGACATTTATCTTATATTGTAGTTAATCTCTTCTCTCTTTTAGTAGTTTTTAGTATAGTCAAATTGTAGTGGATTTGTTTCCATCCGACTACCATAATTGATACTTTATCTTTGAGATTCAGTTATTTATTTCCTATTTATTTATTTGTGCTGTGGATGAGATATAGATTGCGTGTGACTTGCTGACAGTATATTACTACTGGTGGATTTGATATTCATGTACAGCGTACGTGTGTGTATGGTTTCCATATATTGGAGTTCGTATACATACGGCTGGCGTGTTACGTATTCCTAGTCCTACGTATTTTGGGACTGGGCGTGATATATTTTTAGGGTGGCCCATGCAGGTCTAGAATATATTGTCTCGGTTACGTTACTGTACCGAACAAGCCTGCATATAGGAATAGAGTATAGAATCTCATCCACGCTTGACTAAAACTCATCTTTCCTTTCAACTATCCTATATAAATGCTTGCATCCTGTTTGATTCTTGTACTTCTTCTAATTATTTCGTCCACCACCTGCAGAGAGATGGATATGCGTAGTGGATGTACTACCGCCGATGGTGACACACCTTCAGGAGTCAATGGCCAAACTCGAGGGGTGACCTCGACGACTCCTAGACTTCCGGGGCCGGATGGACAGACTCACAATCCAGTTCCATCTAATCCTTCAGCTTTACCTAATGGAACTTTTCTAGTTTTATCAGTACCGCGGGATGGCCAGACACAACTGTTCTAATTCTTCCAAACGATGATGCAGGAAAAGAGACAACAGGCAGTCGTACTAGCTGCAGAGCAGAGACAACAAGCGGCAGAGCAGAGGCAAGAATTTCTGGCAGCACGTGAGAGGATGGCTGCACAGGCAACTGTACCAACTTAGACACTAGTTCCAGTACCGTAAGCTAGAGTTGGTTCAGTCAAGGACTTTATACAGATGGGTCCCAAGCCGTATAAAGGCACTGAGAGCCCAGAGGAGACTACAAACTAGATTACCCACACTCAGAAGTTATTAGAAGGATCACAGCTACCTACAGATCTATTGATGACGGGCGCAAGGAAGCTGCTAGATGGTAATTCTCATCACTGGTGGGAATCAATGGAGCGCCAGTTAGGTACGTATTAGACTTGGGAACAATTCTTTGAGTGCTTTGAGAGGAAGTACTTCCCAGACACTGTAAGGGATGCATTGTATGATCAGTTCCTTCATCTGGAGCAGCGAAATAAGACAGTTGACGAGTATGATGTAGAGTTTAGTCACATTAATAAATATGGCACCACCCTGATACCGAATGACTTGGAGAAGGCTAAGAGATTCTACCGCGGGCTGACTCAGGAGCTCCAACACTACACTAGCGCACAGTCCCGGATCTCTTATGCCGAATTATTAATAGAAGCAAATTTCAAGAGTCCATCAGCAAGGGAAAGGGAGGTCAACTAAAGACACAGTAAGGACCAGCAAGGACACAACAAGGAGGGCCTATCAGACATCCTTTGGCACAGCAGCAGCAGCAGCACAGAGCAGGACCGTACCAGATTCCGAAGAAGCCCCAATGTAATTATTGTGGGAGACGCGGACATATTATGAAAGACTGTCGGAACCGCTTAGGACCATGTATGAGGTGTGGTTTCGGACAGCATATGGTAAGAGACTGTCCAATACAGCAGACAGTGGCACTTCCACCGCCAACACAGAGGCTAGCACTTCCAGTACCGAAGCCAGTTCAGCAGATGACTAGACCAGGAGCACCTCGACCTCCAGCAGCCAGAGGATTTTAATGAGGACCACTGCTACCTACTCAGGAGGATCAGTTCACGAGGGCCAGTCATGGAATTCCACAAAGGAATGGACAAGCTTTTGCACTAGAAGTGGATGACATGGATCAGGAGATTGATGTCATTGCAGGTATTACTCTTGCTTTTACTTTTCCTGCTGTGATATTATTTGATACGGGAGCCACCCACTCGTTCATATCTTCTAGTTTTATTGTCAAACACAATATTGTCACTACACCTTTACCTAGTTGTGTTAGAATTCTCACCGGAGGAGGAATTGTACCTGTTAGTCGAATTTGTAGATCGTATCCTGTAGTGATTCGTGGCAGAGAGATGAATGCCCGACTCTTAGTCCTTCCTATGCCAACTTTTGATATTATGCTTGGGATGGACTGGCTAAGCAAGTACCATGCATTCTTCGACTGTTTTGGAGAAAGCATTCTTTTTAAGGTACCAGGCCAGCCTAAAACTTGAGTTTGCACGAGGATCCACATAAGCTCTTGATGGTGTGCAGTTTGCAATGGACGACGTTATTTATCACCCCATTATTACAGGGTTTCAAGATATCTTCCTAGAGGAATTGCCAGGACTACCCCCGGATAGAGATATAGAATTCTCAATTGAATTGACACCGGGGGCAGCACC
The DNA here is from genome assembly GCA_036927795.1 of Iris macrosiphon. Taxonomy (NCBI): domain Eukaryota; kingdom Viridiplantae; phylum Streptophyta; class Magnoliopsida; order Asparagales; family Iridaceae; genus Iris; species Iris macrosiphon. The sequence goes on from JAYESA010000014.1 coordinate 67,808,422, forward strand.
CATAGCGTCGCATGTTTATAGATTGGCAAAGAAGGAGATGGATGAGCTGAAGGCACCGTTAAAAGAACTAGAAGAGAAAGGTTTCATCCGACCAAGTGCATCACCCTGGAGAGCACCAGTATTGTTTGTACCAAAGAAGGATGGGTCAGTGCGTATGTGCATTGACTACAGAGCCTTAAATACAGTGACCATGAAGAATAAATATCCATTGCCACGCATTGACGACTTATTTGATCAGCTTAGTGGAGCCAAGGTATTCTCGAAGATAGACTTGAGATCGGGGTATCACCAGGTGAAGGTACGGAAACAGGACATCCCGAAGACCACATTCAGGACAAGATATGGACACTACGAATTTTTTGGTCATGGCATTTGGATTGACCAATGCTCCAGCTATCTTTATGGACTTAATGAATCGAGTATTTCATCAGTATTTGGACCAGTTCGTGATCGTCTTCATAGATGACATACTTGTCTATTCGTAGAGCCACGAGGAGCACGAGAAGCACCTGCGGATTATTCTAGAGACATTGAGGAGAGAGCAATTATATGCAAAACTCAGTAAATATGAGTTCTTCTTGGACAGAGTCTTATTTCTTGGGCATGTCGTTACGGGAGATGGTATTTCTGTTGATCCAGAGAAAATCTCGGCAGTTGAGACATGGCCCATTCCTAAATCAGCATTGGAGGTGAGGAGTTTCCTTGGACTTGCGGGATATTACCGACGGTTCATAGAAAAATTTTCAAGGATAGCAGCACCTATGACTCGGTTGACGTGCAAGGATCAAGAGTTTGTATGGACCGACGAGTGTCAAGCCGCTTTTGAGGAGTTGAAGAAGCGACTGACCACATCACCAGTATTGACTATTCCATCAGGATCAGGAGGTTATGTGATTCACAATGACGCATTAGGGAAAGGCTTAGGATGCTTATTGATGCAATATGGCAAGGTGATTGCATATGCATCTAGACAGTTACGGGTACATGAGAAGAATTATCCGACTCATGACTTGGAACTTGCGGCCATTGTTTTTGCTCTGAAGCTATGGAGATATTACTTATATAGGGAACGAGTAAAATATGAGGCAGTGGCTTGAGTTGATGAAGGATTTTGAGATAGAGCTACATTATCACCCAGGCAAGGCTAATGTTGTAGCAGATGCGTTAAGCCAGAAACCAGTAGCTTACTTATTGACGACACAGAGGGAATTATTGGAGGACTTGTAAGAGCTTGGCATAGAAGTGATATTACCCGGATCAGATTGGACATTAGCCAACTTTCAAGTACAGTCATCACTAGTAGAGAGGATCAAGGCAGCTTTTCCTATGGACACCAGATTTAGGAGATTGAAAGAAAGGGCAGAGGCCGGAGAGCAGACAAAATTGCACATTCATGATGACGGGATATTATGATATGGTGATCGTCTTTATATTCCCAATAGAGAGATTCGAAAGGAGCTGATGGCAGAAGCTCATAGTTCGATATATTCTATCCATCCTGGAGGCACCAAGATGTACCGTAACTTACGATAGCACTTTTGGTGGCATGGGATGAAAAAAGAGATAGCTCAGTTTGTAGCTAAATGTCTAGTATGTCAGCAGGTAAAGGTGGAGCATCAGAGAACAGCAGGGCTACTGCAACCACTTTTGATTCCTAAGTGGAAGTGGGAGCACGTCACTATGGAATTTGTCACAGGTTTTTCCAAGAGTCCAAGTGGGAGAGATGCAGTATGGGTAATAGTGGATCGACTCACAAAGTTAACCCATTTCTTGCCTTTTAGAGTTGACCAGTCTATAGAAGCTTTGACTGACTTATACATGAGGCAGATAGTGAGGTTGTACGGCATTCCGGTCAGCATTGTGTCAGACAGGGATTCGTATTTTATATCACACTTTTGGAGAAGGATACAAGAGAGTCTTGGGACTCGTCTGAAGTTTAGTACATCTTATCACTCGCAGACAGATGGACAGTCCAAACGTACTATTCAGACACTGAAAGATATGTTAAGGGCTTGTATGTTAGACTTTGGAGGATCATGGAAGGACCATCTATATCTTGTGGAGTTCTCTTACAACAATAGCTATCAAGCGAGCATTCAGATGGCTCCGTTAGAAGCATTGTATGGAAGAAAGTGTAGATCTTCCATGTGTTGGAGTGATGTGAAAGAACGTCAGATTCTGGGACCAGAGTTGGTAGTCAACACCGTTGAGACAGTGAAGAAGATACAAGGGCACTTGTGAGCAGCGCAAGACAGGCAGAAGCAGTGGGCAGACCTTCATCGTCGTCCCTTGGAGTTTAAAGATGGCGATCATATCTTCTTAAGGATATTACCTACTAGAGGCACCATTCGATTCGGAGGGTGCGGCAAGTTGAGTCCAAGGTATATTGGACCATTTGATGTGCTAGAGAGAGTGGGAGAAGTAGCATATCGACTTGCGCTACCACCTTCACTTGAGGGAGTACATGATGTATTTCACATGTCGAAACTTAGGCGATATATGGCAGATAGCAGTCATATTCTCGACCATTCTGAGATCACCATTAGGCCGAGCTTGTCATACCAAGAGCAACCCATGGAAATCCTTGATTGTCGAGAGAAAGTGTTGAGGAACCAGTCTATTCCCTTGGTCTGCGTGGCATGGAAGCATGGCACGCTAGGAGAATCCACTTAGGAGCGCGAGGACGACATGCGAAAACGTTTTCCGTATCTATTCGTAGATCAAGGTATGAATTTATTTTGTTCATTTATACCTTATACCATCATTGATCTTTCTATCTTGGCTTAGTTTTAATTTCGAGGACAAAATTTTTATAAGTTGGGTAAAATATAAAATCCCTAATTTTAAAAACTGTATTAATTATTTAATTAATTATTTAATTTAATCATAGTATTTATTAGTTAATTCGAAGAAATATAATTTATTGAATTTTATTTCTAGGTAATTATGCATTTAGAGATTTATGGAGCAACTATTATTTTACCTTAATTTATTTCATGTAGGAGACCTTGTGGACGATTAATAGATTAATTGTATGCACTAATATAATTATCTGGAACTTATATATATATATATATATATATATATATATATATATATATATATATATATATATATATATATATATATATATATATATATAAATATATATATATATATTTATTAATAAGAAATAAAATGAAATGAAATGAAAAGAGAATGGAAAAAGAAAAAAGAAAAAAAACTTAAAAATCCTAAAGCCCATTATTCCCTTAACCCGCAATAGCCCCAACTACCCCAAACCCGCTGAAGGCCGAGACCCCCCCACCCCCCGCCCGTTCTTCTATTCCCCGCTCCCTATATATATATATATATATATATATATATATATATATATATATATATAACATAAACCCTAACCCTAATAAACCCTTACCATCCAACCCCGAGTCACCGTCGACCTCCTCGACCGCCGCCTGGACCCGCCGCAGCACCGCCGGAATCTACAGCGTCCGCGACCGCGAGCACCCCGCGGCAGCAGAAATTCACAACAGTGTACCCCTGTTCAGGCGTTGATTCCTGTTCCATCGCTCGACCAAATTCGACCTCGTATTCACAAGTATGTTCACGACCTATCCCTCTTCCAACTCTGTGTTATTAGTTTTCTTCGATCAGCGCGTAACCCTAGGTGAAAACCGAGACCAAGTTGGAGAAAAAAAGACAACTTTTAATCTCAGAAAAACTGTTGTAACCACCAATGTTTACGGACTCGTATCTCCCACCACAGAGATCCAAACTTAGATTTTCTTCTTGCTATGTGAAGACCATGTAACCGAGATTATTTTCTGTCAATTACATTATTTTATTTGGTGTTGTATGTAGAATAAATTGAGTTAAAAATTATAAAAAATCTATTTTTGAACCTTTAAAATTTGTGATACGGAGCGCGCCCCGACAAACGGGACCGCCCCGTCGTATACTAATTGCACCGAAAGGCGCGTATGGTATGTTCAGACGTGTGGACTTTTGTGAAAACTGATTCGGACGCGTGTGCGCGTCGAAATCAGCCCGTATCCGCAAAAAGTTCCTATATCATGACTTTTACAAAACCCCACACCATTTAGTGTACGCTCGTCATAATACGACGAAACTTGTGCCATTGGACTCGTGGTATGGCGATGGTCCTGTGACCCAATTTTTACGCAATTCTGAGATAGTTGACCAAGTCGCCTATTAGCGGGTCCTACGGTTGACTTTTTTGGCGAATTTGTGTTCGGCTCACCGGAATCCAAAATTGGACATACCGTTAAGCTCATAATGACATTTAGAATTTTTTTTTGACCTATAATTTATATTTAGAGACCTTTATCTCTAGCACGTTTTTCGGTGCAAAGTAGGCCACATATGTACCCCGCTTTGATCCGAAATTATCGTTTTGCCCCTGTGTCCAAATTAGACGAAAGGGTAGAATTTTCTAGCTATCTCTCTTATTCTGGAAATGTTGGTGATGTTTATTTTAGCATCCGGAGACGTTTATTCGGAGGCCTTAGTTTCTGATCCTGTGTACCTGACATCTGGACGCTTATACTATACAGATTTCTTGCCAGACAAGTATACCTTGCCATTGTACTGTGATTTATATTCCATATGTTGCATGCATCTTATTTCTGTTTATTTAGTTCATATATATTTTAAACTGCTATGTAACTGTGCGTCCAAGGTAACTTGGGTGTAACGACGGTGACGTTGTATTCTGTTTTTATTATGTATAAGCATGTGACCTAGTTTATGAGACCACACCATTATCATGAGGCATTCTTATATTTCATTGGCCATGACACTATTCTTAAACGAGTGTGAGTCACATGTAGGACACGGACTTGCGTACTCGACTGGCCACTGGTACGTATAGGTCGTACGACGGATAGGGATAACTGTCGATAGAAACTTTGCATGCTAGTAGACCTGGCAGTTATTTAGAGATATCATCGTGTCATGGATGTGACATGCTTAGAGCATAGGATGGAGAGAACAACAAGTAAGGCATTTGGGCTCCTTTGTACTTTTCTTTCTGTAACCCGTACGCTCCGTCGGAGATATGTGGCGGTGATGACCCCTATATATTACTGGTAGCCTCTGCCGTTCAAAAGACGACATGCTTTGTAGGCCCCTGATTCTTTGAGAGAATCATGTCAATTCCATTTATGGCCAGATAGCCCACTTGTAAGAAAGTTGTTCTCAAACTGCATTCACATAGACGGTTAGGCGACCCATTGGATGTTTATTTTTAGTACTTTATTGGCGTATTTATATGTATCTTGTTACGTCCCTCTGAGGACCTGGTACCTTTCCAGATATAGACGTGCAGGAGTATCCACAGGAGTATGGACCTGGACCTGAAGCTTTATACCCGACTGAGGAGGTCTTACCTTCGAAGTACCTTTGATTCATCGCAGCTGATGGATATTCTAGTTGTTATTTCTTTTATGGACATTTATCTTATATTGTAGTTGATCTCTTCTCTCTTTTAGTAGTTTTTAGTATAGTCGAATTACAGTGGATTTGTTTCCATTCGACTACCATACTTGATACTTCATCTTTGAGATTCAGTTATTTATTTCCTATTTAATTATTTGTGCTGTGGATGAGATATAGATTGCGTGTGACTTGCTGACAGTATATTACCACTGGTGGATTTGATATTCATGTACAGTGTACGTGTGTGTATGGTTTCCATATATTGGAGTTCGTATACATACGGCTGGCGTGTTACGTATTACTAGTCCTACGTATTTTGGGACTGGGCGTGACATATTTTTAGTGGTGGCCCATGCAGGTCTAGAATATATTATCTCGGTTATGTTACTGTACCGAACAAGCCTGCATATAGGAATAGAGTATAAGATCTCATCCACACTTGACTAAAACTCATCTTTCCTTTCAACTATCCTATATAAATGCTTGCATCCTGTTTGATTCCTGTACTTCTTCTAATTGTTTCGTCCACCACCTGCAGAGAGATGGATATGCGTAGTAGATTTACTACCGCCGATGGCGACACACCTTCAGGAGTCAATGGCCAAACTCGAGGGGAGACCTCGACGACTCCTAGACTTCCGAAGCCGGATGGACAGACTCATAATCTAGTTCCATCTAATCCTTCAGCTTCACCTAATAGAACTTTTCCAGTTTCATCAGTACCGCAGGATGGCCAGACACAGTTGTTCCAATTCTTCCAAACAATGATGCAGGAACAGAGATAACAGGCAGTCGTACTAGCTGCAGAGCAAAGACAACAAGCGGTAGAGCAGAGGCAAGAATTTCTGGCAGCACGTGAGAGGATGGCTGCACAGGCAACTATACCAGCTCAGACACTAGTTCCAGTACCGTGAGCTAGAGTTGGTTCAGTCAAGGACTTTATACAGATAGGTCCCAAGCCGTATAAAGGCACTGAGAGCCCAAAGGAGACTACAAACTGGATTACCCACACTCAGAAGTTATTAGAAGCATCACAGCTACCTACAGATCTATGGATGACAGGCGTAAGGACGCTGCTAGATGGTAACGCTCATCACTGGTGGGAATCAATGGAGCACCAGTTGGGTACGTATTAGACTTGGGAACAATTCTTTGAGTGCTTTGAGAGGAAGTACTTCCCGGACACTGTAAGGGATGCGTTGTATGATCAGTTCCTTCATCTGGAGCAGCAAAATAAGATAGTTGACGAGTATGATGCATAGTTTAGTCACCTTAATAAATATGGCGCCGCCTTGATACCGAATAACTTGGAGAAGGCTAAGAGATTCCACCGCGGGCTGACTCAGGAGCTCCAACACTACACTAGTGCACAATTCCGGATCTCTTATGCCGAATTATTAATAGAAGCAAGATTTCAAGAGTCCATCAGCAAGGGAAAGGGAGGAGAACTAAAGACACAATAAGGACCAGCAAGGACACAACAAGGAGGGCCTATCAGACGTCCTTTGGCACTGCAGCAGCAGCAGCACAGAGCAGGACCATACTAGATTCCGGAGAAGCCCCAATATAATTATTGTGGGAGACGCGGACATATTATTAAAGACTGTCAAAACCGCTTAGGACCATGTATGAGGTGTGGTTCTAGATAGCATATGGTAAGAGACTGTCCAATACAGCAGACAGTGGCGCTTCCACCGCCAACACAGAGGCTAGCACTTCCAGTACCGAAGCCAGTTCAGCAGATGACTAGACCAGGAGCACCTCGACCTCCAGCAGCCAGAGGATTTCAACGAGGACCACCGCTACCTACTCAGGAGGATCAGTTCACGAGGGCCAGTCATGGACTTCCACAGAGGAATGGACAAGCTTTTGCACTAGAAGTGGATGACATGGATCAGAAGATTGATGTCATTATAGATATTACTCTTGTTTTTACTTTTCCTGCTATGATATTATTTGATACGGGAGCCACCCACTCGTTCATATCTTCTAGTTTTATTGCCAAACACAATATTGTCACTACACCTTTACCTAGTTGTGTTAGAATTCTCACCGGAGGAGGAGTTGTACCTGTTAGTCGGATTTGTAGATCGTATCCTATAGTGATTCGTGGCAGAGAGATGAATGCCCGACTCTTAGTCCTTCCTATGCCAACTTTTGATATTGTGCTTGGGATGGACTGGCGAAGCAAGTACCATGCTTTCTTCGACTATTTTGGAGAAAGCATTCTTTTTAAGGTACCAGGCCAGCCTAAACTTGAGTTTGCACGAGGATCCACATAAGCCCTTGATGGTGTGCAGTTTGCAATGGACGACGTTATTTATCACCCCATTATTACAGAGTTTCAAGATGTCTTCCCAGAGGAATTGCCAGGACTACCCCCGGATAGAGATATAGAATTCTTAATTGAATTGACACCGGGGGCAGCACCCATAGCGTCGCATGTTTATAGATTGGCAAAGAAGGAGATGGATGAGCTGAAGGTACAATTAAAAGAACTAGAAGAGAAAGGTTTCATCCGACCAAGTGCATCATCCTAGGGAGCACCAGTGTTGTTTGTACCAAAGAAGGATGGATCAGTGCGTATGTGCATTGACTACAGAGCCTTAAATACAGTGACCGTGAAGAATAAATATCCATTGCCACGCATTGACGACTTATTTGATCAGCTTAGTGGAGCCAAGGTGTTCTCGAAGATAGACTTGAGATCGGGGTATCACCAGGTAAAGGTACGGAAGCAGAACATCCCGAAGACCACATTCAGGACAAGATATGGACATTACGAATTTTTGGTCATGCAATTTAGATTGACCAATGCTTCAGCTATCTTTATGGACTAAATAAATCGAGTATTTCATCAGTATTTGGACCAGTTCGTGGTCGTCTTCATAGATGACATACTTGTCTATTCGAAGAGCCACGAGGAGCACGAGAAGCACCTAAGGATTATTCTAGAGACATTGAGGAGAGAGCAATTATATGCAAAACTCAGTAAATATGAGTTCTTCTTAGACAGTCTTATTTCTTGGGCATGTCGTTACGGGAGATGGTATTTCTGTTGATCCAGAGAAAATCTCGGCAGTCGAGACGTGGTCCGTTCCTAAATCAGCATTGGAGGTGAGGAGTTTCCTTGGACTTGCGGGATATTATCGATGGTTCATAGAAAACTTTTCAAGGATAGCAGCACCTATGACTCGGTTGACGTGCAAGGATCAAGAGTTCGTATGGACCGACGAGTGTCAAGCCGCTTTTGAGGAGTTGAAGAAGCGACTGACCACAGCACCAGTATTGACTATTCCATCAGGATCAGGAGGTTATGTGATTTACAATGACGCATTAGAGAAAGGCTTAGGATGCTTATTGATGTAATATGGCAAGGTGATTGCATATGCATCTTGACAGTTACGGGTACATGAGAAGAATTATCTGACTCATGACTTGGAACTTGCAGCCATTATTTTTGCTCTGAAGCTATGGAGATATTACTTATATGGGGAATGAGTGAAGATCTATACTGACCACAAAATCCTCAAGTATGTCTTCACGCAGAAGGAGTTAAATATGAGGCAGCATCGATGGCTTGAGTTGATAAAGAATTTTGAGATAGAGCTACATTATTACCCAGGCAAGGCTAATGTTGTAGCAGACGCGTTAAGCCAGAAACCAGCAGCTTACTTCTTGACGACACAGAGGGAATTATTGGAGGACTTGTAAGAGCTTGGCATAGAAGTGATATTACCCGGATCAGATGGGATATTAGCCAACTTTCAAGTAAAGTCATCACTAGTAGAGTGGATCAAGGCAGCTTTGCCTATGGATACCAGATTCAGGAGATTGAAAGAAAGGACAGAGGCCGGAGAGCAGACAGGATTGCACATTCATGATGACGGGACATTACGATGTGGTGATCGTCTTTATATTCCCAATGGAGAGATTTGACAGGAGCTGATGGCAGAAGCTTATAGTTCGATATATTCTATCCATCATGGAGGCACCAAGATGTACCGTGACTTACGATAGCACTTTTGGTGGCATGGGATGAAAAGAGAGATAGCTCGTTTTGTAGCTAAATGTCTAGTATGTCAGCAGGTAAAAGTGGAGCATCAGAGAACAGCAGGGCTACTGCAACCACTTTCGATTCCTAAGTGGAAGTGGGAGCACGTCACTATGGACTTTGTCACAGTTTTTTCCAAGAATCCAAGTGGGAGAGATGCAGTATGGGTAATAGTGGATCGACTCACCAAGTTAACCCATTTCTTGCCTTTTTGAGTTGGCCAGTCTATAGAAGCTTTGACTGACTTATACATGAGGCAGATAGTGAGGTTGTACGGCATTCCGGTCAGCATTGTGTCAGACAGGGATTTGCATTTTATATTACACTTTTGGAGAAGGATACAATAGAGTCTTGGGACTCGTCTGAAGTTTAGTACATCTTATCACTCGCAGACAGATGGACAGTCCAAATGTACTATTCAGACACTGGAAGATATGTTAAGGGCTTGTATGTTAGACTTTGGAGGATCATGGGAGGACCATCTACATCTTATGGAGTTCTCTTACAACAATAGCTATCAAGCGAGCATTCAGATGGCTCCATTTGAAGCATTGTATGGAAGAAAGTGTAGATCTCCCATGTGTTGGAGTGATGTGGGAGAACGTCAGATTCTGGGACCGGAGTTGGTAGTCAACACCGTTGAGACAGTAAAAAAGATACAAGGGCACTTGTGAGCAGCGCAAGATAGGCAGAAGTAGTGGGCAGACCTTCATCGTCGTCCCTTGGAGTTTAAAGATGGCGATCATATCTTCTTAAGGATATCACCTACTAGAGGCACCATTCGATTCGGAGGGTGCGGCAAGTTGAGTACAAGGTATATTGGACCATTTGATGTGCTAGAGAGAGTGGGAGAAGTAGCGTATCGACTTGCGCTACCACCTTCACTTGAGGGAGTACATGATGTATTTTACGTGTCAAAACTTAGGCGAAATATGGCAGATAGCAGTCATGTTCTCGACCACTCTGAGATCACCATTGGGCCGAGCTTGTCATACCAAGAGCAACCCGTGGAAATCCTTGATCGTCGAGAGAAAGTGTTGAGGAACCAGTCTATTCTCTTGGTCTGCGTGGCATGGAAGCATGGTACGCCAGAAGAATCTACTTGGGAGCGCGAGGACGACATGCGCAAACGTTTTCCGTATCTATTCGTAGATCAAGGTATGAATTTATTTTGTTCATTTATACCTTATTTTATTTAGTGCTGAGGAACCAGTCTATTCTCTTGGTAACATATACACATATATATGAGATATATCATGATGTAGATTATTTTCTATCAATTACATTATTTTATTTGGTGCTGTATGCAGAACTAAATTGAGTTAAAAATTATAAAAAACCTGTTTTTGAACCTTCAAAATTTGTGATACGGAGCGCGCCCCGCCAAACGGGACCGCCCCATCGTGTACCAATTGCACCGAAAGGCGCGTATGGTATGCTCAGACGTGTGGGCTTTCGTGAAAACTGATTCGGACGCGTGTGCGCATCGAAATCAGCCCGTATCCGATAAAAGTTCCTATATCGTAACTTTTATAAAATCTCACACCATTTAGTGTACGCTCGTCGGAATGCGACAAAACTTGCGCCATTGGACTCGTGGTATGGCGCTGGTCCTGTGACCCAATTTTCACGCAATTCTGAGATAGTTGACCAAGCCGCCTATTAGCGGGCCCCGCGGTTGACTTTTTTGACGAATTTGTGTTTGGCTCCGGAATCCAAAATTGGACATACCGTTGAGTTCATAATGACATTTAGAATTTTTTTTTGACCTATAATTTGTCTTTAGAGACCTTTATCTCTAGCATGCTTTTCGGTGCAAAGTAGGCCACATGTGGACCCCGCTTTGATCCAAAATTACCGTTTTGCCCCTGTGTCCAAATTGGACGAAAGGGTAGTATTTTCTAGCTATCTCTCTTATTCTGGAAATATTGGTGATACTTATTTCAGCATCCGGAGACGTTTATTCGGAGGCCTTAGTTTCTGATCCTGTGTACCTGACATCTGGATGCTTACACTATACAGATTTCTTGCTAGACAAGTATACCTTGCCATTGTACTGTGATTTATATTCCATATATTGCATGCATCTTATTTCTGTTTATTTAGTTCATATATATTTTAAACTGCTATGTAACCGTACGTCCAAGGTAACTTGGGTGTAACGACGGTGACGTCGTATTCTGTTTTTATTATGTATAAGCATGTGACCTAGTTTATAAGACGACCCCATTATCATGAGGCATTCTTTTGTTTCATTGGCCATGACACTATTCTTACACGAGTGTGAGTCACATGTAGGACACGGACTTGCATACTCGGCTGGCCACTGGTACGTATAGATCGTACGACGGATAGGGATAACTGTCGATAGAAACTTTGCATGCTAGTAGACCTGGCAGATATTTAGAGATATTATCGTGTCATGGATGTGACATGCTTAGAACATGGGGTGGGGAGAACAACAAGTAAGGCATTTGGGCTCCTTTGCATTTCCTTTCTGTAACCCGTACGCTCCGCCGGAGATACGTGGCGGTGATGACCCCTATATATTACTGGTGGCCTCTGCCGTTCAAATGACGACATGCTTTGTAGGCCCCTGATTCTCCGAGAGAATCATGTCAATCCCATTTATGGCCAGATAGCCCACTTGTAAGAAAGTTGTTCTCAAACTGCATTCACATAGATGGTTAGGCGACCCATTGGATGTTTATTTTTAGTACTTTATTGGCGTATTTATATGTATCTTGTTACGTCCCTCTGAGGACCTAGTACCTTTCCAGATATAGACGGGCAGGAGTATCCACAGGAGTATAGACCTGGACCTGACGCTTCATACCCGACTGAGGAGGTCTTACCTTCGAAGTACCTTTGATTCATCGTAGGTGATGGATATTCTAGTTGCTATTTCTTTTATGGACATTTATCTTATATTATAGTTGATCTCTTCTCTCTTTTAGTAGTTTTTAGTATAGTCGAATTGCAGTGGATTTGTTTTCATTCGACTACCATACTTGATACTTCATCTTTGAGATTCAGTTATTTATTTTCTATTTATTTATTTGTGTTGTGGATGAGATATAGATTGCGTGTGACTTGTTGACAGTATATTACTACAGGTGGATTTGATATTCATGTACAGCGTACGTGTGTGTATGGTTTCCATATATTAAAGTTTGTATACATACGGCTGACGTGTTACGTATTCCTAGTCCTACATATTTTGGGACTGGGACGTGACACTGGCTTTTAGAGCAGTGTCCCACATTCTACGGGCCGCAGGATGGCGTACCTATAGAGGATACTCCTATTGACCAGGAGGACTTAGTTGCAGAGCCTGAGGAGGTCTAGATTATATTTGTATTGGATTGTATTAGACTATTATTTTGGTGGATTCACATCTTATATATTATTTCAGATTGTGGATTATTTCTTTATTCTTTTCTTCGTTATTCCATTCGTGCATTATCTTTCTTGGTTTGTTTTGTGATTGAGATTAGTCATACTTATGAGATACCATATTGCTCCTCCATTCGAAGTTGAGATAATTGACAGGTACCATATTATATTGTTGAGATGTTAGATAGTTAAAAATGACCCAGACTGCATTCTACCGCCGATTCTGCGACGTAGGCTGGGTGTAACCACGTACTCGTGCCCGAATATCCGGGTGTGGTTTGTGACAATCTTCGTGTGCTGGCTCTAAACCTAGCCAGGCAAAACCAGTGGGGTTAGATCCCAGGTAGCAAGTACCACAAAGGAAGAACGAATGCAGAACTAAAACCAAGTTATGATATATATATATATATATATATATATATATATATATATATTCATGTCTCATAGTTTCGGTTCATATTCTATTGTGACACAATAATCTAACCCTACAACCAAACAAGGACAAGGGTTAAACCATCGCACCATGATAGTCCATGTTCCTAGACTATTTGATAGCAGATACAATACACAAACACGCTCAGTTACATAATCGGCCAATTACTTGTACGGCTTACTAGATGGAGTCTGGGTTATCCCAAATATATTATGCATATAGGAAACCTCAGATCGAACCAGGTACTAGCAGGGTTAGTAGAGCCATAAATTGCCGCAAAGCACATAGTAGTATGCGCCGGTCCCTCATAAGGCCACAGTACTAAGATTGCATAGAACACATAGTATAATATAATAGTCGGATATTGCCATCCACTAATGAGGACTTAAATAATATCCATGGGGACTAGCCTGCACACCCAATTCAGATGACTGAAGGTGGCTAGTTAGGCACGATCTCGAGATTCTATTCCCTCCCAATGCTCTACAAGTTTAGTTGCCTAGTTAACCCTAATATTAACTAGAATCTCATGACGTAGTCACATGGTATTCCCCTTATATGACGTACCGTAGTACAGCCACGCTAGATATGAATCTACTTTGTCACTTGATAGTTCAATTTGGATTCACTCTAGCATGATACAACAATCAACAGATCCTAGCCATGCTTTGTCATTAATTAACCCTCATGTCCATGCTGAAGATTGAGTTATATCACATGTCACGTAGTGCATAGGTACACCACAGTATAAACATGTAATATAATCGCGTAGGAACACTTAGCACGTAGTAAGTATGTCAGCACGGATACAAGTGGTTGGGTCATAACGCATAGATGGGTCTAATACTTTTGTGGTCATCAAAGACACATATACAACTCATAAAGTCCAAAGGAACATTCAACAAAAGCTAGTCCAATAAAACGTGTGCAAGGGACTGCAGTGCGCAGAAAGATCAAGGACGCATGAGAAGACAAGCTACATAACAATCCTGGCCGCATGGAGTTTGATGCTGCATGGAGTCATGCCGCCTGGAGTCAGGGCTAGGTCTACTCCAAGTATTAAAAGCGGTCAGAATCATTATAAGCATAAAATAGACTAATAAAATAGAAAAAAAGAACAAGAAACAAAAATTAAAAGGTTTCTCCATATAGTGCAAGGTGTACTTGCCTAGAAATGAAAGAAAGAGGGGAAATAAAGAATGAAGGAAGAGAGAAACAAGTTAGCTTATATAGCTAGGGTTTAAGGTTTAGACCATAGGTTCAAATTCATGAATAAACCAACCCACAAATAAACCATAAATAATGCTAAACCAAATAATAGGTCAAGTCTCCATGTATGCAACATAATGATCATGCGAGTAAGAAATACTCTAAGAAGGAATAAATAAAAGCAAGAAATAAATATATCCCAAAATACGTATTTCGGGAACGGATAGTGACATCTCTGCCCACTTTTAAAAAAAAATTGTCCTTGTAATTCAAACACAAGACTAACTAGAGAAATCAGAACAAGCACTACGCTAACTACAAGATCATGCAATCAAATTCAATCATATGAAGAAACAGTATCATATAGCATGGATAAACGAATCACGAGAATCAAGATACGAAGGCATAAGAATGAATATACCTTCCAAGTCGAATAGGTTCGGATACCAAGACCGGATATTATCCTCGCGCTCCCACTTTGACTCTCCCAAGGGGTGATGACCCCAAGCAACTCGGACAAGATGAATAGTTTGATTCTTGAGCACCTTCTCCCTTCGGTCCAAAATGGATACGGGCTGCTCCTCGTAAGATAAGTCGGTACCAACGACTAGCTCGGAATGGTCGAGGATATGACTCAGATCCGGGACATACCTACGCAACTGAGATACATGAATTACATCGTGCAGCTCACGTAGCGAAGGCGGAAGGGCAAGACGATAAGCAACATCGCCTATCCGCTTAATAATATCAAACGGACTGACGTTTCGCAGACTAAGCTTTCCGTGAATCCCAAATCTAATGACTCCACTGGTTAGAGAAATTTGCAAGAATACGTGGTCGTCGACAAAAAATTCTAATAGCCTATGATGCTGATCTGCCCAATGTCAATGTCTATCTTATGCAACCCGAAGTTGCTCTCTGATTTGCTTGACAACTTCTACTGTCTACGTGATTATTTCAGGGCCTAACATCTTTTGCTCGCCAATGTCATCCCATGCCAATGGTGACCTACACTTTATACTATACAACGCTTTGAAGGGTGCCATCTGGATGATGGCCTGATAATTGTTATTGTACGAGAACTCTACAAGATGTAGGTGATCTTTCCATGACCCACCAAAGTCCAAAGTATAAGCTTGCAACATATCCTCCAATGTCTGGATGGTTCTCTCTGATTGCCCGTCTGTCTGAGGATGGTAAGCGGTACTAAAGCTTAACTTAATGCCCAAACTCTGGTGCAAACTCTTCCAAAATTTTAAAGTAAATCGAGTGTCTCTATCTGATACAATACTCACTGGGACGTCGTGTTGTCTTACCATCTATCGCATGTACATCTCCGCTAACTGCTCTATGGATTGTCCCACTCGAAAGGGAAAAAAGTGAGCTACTTTTGTGAGATGATCTACTATTACCCAAACTGCATCACGACCAGTCGAGGATCTAGGTAAACCAGTTACAATGTCCATCGTGATATGTTCCCATTTTTACTCCGGAATAGGAAATGGCTGTAATAATCCTGCTGGTCTCTGCTGGTCGGCCTTCACTTGCTGACATACCAAACACCGAGAAACGAATCGTGTTATCTCCCTCTTCATCCCATTCCACCAAAAATATTGTTTGATGTCGTGATATATCTTGGTACCTCCTAGATGAATACTGGGAACTATGTGCCTCAGTCATTACTTCTTGCCAAATATCTCCACTTGGTATACAGAGACAATTTCTGAACCTAAGAGTTCCATCTTCATGAATAGTCAACTCTTTTCTGAGACCAGATTCATACTCCGCCCGAAGCTTCTGAACTTTCGGATCATCTGCCTGAGCTGTCTTAATCCCCTCTATAATGGTATATTGTACCTGTAAACTAGCCAATACTCTTACGTCTTGCGGAAGTACTATCTCAATCCCTAATTCTCGAAGATCTTCTAAGATATGTCGCTGCGATGTCAACATAATTATACTTCCTCTCCTGCAAAGAGCATCTGCTACCATATTTGCCTTGACTGGGTGGTACTGAAGTTCCACATCATAGTCCTTTATCAATTTTAGCTACCTCATCTGCCTCATGTTCAAGTCCTTATAGGTGAATATATATTTTAAGCTCTTGTGATCTATAAATATTTCCACCCGATCACCATATAAGAAATGCCTCAATAGCTTAAGTGCAAATACTACCGCCGCCAACTCCAAATTATGAGTCAGATAATTTTTCTTATGATCTCGAAGCTGCTGTGATGCATAAGCTATCAATCTTCCGTGTTGCGTCAATACACACCCCATCCTTTGCCTGACACATCGTAATATACTGTAAACCCTCTAGAACCTACTAAAAGCATGAGAATCGGAGCTAAAATCAATCTCTTCTTCAATTCTTCAAATGATGTTTGGCACTCTGCTGACCAGTCGAACTAAGCCTCCTTTCGCGTTAATCAAGTCAGCGGTGCTGAAATTCTTATAAAATCTACTACGAACCTTATGTAGTATCCTGTCAATTCTAGGAAACTACGCACTTCAGCTACTGTCTTAGGAACTCGCCAACTCTCTACGACCTCAACCTTCTTCGGATCTACTATGACTCCTGCTCCAGAGATAATATGACTTAAGAATGACACGTGATCCAACCAAAAGTCACACTTGCTGAGCTTTGCGTATAACTAGTATTCTCTTAGAATCTGTAAGACCTTCCGGAGATGCCCCTCATGCTCCTCTTCGCTACTGGAATAAACAAGAATGTCGTCTATGAAAACCACCACGAACTGATCTAGGTATGGCATAAAAATATGGTTCATCAAATCAATAAATATTGCTGGAGCATTAGTCAGTCTGAATGACATAACTAAGAATTCGTAATGCCCATATCGTGACCTAAATATTGTCTTGGGTATGTATTGCTCCCGAACTCTTACTTGATGATACCCTGATCAAAGATCGATCTTGGAGAAAATCTTGGCTATATACAGCTGATCAAACAAGTCATCAATCCTTGGTAATGGATTCTCACGACCCACGCCCGAAATAAGGGCACGAGTAGTGAGCAACGCCCAGTCTATGCCACAGCACCGACGGTAGAACGCTATCTAGGTCAAACATACAATCAAATATCTCACACAATATATATAAGGTACCTGTCAATGTCATATCAACTCCATCGGAGGAACAATATGGTATATGATAATGGTAAATAATCCTCAATCACAATGTCAAACTAAGGAAGATAAAGCACGATGTAGAATAAGTAAGATGAAATAGGAATCACAAATACTATCTCAAGTCCACAATAATACATACATGCCAAAAAGTCTCAACAAAAGCCTAATAGAAGTCTAAACAATGAGTCTAGGCCTCCTCAGCATCTGGTACTAGGTTCTCCTGCTCTAAAGGAGTATCCTCTAATGGTACGCCATCCTGCGACCCATAGTAGGGGGGACACTGGTCCACAAGCCAATCATCTAAAAAATATATCCAGTCAGGATTAGAGCGAAGTACATACCTCTAAAAGCAGTTCCAAATACATAATCGAGCATATACAATAGATAATAGAAAAGAATAAAGGATAACTAATCATAAGAAATGGAATGAACTAGAGTGAACAGGTAACGTACTGAAATAAAGAACAAGCAATAGAATAACTGCAAATAAAAGAAAATAGATAAAACTAGCTAATGTGCCATAGAATACAGGTTTATTATGTGATCGGTTTGGGTTGAACATGAATACAATATGGTAACTCGATTACACGTGTGATATATAATCGACATGTACATGAATACACTTGGGCTTGATCACATAACCAACTCCTACTCCCCCATCCCCAACCAATACTTATGGATCCAATCATGACACGTTACGAACACGAATATGGGCACACTGAACACAAGCAGTGTGTGAACCCGAAGTACACTAAAATGAATACCCGATACACAAGATAAAATACATGTGAAGGAGTACCCACTGAACACGGTAAGGGATAATATCTCCTGACAGGATCCATATAGTATCAGTCCGTATAACCACTTTGTCAAAATTAAGTATACAGTTCTTAAGCATGCTATATATACACTATCATAAAATAAAAACTATCAGAGATATGTACTCACCTCTGGTCTTGAGCAAAGGTGTCTCTCGATGCCCAAGCTGGTCACACAATCCTATTTAGAAAATATTACGTTAAATGGGATAATGGATGAATAATGAATAATGAATAAAAGAATAATCGATGAATAATGAATAAAAGAATACACTAATATGCTCTCTAGGTCGATTCGAGGCTAAACTAGGTCCAACTGAGTTAATTAGCCTATTTTAGTACTAACTAGCTACACTAGGTTATATTAGTTATTCTAACTTGTTAACACTAGGTAATGAGTTATACACTACTTACTAATAAGTAGCTAATACTAATGAGGGTTAAAATATCATACTTTAGAGTGTAACTAATACCTATAACATTATTCTTAACTAATATAATACCAACTATTATATATACTACTAATACCTTTAACTGATATCCAAGCAACTAGCTGATACTAAATTAACTAATCACTAACTACCTCTAGTATTCACAACTGACCATTTTCCTAACTGATTTACTAGGTACTAATAACTGGCATTCTAAGTATTGCTTTCCCCCTTATTAACACCACTTCTCTTACCTACTGATACCCTCTTAACCTTGACTGCGGCCCATACTTACTTTACTGATACTTAGGTATCAGTGATCACTCACCCCAAACCAAACCTCATGCAAATATTGATACTATCAGTACACATACCTTATGCAACAATTAGTTCCTTCTAGCAAATCCCTCATCTAATCCCAGTTACTTGCTATTGGACTGATACACATTGGGTACTTAACTCATGATATTACCTATAATAACATATACTGATACCGCACTATGCCTCTATTCTACTAAACCACTGCAGTACATATTCAGTCAATATTCTTGCCCCCTCCTTACTACAGTTGCTGCAGTACCTACTGCATGCCCTCAAAATGCTACCAAGTAGTGGCCCGAGCACTGAAAGAAGGATTTTCCCATATTCAATATTCTAAGATCTAATACTCTCAGATATCATAACTATATAAAATCTAATACATGTAAGTGGTGCAAACCCACTGATTACTAGATACTCCAACCTTGCACATTGAAACTCACCCGAGCCTCACTGTTTCCACCAATACTTAGTACTCTCATGCACCTCACCATATGACTAGGTGCATTCCCTGAACACACCAACCAAAGTGGATTCTAATGTGTACAGACATACACTCATACACTGCAAGCAACTGTTGTACACTCCACTCCTTTCTCACTGGACTTTACACCATATTCTAACCAACTAAGACACATTCCACATATATCTCTGCATATCTAGAACACAATCATCTAATACCCTCAAACCAACTGACCTCACAGGCACCCATAATACTTTCTAATGTCCCATATCCTCTGATACTGCAACTCGACACAACAGAGCGTTAGCACAACCCATAGGGCCACAGTCACTGACTGATACATGTGCCAAGGTATAAAATATCCAGGTGAACGGATAACAAGTGTTAAGGGTTACAGTTGATAAACTCATGGACTGATACAAATGGATGGCTACTGCTAAAAGACTGTCATAACATGATTGATATCAAGATGGACAAGTACCACTTTCCTAAACATGAAATCTTGGAGAAGCAATAAGCACAAGGAGAAGCAAGGAGCACAAGGAGAAGGAGCTTTGGTGGAGAAATCGTGTCCGGATTGTGTCCATTGTGCTTTTCATTGGAAATTGATCTCCCAATAGGTATATCTGAATTCATCTCTATATTGAGCCCTAAATTATTTATTTGAATCTTAAGAACACCCCAATAACATAGGGCTACCTATAGGAGAAAGTTCTAGATTAATTTGTTATGTATTATAAATTATATATGGTAATTTATATGTATTTTGGGGGAATTTTGGGATTAACACATCAAGTGTGTGTCATGAGACCAATTTAGTCAAATTGAACTTAGATAGGGGTTGGAATACTAGATACATGTCCACAATTGGACACGAGTAGGCCGTATCATGATACAGTGTGATACCATGTGATATAGAGGCCATTTTGTGTGATTTTGAACAATTCTCTATAATTTCTAGTGTAATTGGTTTTAATATTCATTAGTATCTATATTTAGTATGTAGAAGTATTTATCATAGAAAATTGGTGAATTGGGCAATTGTTTGGGTGATATATCATAGGTTCCTAAGTTTTACTCTATAAGTGTTTGTCTTAATGTCTATTATGTATCTTATAGATATGTAATAGTTGTTAATAGTGTTTATATATATATATATATATATATATATATATATATATATATATATATATATATATATATCTTATAGATATGTAATAGTTGTTAATAGTATTTATATATATATATATATATATATATATATATATATATATATATATATTACTTTACCTATTTTTATACTCATTATATATATGTATCCTTGGTGTATAGTGTCATGGAGAGTATGTGGACTGTGAGAGCTCATTGTTTTGACAATGTGTGTGCACTGTCATGGGGGTGCCCGACAGTGAGAAAGGGGTGTTTACATCGTATATTGGACTAATTTGGAAGTATGGACTGATATGAGTATATAAGGATTATTTATGTTAGTTGTGCACTATTTTAAGTCTATTTGTGGACTGTGGTTGTGAAGGACCATAAGGCAACTTTAGATGGGGGTGAATAGAGCACAGCATAATAATCTACCAAATTTAAAATTATCAGAATGAAGGCAGTTGCTAACTAATAAGTTATATAACGACAGTGAAGTAAAGCAGTAAAGTAGAGAGAAGGAAAGCAAATACAAATACCAAGATGTATACTAGTTTATCTCTGAGTGGACTAGTCCAGTCCCGAGAACTCAAGCTCAGAGTTTTATCCACTATAATCACCAATAGTGAATCACAAGCTTTGATCCGAAGGCTTGCCACTTCTTTATACTATGAGATTTGATCTGAAATCTCGCAACTTCACACACCACGAGTTTTGATCCGAAGGCTCGCAACTTCATACAGAACAGGGGCTTGATAAATCAAGCTCTTTAAAACTTTGTAGACTTCTAGACCAAGACTGTACTTGGTATTAGAAGGCTGGGAGTTGATCTGGGAGATAAGAAAGTTTAGGCTCTAAGGGTTTACTCACTATAGGATAGAAAGATTAAGAATGGTTGAGTGAGTAAGAATGTGAAAATCCAACTCTATTTATAGGTTATTACCAAACCGAGTTCGGCCAGAATTCGGTAGGGAATATTTGAATTTTTGAACACTGGAGGCAAAGAAATCAGGGATATAAAAACTCGATGATTTCATACTAAAAGGGAAACCAAGTTCGGTGCGAATTCGGAGCAAATTCGGTCCGAGTTCGGTTTACCTATTTTAGGTAGATCTAAGTTTGTATATGGACTAGTTTGGAAGATAAGTTCAAGATATATTTGGTCTGATTTCTGGGAGGATGGATTTTAGGCTAGTTGAGTCGACTGAGTTGCTTTCTAGTTGCTAGTTCTACTTGACTTACATAAGTCCTAGACTCAAATAAAATATAAGATTACATATAAAAACCAAGATCATTGATGACGCCAAACTTCTGAAACATCTGCTGACTTGAAGATGCTTTTTCCCTTGACGACAGTTGTCCAAAGATAACCTGATCTGGGAATCCGAATACCTTTCAGGGGCTTTGCCCCTGAACCCCCATGAGGGGCGCTTGCCTCTCAACCCCCATACACTAACCGGGCAGCAGAACCCCCAGGTGCAATTCTCCAAATAAGTCGTAGGCGGTTGAACGCAATCTTCTGGTATAATATTGTCTTTGGCTCATCGTCATATAGCATATGTCCATTGCTGATCTTGCTTATTGCTTTCTGCAAGTACATGTTAGATGAACAAGAAAATATACAGAAGCAAATATTATAATTCTGAACAATGTTTAGTTTAAGTAGAAGATAATATAGTGATTGATCGATTACCTTAATGCTAAACTTGATCGATTGGCTATACTCAAAAACTCAACAAAAATATTGTGCCAATAATCTCCCTATTTTTTATTATGGCAAATCAGTTAAGTTTAAGGCATATATAATTGATGCATATATCAAAATTAATAAGCATAAATTACTATACGTATACTACTTAAACATAAACTTACATACTTAAACTTACTTCTCTCCCATTGACATGATCAAAAAGAAGCTCCTCCGTAATAGGATATATTGATACAAATCTTTACCGAAGCTTCTACATGTGCATAAGCTCCCCCGTAGTATGACATTTGCAAATATGCACATATTTGACATATTTTTTCTCCTTTGTCAAAATATATTGTTTACGCTCCCCCGCAAACGAAGAATATATCATGAAGACAAGGTGAGTAACATAAAGCATATAATATGATCATGTGATAAATTAGGAGTAAGTATCTAGAATATCACCATATGTAGAATAATGACATGCATATCATAACCATATACTTACCAATTGGAAACTAGATACCTATTGTAGGAAACTAGATGCAGTACATTAATATAGAATCATTGGGTAAAAATAATACAAGAGAAGCATAAATGAATATGCATATTTAGTCATATGCAAGAGATTATTAAACAACTTCTCTCTAATATTATTGTAACTAGTCAAAGTCTAAACTCAAATTAAAACTAAGTGGCTTAGTTTTGAAACAATTAGAAAAATCCAGTAGTGCTTACTATAAGTCATAGTATCACAGTCTATACTAAAAGTTGTCAACTTTAAATTCAAGGAGTAGGGCTCAGATTCACTACTCTATTCTAGAAACAATTACAAATAAACCTTAACAAATTATTATTTAATAAAGTATTGATCATCTTGGGTTAGCTATAGGGGCCGGATCCCAGCTAGGGGTTGTCCGAAGACACTTAAGTACCGTGTCGCTTAGGCTATTTAGGCCTTTTTGATAGAAGGGTCATTTTGGCTTATAACCAAAAGTAATATTAACTTTAAAGAACTTAGATTTAATAGGTATATATGCTAATTATAACATCATACAACATTGAAATCTAGAATCTTAATTATTGACGAATAAAGTTTACTAAAAGATATAAATCATGCATAGACAATTGTGTCATACTATAGAAAGTAAATAACTCTATAGTGTGAACTAATTAGTAACTAGCCATGAATCAAAAGAAAATTAAACTAATTATGCGAGTTTCATATATCTCATATTGATTTAAAAATAAATAACAACTAAAGGATATCAATAAGAGATAGTAGTAAAACATTAATTAAAAATATTCTAGATTCTACAATTATAGCCATTTAGGAAGAAATATTTAACATGTTACTAAGGTGGCTAAAGTAGCCATACTTATGTTGGTGCAATTGCTTGGAAGATGACCTTTGTAGCTTTGCAATCACCAATATTTTTTTCAGTGCTAAATCCCGACACAAAGTGTTCTACCTATATCATTAGGCAAAGACTTTGGTATCCAAGATTTGGATCCATATTTATTAGCTTTAGGAATCCACTTATACATATTCATATCAAACAATTTTCTAGCTTTACCCTAATGTGTAATGTGTCCTTGTAAACCACAATAATGACATGTAGCATAGGCATTTGTGTTAGGCATATAAGGGTAGACATGAGTATGTGAAGTGGTGTGACGTGTCTTGCATGGATATTTATAATAAAATGCATGATTATGTGAAGTATAGTGTGTTCTACATGCATGATAGTGTCAAGCATTTGGTTTGCTTGCTGGTGTCTTATTACGAGTGCTCTTTTGTCTAGCCATGTGTCTCGTGTTAGACTGAGTAGTAGGTTGTATGACCTGCTTTCCCAATCTAATCTCTAAATTTTTAGAGGTGGTATATAAATTATCATATTTAGCAGTAAGAGCATCAATTCTAAGTGAGGCATTGGAGTACTTTTTATCTTTTTCTAAATCCTCCTTAAGTTTGGCATTTTCTTGATTGCTTTTATCAAAGCAGTCAAGTGCTTCTTGTAAGCTAAGCTTATGTTTGGGGATATCATCATAGTCGTCGGGGGAGGAATTGTCTCTCGCTTCATTTAGTAAACAAGTAAGATTTTTATTCTCAAGCAGATAAGATTTAATATCTTTTCTGGCTTGCTTATACTTATCCATAAGATTCTTGTGATCTTCAAATAAATTATTGAAAGCATCAGATAATTCATTATAAGAAACCTCTTTAAATAAAGGATTATCTTTTACCTCATTAGTTAATGTCGTTAAGCATACTTTTGCAGCATGTCACGGACTTTCTTCTTCTAAATCGCTAGCTTCACTTTCATACCAGATGCTTGTATTTGCATATTTGTGAGACAAAGATTCTCCTTTGTTTGATTGTTCATATTGATTCTCTTTCTTTGCTTTAGAGAAATCTTTCATCATGTGGCCTGGACTTTTGCAGTTGTAGCAAATAGGCGCTTCATCACTGTTGTTATTAAGCCCGTTCTTCTTTGATCTCTCAAGCTTTAGGAATTTCCTGAAGTTTCGAGTGATCAGGTCAACTTCCTCATTTTGAGATTCATCGTCATCGGAGTTCTAATTTGTGACCTTCTTTTGATGCTTCTTGAGAGCAATTGTCCTCTCCTTTGGAGTGGGTTCTTCAAATTTCTTGAGATCCGGCTCATGATTCATCAGCTTACCCATGAGCGTCTCGAGGGTCATCGTGGTAAGATTATTCCCTTCTATGATTGTAGTGGCCTTAGGATTCCAATTCTTGGTCAGTCCCCTGAGTACTTTACGAATCTTCTCGTGATTGCCATACTCCTTGTCAAGTGATAATAGAGGGTTGACGATATCGAGGAATCTCGTGAATATTTGAGTTATCGTCTCATTCTGCTTTATCTTGAAAGCTTTATACTCTTGTGTTAGATGACTTATTTTTTATTCCTTCACTTGAGAGGTTCCTTCATGAGTGACCTCAAGAAGTTTCCATACTTCGTACGAAGTTCCATAAGTGGAGACCCTGTTAAATTCAGTTTTGTCTACAGCACAGAATAGAGCGTTAATAGCTTTAGCATCAAGACTAGCTTGTTTCTTTTTGGTGTCTGTGTACTTATCATGAGATTTCTCTATAAGATTGTCATCTATGAATATTCTAGGTGGATTCTTGTATCCTTCTACTACTACAGCCCAAAGGTCAAAATTAAGTGACTTTAGATAGAAACTCATACGTGTCTTCCAGTATGTGTAGTTAGTACCATCAAATAGGGGTAGCCTATTTGTGGACTGGCCTTCACCATTGTTGGTGTGGATAGATCTAGTAGTTGCCATAAGTCTCTTAGGATATTAAGCCAAATATTAAGAGAACTAGCTCTGATACTAATTTAGAAGAAATTGGTATGAGCAATAGTTCCTATATAAAAAGCACCTGCTCTGATACCAATTGAAGGACCGGAAGAAAACTCTAGAGGGGGTGAATAGAGTACAGTAGAATAATTTACCCAATTTAAAATTATCAGAATAAAGGCAGTTGCTAACTAACAATGTATATAAAGATAGTGAAGTAAAGCAGTAAAGTAGAGAGAGAAAGCAAACACAAACACCAAGATGTATACTGGTTTTCTCTAAGAGGACTAGTCCAGTCCCGAGAACTCAAGCTCGAAGTTTTATCCACTATAATCACCAATAGTGAATTACAAGCTTTGATCTGAAGCTCGCAACTTCACACAAAACAGGGGCTTGATGAACCAAGCTCTTTACAACTTTGTAGACTTCTAGGCCAAGACCGCACTTGGTATTATAAGGCTGGGAGTTGATCTTGGAGATAAAAAAGTTTAGGCTCTGAGGGTTTACTTACTATAGGATAGAAAGATTGAGAATGGTTGAGTGAGTATGAATGTAAAAATCCAACTCTATTTATAGGTTATTACCAAACCGAGTTTGGCCAGAGTTCGGTAGGAAATTTTTGAATTTTTGAACGTTAGAGGCCAAGAAATCAGGGATATAACAACCGGATGATTTCATACTAAAAGGGTAATCGAGTTCGGTACGAATTCGGGGCAAATTTGGTCCGAGTTCGGTTTACCTAATTTAGGTAGATCTAAGTTTGTATATGGACTAGTTTGGTGGATAGGTTCAAGATATATTTGGCATGATTTTTGGGTGGATGGGTTTTAGGCTATTTGAGTGGACTGAGTTGCTTTCTAGTTGCCAGTGCTACTCGACTTACATAAGTTCTAGACTCAAATAAAATATAAGATTATATATGAAAACCAAGAGCACTGATGACGCCAAACTTCTGAAATATCTGCTGACTTGAAGATGCTTTTTCCTTTGACGACAGTTGTCCAAAGATAAGCAGATCTGGAAATCTAAATACCTTTCAGGGGCTTTGCCCCCGAACCCCCACCAGGGGAACTGCCCCCTCGACCCCCATCCGCTGACTGGGCAGCAAAACCGCCGGGTGCGAGGCTCCAGATAAGTCATAGGCGGTTGGATAAAATCTTCTAATATAACGTCTTTGGCTCATTGTCATATAGCATATGTCCATTGCTGATCTTATTTATTGCTTTTTACAAGTATATGTTAGACGAACAAGGAAATATACAGAAGCAAATATTACATATCAGGACAATGCTGAGTTTAAGTAGAAGATACTATAGTGATTGATCGATTACCATAATGCTAAACTTAATCGATTAGCCATATTCAAAAACTCAACAGAAATATTGTGCCAACAGGTTGTTCACTGTAAAGGGGTCGGGTTAGACTTGTAGTGCACTGATAGGAGAAAGGGAAGAGGCTGACTTGTTGTGGAAAATAGCACAGAGCAGCAGCAGTAGAAATAGGGGTCCTTGTTGGGCCTGTTCCATGACAAGAACAGCAGCATTAGCAATTGCATCTTGCAGCAGCAACAACACAAGCATAGTAGTTGGCAGTAGACACTGTGGCTTGTGCACTGCATGTTGATGGGAGGAGAGGTTTGTGGCCAGTAGTGGGTCTGGGCATTAGAGCAGTGCATGTTAGAGAGTTAGTTAATATGTTAGGACTGAGACGATATTAGTGTTAGTATTAGTTAGCATTATAGTAAGTATCATCAGTTAGTATATTAGAATAGTAGTTAGAACTTTAAGTTAAGTTAGATGGTTAGCATGTTAAAGTTAGTCAATATCAGTATATATATATATATATATATATATATATATAAGGGTATATATATATACACTAGTTAGTATAAGTATTAGTATTAGTTAATTTAGTTTAGTATTACCTTGTGATACCAAGGTAAATGCTAAGTTGTTGGGTTAATGTAAGGTTGGGTATTCACTCTAGGTATTAGTGTGGGTATCAAGATGGTGTTAGGTAGTATGATACCAAGATGGCTCAAAGCCAAGGTATTCACCTAGTTTTAGTATTAACTAAGGAAACTAGTATATATACTACATATTGTGTATTTTGTGATACTTATTAGTACTGATACTCTAATATCCTAATATAGCTAGTATTGCCAAGATACATAGAGTATGGACCCAATATCCTAGAGATGGACTCATAAACCTAGAAATAGCTTAGTTTGGCCAAGTTTGACTTGTTGACCTAGTTTGACTATTTTGACTTAGAATTGGCCCAATGACCTAGAATTGAACTAGTTTAACTTGTTATCATTTTAAAATCTTGTATTGATGTAATATTTTATATATAGGTTGTGAGACACCAGTTCGGACACTATTGACATCCATTGCTCTATACCACAGGCGAGTACATCTCTCTGTTAGTTTTTATTTCTTGATAGTGTATATATCACTTATTCTAGATCTGTATACTTGATTCCGACACAGTGGTTACACGAACTGGTACTAAATGGATTCCGTCATGAGATATTATTCCCTACCGTGTTCAGTGGGTACTCCTTCACAGGTATTTCATCGTGTGTATCGGGTATTAATTTTAGTGTACTTTTTGTACTTAGTGTTCACACACTGCTCGTGTTCAGTGTGCCCATATTAGTATTCGTAACGTGTCATAATTGGATCCATAAGTATTGGTTGAGATGGGGGAGTAAGAGTTGGTTATGTGATCAAGCCCCAGTGTAATAGTGTACATGTCGCTTATATATCACACTTGTAATCGAGTTACAATTTTATATTAGTGTTCAACTCAAGCCGATCACATAACAAACTTGCACTCCAAGGCACATTATCTAGTGTTATCTATTTTATTACTTACAGTCATTCCATATTTCCTGTTCTTTACTTTTCAGTTCATTACCTATTTGATTTAGTTCATTTCTAGGTCCTATTGTAGTTAGCTTGTATTATTTTCTATTACATGTCATATATGCTCTATTATGTATTTAGAACTGCTTTCAGAGGTATGTACTTCGCTCCAATCCTGACTGGATATTATTTTCAGATGATTGGCTTGTGAATCAGTGTCCCACTTATTACGGGCCGCAGAACAGCGAGCCATTAGAGGATTCTCCCCTAGAGTAGGAGGACATAGTGCTAGTGATCGAGGAAGCCTAGTCTTATATTTTGGACCTTGTAGTATTCTCATTTCTATACCCATGGCATATATATATATATTATTTTGGGAGTGACTATGTCTAGACTTATAGATTTGGACTTGTGGATGTATTGTGACTCTTATTTCCTCTCTTTTATTCCATATCATGCTTTCATCCTCCTTTAGTTTTATTTTTGTGATTGAGTATTGTTACCATTATCATATATCATATTGTTTCTTCGTTGGGAGTTGAGATGATATTGAAAGGTACCATATATATATATATATATATATATATATATATATATATATATATATATATATATATATATATATTGTAAGAGATATTTAGATAGTGTGGTTGGCCCAAACAGCGTTCTACCGTCGATGCTGCAGCGTAGACTAGGCGTTGATCACTACTCGGGCTCTTATTCTGGGTTTGGGTCATGACATATATATTACAGAAAATAACAATATTACAGCAGAAATAAGCATACAAATTAAAGTCACAACAGGATGTATGGAAAGTATCTCTTTTATTGATATTAAATGAATTACAAGGCTCTCAATAGCCAACTCGAATACATGCCATTTAGGCTTACAATAAACTTTGCCAACTCGTCTTACAACATCACTAATACAACTATTGCCCTGTTCCATATATTATGTCTTCTATAGTAGAAGTCGTCATCTCAATGAGAAAAGCTTTTGCCCACCCAACAGTCCTGCAATGCCTCAAGACTTGTCAAGTCGTATCCTCATACCTGTGAACCTAAAATTATGCCAACATATATGGGTCAGTAATCCACATGTACTGGAGAGAGGGTTGACCCCACGCACCTAAAATCACTACTAAGTAATCATATGAAAGAGACATTATTAAGTGTGATCTTGTTTTGTTGCCTTAGGATCAATTACAGTTCATAGCAACAGAATGTAAAGCATGCATCTCGTTGACGTAAAACAGACATTTTGATCATATTAGATAGAAAACATAAATCATACAGTTATTCATGATCAATAGGAAAATTAAAGCATTACAATTTATCACCCTTTCATGATTCTTCCCCACGGTCATTTAGCTGTCCCTGTAAATGACCAATAACTTACTCTGCCTGCATAAGACCTTGTTAGTATGCATCATGACTACATGAAGGTCACTTGACAATGTGTCATCTTGGACTTTATGGCTAGACGGCTCCCCTGTCGAAGGGTATCAAGCCCAACCGGAAGGTTTCTGAATCGCCTGTGCTATTACTTTAGCATGCTGGAATTCGATGTCCTTCTCAGTGCAGGGAGCTAGCCTTAGTAGAAGTACCGAATTTTAGATTACCAGTACTTTGGCATCCCCTCTTCGTTCCCTCTAGGATGAATCGGGTCCGTGGTCCCGGATTACGGTTCAAGAAATATTAAACCTTGTGCACAAGTTGTCCATGACCATGCATACATATACAACTTAGCTATAAAGAAGATATATCATATATGGTACTAAAAATGTATTGAATACCCCAGAGTTCCTTTTTTTGCCACCTGCCTTGAACTGTAGCCCATAATACTTTCCTGCCCAGCCCAGGGTCTATCTTGCCCAGTCCAGGGTCTACCTTACCCAGTCCAGGGTCCCATACATACCTCCATTCCAGGGTCTTACCATAAATGATAATGAAATACCCCGATATTTGCTATCAAAATATATAATCCACATTCTAAAACAAAAACATGTTAATAAACATGTGACTACTATCTTTGATTATCTTTTATGATTTTCATTCATGGCATCATTGATATAAAAATACTACACAGCAACAAGTAATCATTTTGTTAAGCGTGAGGATTAAGGATTGAAGAACCAACACCACTCACATTTATCTGAAGGAATTTTTCAGCACGATCTTATAGCCTTCTGAATTGATCCTTCCTCATAACCCGAGTCCAACAGGCTTCTTCGATCCAACCCATCCATCATAGTGCACCATGCGGAGCGGGGCACTACACCATCTCCCGGAAGCCTCGTCAATCACCTTGGTCCCGGATCGTCAACAGAGTAAAGAAGTCATTGTAGTGCTTGATCTCCACCGTCATATTTGCCCAGATTCTTATATTTTTATTGTACTTAGACTCTACGCATTAGAGATTCTTTTGAACTATTTGTCAATTTCTAATCAAATAAAAAAAATTGTTCAACTTTACCTTCGAGCATTGATTTGGCGATGTCGACATTACTCTTGAGAGCCTTCAAAATATGCTTCAAGATCGCTTCAGACTAGAAGACGATCGTTATCGTGCTCAGGATTTTTGTACTACTCTCTAGCTCCAGGCTATGTCCAACTCTCTTATGGACATGCGCTATAGTTTTGCACATCACTCTGGTGGACCTATTGCTATGGTTCATGATCCTACACTGACTGGCTACCACATCGACGATAGAGATGCGCAGAGATACTTTGATCCAACTGCTGCTCGTTATGACAACCGGTCTACTGAGACTAGTAAACCCTCGAGGCGAGATGATGATGATGATCAGCAGTGATGCGCATATCTTATGCTTAGATTTAGTATTATGCTTAGTGATGTGACATTGTCATTTAGTTGACTTTTTATTAGATTATTTTTATTTTAGCAGTTTACTACTATTTGCATGATGTACTTCAGTATTTTAGTAGTATTTGGTTATGGAATTTAGTTTGAGTAGTATTTGGTTATGAACTTTAATTTGTACTTTAGTTTTTTTGCAATAAAAAGTAGTTGTTGGTTTGCTTTTGGTTGATACATGTTTCTATTTACCTATGTTACTAACATTTTGATTAAGTGACGATGGGGGAGAAACACTGATACATATTTTTCGTTATCTTTGCTCAAAATCAATCTTATTACAGGGGAGCTACTGCCATCATTACAAGGGATCAATTGTTACATCAATCAATCAACAAATTTTATCAATTGTAGTTTTTGTCAATTATCAAAATAGGAAAGATTGTTGACCCATCTGGTTTAAGTCAACCTAATTTTGATAATTTACTTAAAACTCCAAATTGATACTTGCAAAAGCAGACTGCATCATCAGCTGAAGACTATTCTTTCACGTTTGGTTATTTTTATTGTTTTACATTTTCTTATGTATTTTTATCTTTATTGAGTCTATGACTTATGTAAGTCAGAACGCACTTTGGCACTACTTGAATACCTATCCAAAGTCCACTCAAATAAGCATACTTATAGCAAAACTAATCCAAACTTATAGAAGACCAAAGACCCACTCAAACAGAACCCAAACCAACCCAAACTTAACCAGGAACCTACTAGAATTTAGGCAACCGAATTTGGACCGAGTTCTGTCCGAACTCTATCCAAACTCGGTTGACCAAAATTGATTCCTGATTCTGTTGGCTAGACCTATTCTTAAGACTCCAACGTTTAAATATTTGAACATTGGATATCCGAGTTCTGGCTGAGTTCTGTTTTAGAAAAACCTATAAATAGAGAAGAGATTTATATTCTAACTCACTCATCATTCATCCATTTATCTCATCTTCTCTATTCAGAATAAGAGCTTTAAACCTTTCAAATACCAATGGAACTTTCATTCTTCTAAGTTCTAGTGCGATTTCGATTAGAAGTGTTCGAGTTGTACAAGCTTGGCTTTTCAAAGCTATTTTCTTATAAAGTCTGAAGTCGTCGAGCTCTTCGGATCAAAGGCTCGTGTCTGTACGAAGTCGCAAGCCCTTCAGATCAAAGCTTGTATTTTCACTAATAGTGAAGTTAAACTCCTAGCAAGAGTTCTCGGGACTGGACTAGTCCTCTTAGAGGAAAATTAGTATAAAATCTCGGTGTTTGCGTTTGGTCTTCCTTATTTACTTACTATTTAATTATTACTAGATTCTATGCTAGTTGGTAACTGCTTTTACTCAGTATAAATTTTTATTAGTAACTATATTCTGTTGCACACACAAATACTTGATTCACCCCCTCTAGAGTTATCTATCGATCCTATAAATTGTACCTATTGGAAGTTGGATCCCAATAAAACTCATTCAAGTGATCACAAGTAGATATTTGGACACGATATCCTTACAATCTTCTCTCCAATGAATCTTCTTGTGTTCTCCAAGCTTCTAGGCCTCTATGATGGTAAGAATGGATGGAATTGAGTGTAAATTGAGAGAAATTTGGTAAGAAATTGGTTGCTTGGGAAAGAAGAAGCTCAAATGAATGAAATAGAATAAAATGATGGAATGATGAACTTCTCTCTCCTCCATGTATGGGTCGGCCACATTGGGTGAGGGTTGGGTCAAGTTGGTTGGTCCAATTTGCTTCTAAAGGTTTCCAATTATTTCATGTAGGATCATATGGCATCTTAATTAATTAGGGAGGGTATCATTCTAATTAATAGAAGAAATATTCTATCCTCTTAATAAACTAATTTAATTAATATAACTAACCATATCATTAAGTCATGGCCTACATGTATGGTACTAACTAGGTCCACTACACTAGTCCATCTAACTATTCAACACATTAGCCCAACAATATTAGATAAATAATATTGATACTAATATAATTATCAACAATTATTTATTGACAAAAATATCCCTCTCCTAGTTATTGGTGGTTACATGTATGCTCATTGCCTGTGGGAGCTCGGACTTTCCTCCGTGGGATATTTTTTTTAGTGTTGTTTGTAGGATGCCCTACGGATTTCCTGTGAACCTTGACAACCAAGGGGGGCTGGAGTGTTGGTGACATGTCCTTTCAAGTGGATCCTTAATGGTCCCTCAGAAGTAGAGTCTACCTCGACTTCGTTGTCAACAACCATGTCTCCTTCCTCCTGGTGCATTTGATTGTAGAGCACGGAGTCAAAGTAGTAAGCTTCTACACCTTTTAAAGGGTTGACATCGGTGAACTCAGTTCTGAAGACTCCTTCATTATCGACGTACTTCAGGAACTAATGAAGTGTCGATGGCACAATCATATGATCATGTATCCAAGGACACCCCAATAAGATGTTATAGGAAACATCTACATTAATGGCGTAGCAAGTGACCTCAGTCAACAGATCGCATATCTGATATTTCAGGCAAATTTTGCCCATGGGGTAGCTTCTTCCTACGTTGAAGTCGTTGATGGTTGTGTTGGTAGCAGACAACCAGTGCATTAGAATTCCTAAAGTTTGAAGCAGTCTTCGTGAGATGATGGTGAGGGACGAGCTACGATCTATATACATCTGGTCCACTTTCATGGCACTGATGTACCTGTATAGTACAGAGGTCTATCGTGTATGTTATTCTTCAACAGCATGTCTTACTGAGAGAATGTTACATTTCGGATCCTCTCCATCATATTATGGCAATAGGGACATGCTGCAGGGTCTTCAGCTGGCTTCTTGACTTAGGCCAAATAGGTGTCAGCATGTTGAAGCACCTCGCTCAAGGCATCCCGAGTCTCTTTAGAGAGACGGAGGAGCTCGAAGAGAGACAATCTTGCTAGTGTATTGGCAAGTTATGCCAATATGTCAAAGTTGTAGGGTTTAACCAACCCTAATGCAGAATATTTCTTCAGAGACTTGTCAAAGTGAGTCTCTTTATTCTTTTTCGTGTCCGTCGTGGGAGGCTGGGACGAACCTACTTCAGTTACCACTGGAGTAGAAGGGACGGTTGAAGGTGCATCATCCTCCTATACTGGATCATAGTTGGGTAGATAGGTCTTGCCAGACCTAGTTCCTTCTAACAAGGCTCCATCGGTCAGAGGAGAGACCATGTGACATGGTTTCAGCTTCCTCCCTTTTTACCTGGCAGTTGAAGGACCTGCTTGTTGTGTCAGGTCTTGAACAATATCAGTATGGACCCACATGACTTTACCTCATGGAATCGTGAGTGGCACTAGTCTACTGCCTGGTTGCGGCTGGCGGGAGGTTAACGGCCTCCAATGTCGCCTTAGGAATAGGGATAACGTCGTCTTGAACCGCGACGCCGGAAAGATTACCAAATTAGAGTGACACCATGTTGGCGGCGATCGTCTTTTCCTCGATGTCAATGGTGATGGCCTTGGCATCGATCAATTGTTGGATACATCTCTTTAATACATAGCAGTTTTGGTGGAATGATGGACATACCGATGGAAGAGGCAGTACTTTGGGTCGTCGATCTTGTCCGCCTCCTCAGGACGTCTGATGTCAGGCAGTCAAAGTTTATTGCCTTTTATCAGGATATTAAAAATCTCGATGACATCATCATCATCGAAGGAGAAAGCCTCTATTGGCTTTGGTTCCTCTACCGGCTTCTTCTTGGACGAAGATAAGCCTTTGGATATGTTGACGGTAAGGGCCTGCTTCCTTTTGACATCACGACCACCATTATGATTCTAAGGGTGCTTCCCTCGGTCATCGGAGCAAGGGATTTGGATTCCAAGCAAGCGAAAGTCTTTGACGTTCTTCTCTGCTATGTCTATACTTGTAATGAACGTCGTCAAGTCCGTGTATTATACAGTGCCCATGCAGAGTTTCACTGTCAGTTGTAGGTTTCGTCGGCAAGTGTCCATTAGGTCATACTAAGGGATGACATGGTCATATCCATCCCGCCGTAATATAATTAGGAGAGGAACAGTCGTCGAAGGTCGTCAAATAACGAGATGCAGTTATCGGGGAGGTTGCAGAACCATTCATAAGCCACCTCGGTCAGATTCCCTATTAAGAGATTATTGAGCAAAGCATCATTTTGGGGTAAGTGTCCCGTCATGGTCTCGAAATTGGTCATGTACTGACGGGGTGATGTCTTACCGTTGAATGGAATCATGGACTGTGGTTTGTATTTTGAGAAAAATACCATATTGTTCTATTACAGGGGATAAGGTTGCCTTATCTCGAGACTTTGTAGCTTGTCTTAGTTGTTCATGGAGTCAAGCGGACTCACAATTTTCGGATAGCCTCCTGAGTATCTTCCAAGGTCGTAGAGGAGAGGAGCATGGCAAGAGAGGGACGCCCGTTGGAGGAGTCAGAGCAGGTGACTTAGACTCCCCATTGGTTCCTGAATCCTGGCTTGCCTGTCCTAGAGTTCTTGGTTATGGTGGGACCAAGTTTTCCCGGATATCCAAGATTTCTTGAGTCCGAGTTTGCATTGAGTCACTCATTGTCTGCATTATTGTATCTAGTGCCTCGAGACATTGGCGGTCACTAGACCCCTTC
The DNA here is from genome assembly GCA_036927795.1 of Iris macrosiphon. Taxonomy (NCBI): domain Eukaryota; kingdom Viridiplantae; phylum Streptophyta; class Magnoliopsida; order Asparagales; family Iridaceae; genus Iris; species Iris macrosiphon. Next base: position 67,844,655 of record JAYESA010000014.1, read on the forward strand.
CCATTATATCCTCCTGCCATATATACTGATATTATATGGGGAGAGGAAGATGGGGTAGTAGACCCTTCGCTTTCATCCTCAGATCCCTAGGTTGCACTGTCCTGAGGGAAGGCGGGAATTATCACATCGTCTTCAGAATCAGGGAGATTGCTAAACCCTCAGCCCTGGATGTGGCATCGAATCAATGAGGGTGAGTACCCCCAGGCATGTCATTATCGGTTCCCTGAGAATCGCTATCTTCATGGAATAACAGATTGTTATGGAGCACCGGGAGGTTGCTACCCCAGCTTGTACTACTGGTTGTATGTCGGTCTCTCTAGAAGAAGACTTTGCTCTTGAACGGGTGCCTTGAAATACCCCCGGTAGGTATTGCTTGCCTGCCTCTTTGAGGTTGATTCCTCGATACGTTGGTCCGAAGCGGAGGATTAGACGAGCTTGATTTGGAGTTCTTCCTTACGGAGGGAGACCTCTAAGTGGAGTAGCATGAGGCAAAGGGCAGCTCCTCTTCGTCCTCTTGTTCTTTAGTTTTTACCCATTTTCAGAGACGTTGTCAGATCGGTACAAGTGTTTCTAATGACTGGAATATGGACTGCCTGGTTGGAGGGATGGTTATTTTGGCACAACAATAATTGATGATGACACTAGCACAAGTGTGTCCTAGAGAGGGAACTTCATGTATAGTACTCGTTTCTCTCGTCTTGCGCTTGTGACTTAACATGTCACACAAATCTGACAAGTAAAATTTTACCTTTACACCCACTTCGTGTACACGGCCAAACCGTGTGCATGGGTGTGTTGGCGAGTTTTTTGCTCTCTGACCTGGTTCATGTGTAGAGACTGCACCCAGATCGTTTGCGGAAGACTTATCGTGAAACCGACCCACTTCCTACGTGCAGCCAAATTGGGCGCATGGGTCTGTTGTCACGGTATTCGCTCCCTGACTTGGTTCTAGCGCATACTCTGCGCCCAAGTTATCCCAGGAATACTTTTGGTACTGACCAACTTCAAGCGCACAGACAGGCTAAGCGCATGGGTCAGTCCGGTACAACTTTCTATCAGCAGCGTGCATAACAGTTAATGGCACATGCCTCTGGTTGGTTGTTTGAGCAGTCAATTGAGCGTGCATGGCTCGCACTACCCTAGACTTTTATGAATTGGCGCGCGCTGGCGCATAGTACACAGAGTCCAAGTTATCCCTATCTCTAAGAAGCTGGTGCATAGAGTATTTTTTTCATGAGATCATGTCAAAGACAGAATCTTTCTTTCCAGCTTTGGCGCAAGTAGGGGTTCGCATGCGCTTGACGCTAGGTGCGGCACGCCCCTTCTTCTGGTTCCTTATTGTGAGTGCATTGTATGAGAGTCAACGTTTCTCTTTCCAGAAGCGGACACAGATCGAGGGGAGGTTTTGGTCCCTAGGTTCTTGGCATCGTGGTGTTTTTCTCTGCCAGAACATAAGTGTCGAGCACTCTTATCCCGAAATGGTCGCCGCATGAGTAGGGTCAGCCTGTACAGACGCATGACATGCGTCTTCAGTAAGAGGCGCATGTGTGCATCCTCCATGGTCTTTGGGTGAGGTGTACCGGCCTTGAAGACCCAATTCCTACGGGTCTTCTTAGGCTTTGCTAGCCTATGTGAGGGGCTCAAGCTGTCCCCCGAGAGCATATCCTTAAAAGCCTGCTGGTCAAAATGCACGACTAGTATCTTCTGGGTTGAGCCCAACTTTGTCATTTTCGATTGTGTCACTACCTTCTCGTTGGAGGAGAAAGAAGTCCCCTGCAGAGTCGCCAGATTTGATGCCATTGCAAAAAATGTGAAAGTTTTGCTAACTTTTATATTAGTCAAATTACAGCAAGAGAGTACAGAAGAACCCTAACACTGAGAATTCTAAGTACAAATTTTAAGATATGGAAAAGTGTGTCGATGGAGATCGAGTACTACAGCTGACTCCGTAACTATGTTAATGATCGAACAACGAAAGAGAATTGCAAGGTCTCTGGTTCACTAGCAAGAAAGATAGCAATTGGGCTCTCTTTGCTCTATGTCTATCCTCTGTGTGTCTTTGTACAGGTTTCTTCTATTTATAACAATTTATACTGAATGATTGTGCGTGCGCATGTGCTGAAAAGTCACTATTTTTAATTTATGCGTGCGATTTTGGGTTGTCGTGTAGCATTCTCAACAGAATGTAGTTGCAACCTGTGTGCGCATGTCACGTTCAACTGCCATGTGGCATTTGTTAGGATTGGCTATTGCTGAGATCTTGGAATATTCCCGTGTAATCTCGGTTGTTTATATTTGGTGCGTGCACGACCTGGTCAACTTTAACATGTGGCATGCGCCGGCTGTTTACAGAAAGATTTTGCCTCATAGAGGGTTGCTGCCGCATAACGGCTCAACCGCATGGGGAATTGAGAGAACACTGTCGCATGAAGATTCAAGAGAATACTATCACATGAAGATTCGAGGGGACATTGTCGCATGAAACTTCCGCTGCATGAGAGTCTTGCCGCATGCAGACTACGTAGTGTGAAGGCTCTGCCGCATGCAGACTCCCTCTGTCAAAAAATACGTGGCTCTACTGGCTATGACTGACAAAGTGATTATTATAGTGACATACGCACTGACGTTTGTTGTCTGTACAAAATACAAAGTGCTTAGAGCAATGCATGTCAATACAACTGACAAAAGTGATCCTATGTGGCAAGCTTGCATACGCCTAGGTCCTCTACTTTTAGGTCTGTTGCCCGTGTCACATAGATGAAGAACTGGTTTGGTGACGCATGATCTTCAGGCCGTATCGATGACTTTGAAATTTTTATCTATATACGACCTGTAGTACGGGCGCATAGATCTAGGATTTTCTATGCTTCTACAATTCCTTGTAGGCTTGCAACCTACTCTGGAATGGCGTACGTAATATTGAGTATTTTGGTATATTTGGTAGGGTTTGCATCTTGAGCGTGAAGTGATCTACTAGTGAGATAGTCCAAGATGGCTCGAAAAGTCAGTACCTTTATATCGATAAGTGTCAGCATGCTAACGTATGTCTTATGTAGGGCGGTAAGTGTTCATCTTGCCTCGTGCAAAGGTGGGTACATCGGTTATGGTAAGAAATCACTGATAAGTGACGCTGTTCAATAGGTTCATATTTTACTTACGAGATCAAGTATAATATGCTTACATGATAACATGCTTACATGCTTTCCTGCCTTCAGTATATGTCATGGATATCAACTGTAATCAATCTAGTTCTAATAGAAATATCGTATTTATAACTGTATGCTTCACATGATTACTTAGTATCAGTTTAGGAGAGTAGGTTAACTCACTCATCAGTACAAGATATGTACTGATACCCAACCAAGGCATTGGAAGCTCAGATTGGCAATATGAAGATGTTCAGCCGAGGATGCTTGCTTAGATATAGAAGACATGATGTATAGAACGGTGAGATCCGTTGTAAGCAAGAGAGATCAAGAGTGTTGTAAGCTAATATGGCATAATCAGTGGGCACTTTAGAACCTTGTAATCAGCTACAATTAACAATAAAGAGCTTCGTTTCGTATACTTTGTTCTGATTCCTTTGTGACTCTATTTTCTTTTGCTATAATGCCATTGTTTTGAGATACACCATTGATTTTTTTATCTTCTTGCCTGGTACAAGTACAATCTAGACTTATACAACATAACGTCCAGTGGTTAACTTTCGGTTCTGCAGAACTGGGACGTGTGTCACGACCCGCACCTGGTGTAGGGGTACGAGTACGCGGGTACGTCCAGCCTACGCCGCAGCATCGGCAGTAGAACGTTGTCTAGGTCATGATACTAACTAAGCAATCTCACACGAGCATCCAATCTCCATAAGGAGGCACGGATGACACAATACAATATGAACACATACTCAATCACATAACTATAGCACGATAAGAAATCGAAGAAATAAAATAAAATACAACACAAGTCTAATATAAATAAATCTAACTCAACAATAAATTCCAGTCTCAACAAAGTATGCCGGAGACAAATCCGGTACCAAAATAATATGCTAAAAGAATTAACTAGACAACTAGTGATTCCGACTAGACCTCCCGGAATCACGACTGAACTACTAAGTCCAAGATTTCAGCTACTCACCCTGTGGTCCACAAGTGTCAGATACAGTCCTCTAGGCATAGTCTGGAAAAAGTTTTCCAGTCAGGAAGGAGCAAAGTACATTTCTAATAGCAGTTCTATATCAATGATATAAACTATGTAGCAGTATATAGATGGAAATATACAAGATGCATGTATATGTACGAGAAATATACAATAAAGGATATACTGAAAATACTGTAAGTAAATGCAGGAAAGGAAACAATATGTCAATGAGCAAGAATACTATGACTAAGTGTGTGAGTACTAGCTTTAACATATAATCGGCTTGGGAACTTGATCAGGCTGGTTACATATGATTAGCTATGATTCATGTAAGGTCAGGCTAACCATTTGGTTAGCTATGATGCATGTAGAGGTCAGGTTAATCACATGTAACATCTATGAAGCATGTAAATGGTCAGGCCACACCCGACGTGAGATGTGGGGTAAGCTATGATGCATGTAGAGTTGGGTATGATCACATATCTACACTAAAATGCTCCCCACCCCCGACTGGTATAGTAGATCCAACCATGGTACGCTATGGCACGGGATTCCCTAAGAAGGTAGCAAATCTCCTCGGAAATCAGTATCTATACATGCACAAGATAACAAGGAAACAAGTCTTGTACAAGCTACACCATGAATAAGGAATAATATCTCATGACGAGATCCGTATACACCAATCCGTGTAACCAGCCTGTCGAGAATATGAATATTTACACTAGATACAGTGAACATAGGGGATATCATAAATAAGAAGCTAATCAGAGAATGTACTCGCCTTGGGTCCTTAGCTGGTAATGTCAAAGTCCTGTTCCAGAGTATCGTCTGGATGAACCAACAGTCCTATAGACATATAATAAAATAATACAACATTTATATCAGATGCTATACTAACACAAACATAATATATTGAACTCAGGGCTATGCCAGGTATGGCACTGGTCAATCTAGGGTCAGTGTGCGTCAAGTTGCACGGGCGTCGCGTCTGTGATTGCTGGGCAAGACAGACGGTCAAATTGATACGGGGCTTGCCAGTACGTCAGTGTACGCGTGGCAGTCCACTAATATTTCACAGAGTCACAGGTCATGTATAGTTACGGGGTATCCGTATTTACACTCGGGTCGCCTACAATATATATATATATATATATATTACCAATTTATCAATAATTAAATATATACATATATAGGGTTATACCAAAATTACGTACAATATATGTATAAGTATATATACATTAAATAGAAATATATATTATATACATATACATATGTTAAAAATATACGTACCATATTATATATATATATATATATATATATATATATATATATATATATATATATATATATATATATATATATATATATATATATATATACAACCAATATTTATACGTTATACGAGGAATAAATATACATACACTGAATATATATATATATATATATATATATATATATATATATATACAGATGCCAATTAATATATATACTAAAAATACATTTTAATACACATATACTATAGGAAATTATACCAAATAAATATATGTATATTTATACTAAAAATACATATATATATATATAGGTATATATATATATATACCAAAAATATACGTATTAATATATATATTAATACTAATACATTGAACACAAGTATATACCCAATTCGAGAATATACGATATATATATATATATATATATATATATATATATATATATATATATATATATACACGTATATGAATACGTATCACCAAACATACACATATGTATACATACGTACATACGTACACACACATACACATATACGCACATACAAACATATACATACACATATACATATACATATTAAACATTAATTAAATACATAATATACATATACATATATTAGTATATACATATACGTATATACGAATGTATATATACATGTATATGAGTATTAAGGAGGGAAGAGGGAAAGGCTCACAGAGATGGTGGTGGTGCACAGCCGTCGGAGGGCTGTGTGGTTGCCGGACGTTCGGGTCGAGAAAGATGGCACTGGTGTGGTGGTTGTGTTCGTGGAGAGCGGTGGTGAGCTCGACCGGAGTCGAGGGGAAGAGGGAGCCCGAGAGGAAAGGGAAGTGCAGGGAGTTGCAGCGGGAGTTGGCCGAAGACTGGAGGCGGGGGAGCTCCGGGTTGCAGCAGGGAGGAATGGGGGAGGAGCTCTGAGGTTGAGACTCGGCTTGCCGGCTGTGCAGGTGGATCTCGGTCGGAGGGGATGGAACAGTAGCACCGGGGAAGAGGGGAGCCGAGGCAGTTGATGATGGTGAAGGTGGTGATTGTTTGTGGTGGTGGTTCTGATGGTACAGTGGGAGGAGGGAGGTTGCATTGGTGGTGGTTCGGCCGCCGGGGTCGAACAGTGGCCGGAGAAGGAAGCTGCGGCTCGGGTGACTGCAATGGTGGTAGAGAGATTTGCAGCGGTGGCAGCCATGGAAGAGGGAGTGGCCGGGGAAGGAGACAGGTCGTCGGAGATGGAGGAGGTGGAGAGATCCGGCGGAGAGGGATCGGTCGAGTGAGGGAGACATCGCTGCTCGTCGTCCGGCGGGCTCGGGTGATCCGGCGAGACTGCAGAAGGAAGTTGGAGAGGAGATGGGGACGATGATGGAGGAGGAAGGAGAGGCGGACTGTGAGGGCAGTGGGTCTCCGACGAGGGGTTTGTCGAGGAGAAGGAGGTCAGCTTCGGGGTCGGGGTGGCTACTCCGGGCTTCTCCGGTGAGGATGCCGGTTGAGGGTGGCGGTGGGAGGCTGATGGTGAATAGGGATGGAGATGATGAAGTCGGCTGGGAGAAGGGTTGGAATAGAAGAAAAATAAAGGATAAAAATAAGGAAAAGGGAAGAGATATTTTATACATGTAGGGGGTGCTTGCCCTAGAAAAGTTTGACTAGTCAACCCCTCTTGGGGTTGGGCCTCTCATGTAGGATTTCAATGGCCAGGATTTGTTTTGATTCAAAATGAATGGCTCGGATTACATGGGTTCAAGTTTTGGAGGGCCAGGGTCTTAAGGAGCTTGGTGCTGAATTACACACTCCTAAAAATCATAAAAAAATACCAATAAAAAGGAAATATGTTTATTCACGTATTGTGCTCAATGGGGTGGACACCTTAATGCACTTTTGCACAAAAGTGCCCGACAATTGGAAAATTACACAAAGCTAAATTTATGGTTAAATTAAATTAAATAAATGCAACTGGTGTTCTAAAATTAATTAAAAGTACATGGGGCCAAAATTAGGTCGGGTCATAAATATCATTAGTGAAGAAGACCCATAACAGAATATTATCATAATTTGGGTTGCACGAAAAATGGATCAAGATTGCCTCCAATTTCGATTGGAACGCACAACGATACAAAGTTGAAATTTATTCAGAAATTAAATAAACGTCCACGACGAATATTGTGCGGCTAAAATGAAGCACAAGAGAGCATGATTATGAATTACAAAATGGCAGACTGGAAGGCGGGCACGTCAAGGACAAGGTTGTAAAATTTGTTGGAAGGCAAAAGCTAGGGTAGCGCTCCAAATATCGAAGCAACGGCAAGGCGCAATAATTAAATAAATTACGGTAATTAATTACTACCTCCAATATATAAATTCTAATTAATACAAATTAAACACAAAATCCTATAATTCGGACAGGTGTTCATCTAGTGGGCTTCTAGGTCAAGTCTACCAGCTCAAACATTAATGAACATTGTAAATATTTAAATACACATCTCATACAATTATTTAATTTAAATATACTATTTATAAAATCATTTAATATAAATACCATAATATTAATAATATATAAAAAGTCGAAAATACTCCTGTTTTCAGAATATGGTAGTGACAACGTGACAGGGGGCACGTCAGAGGTAGGATGGGGAAAGTCGATCGAGAGAGAGAGAGATGAAAAAGAGAGACAAAAGGGAGACAAAGAGAGAGAGAGAGAGTGAAATTCGATCGGGTGTCTTTTTTATTATTAGGACACAGTACTAGGAGATAGATAGACGATGCCTCATTACATTGCCAAATAAAATATAATGGCGACTAGACGTCGCTGGACCATCGCATAGTTTTTTTACATTGTTATCGCGGTTAGTCGCGTAAACTGATGATGTCTTAGCGACGATCTGGCAACGCCTTTGTAATTAAAATCTAAAATATCTCAAGCCGATCGTCTGGGCATAGCCGTCGTTAATCGGTGACGGCTATCGTCCATTGCTAATTTGTCATCGTTGATTAGTAGTAATTTTGTGGTGATAGGTAAGCCATAGGCTGGAATAGGTAGTCTTGGGCCCTATTCTAGTCTAAGAAACATTTTTAGAGTATACTAGATTTTGTATGATTTTTTTTAGAATTTATAGAAATTAGTTACGTAAAGAAATCGAACAACATATAAGGTTCTAGGGTATACCGTAGATAAATCTGATCATAGAATAACCCCAAACTTGATACATAGTGTTCTTATAGCCTAGAGTATTTTCTAGAATTTTTTTATGAATTTGTTCTGATTCATTTGGTATTTTTCTAGGCCCTAAAAGCAGTTTTTAAATTAAATAATAAGTTAAAATAATTTTATTAAATTAATAAACCCAGTTTTAATTAAATCCATGTTCTAATCAAATTAATATAATCCTTAATTTAAAATCTAATCAATTTAAATTTTAGAGTAAAGTAATTAAATTCATAATTTTAGTTCAAACTAATTTAGTTTAATCTTATACTTTACAAGGTAATCAGATTGAAATTTTAATTTAATTGATTAATTTTAGTGTAATCTGATCTTAAAATGGGGAAGAAGAAGAAGAAGAAGAATAAGAAGAATAAGAAGAAGAATAAATAAATAAATATTGCCTAACATAAGGAGAAAGCAAATAAAAAAGAAAAGAGTTGAATAATTTTGTCCAAGGATATTACTTCTAGGTCACAATTTTCTAAATAGAGCGAAAAAGAAAAGAAAAAAGAGAATGAAAAAAAGAAAGAAAGAGGTATGTGTAATTGTCCAACTTTATTGGTGCAATTTAGAGCTTCTCGCTAAGTTTGCAATACTGGAACAGCAGACTTAAAGTAATAGTGAAAGCTGGCAATTTTATTTTCAAAAATGTTGTTCGTCATGCAATTTTTTTTTATACCATTATCCATAATATGGCGCTAACATGTCGACAAATTTAGTGTTACAGATAATATATTTATCCAAATTCTCTTCTTTTTTTATTCTAATTTGATTTTTGAATTCTATCATAAAATTTCTTATTTATGATCGACTTTTTAACACTAAAACGTGGTGTTGACGTAGCTGTGACACTATATTTAGTGTTACATATAACATATTTTATAAATATCTTATTTGTGATATTCTAATTTTATTTTTGAATTTTTTTATGAAATTTTTTATTTGTGATCAAGATTTTCTAACACTAAAATTGTCGCCACGTCATCATCATGTCTTTATCGTTATGTTAGAGGTGATGGTATTACCAAAATAATTGGACTAATTCTATAGTACTCCCAAAATTGCTTAGGACAGTCCATTACTTCAGGATAATCCAGATTTTTGTAACTTTTACTTAGAACAGCCCAAAATTTACTCAGGACAGCCCAACCTCCCCTCCCCCCCTCTCTCTCCCACCCCAAACCTGTCATGCCCCAGTCCCAAAATACCGAGAAACTAGACACGTGGCAATGGCCAACAGCACACACCGATGGACAAACCCAATTTAATGGACCCATCAGGGTGTACTTAAGCTGTAAAACAATTATAAAGGTCTATGATACTAATCTCATCCACAGAAGATAAATACAATCAATATCAGATTCATCAAGATGAAATAATAATCAACAAGTCTCAATAAATATCTCGGAGAACAACCCGATAAAGAGTTTGATACAGCAGTTAAATAGAAAGGAAATAAGAGTCTAACAATAGAAATAACTGAGTAAAGAATAAGTAGATACTCCGGACAAATACTCGGCTATCACTTCGTTCTCTGGTTCTGGTACTGCTCCAGCGCCTGCTCATGTCCCGTATATCTCGGGGTAGATCTCATCTGCTAAACCTGTGGACATAATTCGGATTCCAGGTTCTCAGGGGACATAGTAAGGTACAAGAATAACTCAAGCCAAATAAATACAGTATATATAAAAATGAATCAATAGGGTAAACTATATAACCAGCTAAGTGATATGCAAGTTGAGAGCATCACTAGAACTCAGGCTGAGACCACTACAAGCTCTGTGTCGGGGAGCCGGTAGCAGTAATATCACTAGTAGAGTGCCTAGCTCTAATATAGAGTCTAGAGCCCCACAATAATAAATATATATAAAAAATTAGCATGTAGCATGTGTGTCTCTCCCCACCCAATGTAATCACACGACTCATGTCCATGACACGCAAGATCGTGACCTCTAAGGGATGTAGTGAGTCATTATGATAGCTAAGCATATGTAATATCTATGTCATGAATCCTGTAACCTATACAGAATTACCATAAATATCTCAGAAAGATTCTGTCTCATGAACAGTGTCAAGTGTCCTATGGTATAACGTACTTGATAATGCAAGTACGAAGATATATAGGATCGCAATATCAATTCTTTATGTGACGTTACACAACTCTGCGTACGGCGTTGACACCCGAATATTATTTGGACGTTAATCAATGTCACACGATCTTGGGTTGAACAGATATAGTATATAAATAAATCAAGAGAATATTATGTAACAAGTACTGCAAGATTGGCAAGGTACACTTGCTTGGAATTTGGTTTTCAACTATTGCTCCTGTATCAGCGGGATCTTCAAGTACTCCTCCGAAAGATGAAATAAATCTTACCATCATGTTCAGAAGATATGAAATAGCTAGAATTGCCTCTCCATAAGTCCAATTTGGACACAGGGGCAAAATTGACAGTTTTTGGTCAAAGTAGGGTCCACATGGGGCCCACTTCGCACCGAAAAATATGCCAGAGACAAAGTTCTCCAAATTTATCAAACTTAGTGTCTACAAGTCCAGAACGACGATACGAACCCAACGGAATATCCAAAACTCGATTCCGATGAGCCGATTACAAAATCGCCCGTTAAGTGGAGCCGTGGGGCCCACGATATGAGATTTTGTCAACGTTCTCAGAATCGAACCAAATTTGGGTCACAGGACCAGCGTATCGTTACGAGTCCGATGGTGCAAGTTTTGTTTCGAAACGACGAGCACGCACGAAGTTACAATGAGTTTCAGAACAGGGCCAATACGGGGTGTTGTCGACGGATACGCGTTGATTTCGGTGTGCACGCACATTCAAATCAACTTTTGCAAAATCCCACACGTCTGTATTGATAGTGTAAACCTTTTGGTGTAATTCGCACACGACCAAGTCGTCTCATTTAGCGGGGCGCACCCAGTTCCGAGAAAAAATGGGTTTTTAAAGACCAAGTTTTTGGTCATTTTCATCCGCGAAATAATTATAATCTACAACACCATAAATTAAACTAAAATAGGGTTTTAAAACTTGGTTATACGGTCTAAATTATTGTTCAGGTAAATTTTGAAAACATTAACCAGGTTAGGATTAAATCGGCCATGAACTTGTTAGTTCAGACCAAATTCTGATAGAAATTGAGAATATTTTTCTAATTTTGCGTCGCGATTTGCGACCGACACAGGACGCGATACCCTGAACTATTTGTACGGATTTCGATGGGGACGCGGTCTATGCATAGGATTCGACAGAACGAAATACTGATCTATGTACAGAGAGTTACGCGCGTGGGAAGACGGGTACCTCGATGATATATGTTGTCGTGTTAGGAGGCGGCGCGGCGCGGCAGTGCTCGGCCGGTCAGCGGCTGCTCAGCTGCTGGGGTAGGCGGGGTATCGTTGCCAAAGGCTCGGGCTGCTGCGGGGAGCTCTTGGTGTAGCGGAGGGGCTGTGTCGACGGAGCTGCGGGTGGAGAGGCAGCGGGTCGTCGTCGGAGGCGACCGGAGTGGCGATCGGTGGCTGCGGATAAAGGGGGCGGGTCGAGGGTTTTATAGGGAGGCGGTGGACGGGCGTTTAGGAAAAGTGAAGGGGTCGGGGAGTCGAAGGGGAAGAGGTGGCCGGTTATGAGAGACGAGCGGCGATGGTTACAACCGGCGGAGAGGGATCGACGGCGGTTAGGGAAGTCGAAGACGAAGGTTTTTGGGATCGGTTACTGTAGCAGCGTTTCGGGTCGGGTTTCGGGTTGGCGGGTCAGGTATGGATCCGATCTGACCCGACCCATTAGGGTTGGTTCAAGATTTGGGTTGGTTTAATTAGGGTGGGTTCGGTTCGGTTCAATCCGGTTCAGGTTGGTTTAAACTGGTTTATTTAAAAATATTATTTTTAGGTCTTTAAAAATAATTCTGGGGTCCAATAAATTTCAGAAAAATTACACTATGACCAATTATTTATTTTACACTCAAAATATTATTTTCATAATATTTTAATATATAATAAAATCACAAAAATTTATTTAATACCAGAAAATATTTATTTTAATTAGTTAAAAATCACAGAAAATTTCTGAAAATTTATTTTTAATTTCTGAAAAATTCGGGTGTTTACAATCTACCTCCTTAAGAGGATTGTGTCCTCACAATCAAAGAATAACAAAACATAACCGGTCAGAAGAGATGACATAGTTGCAAAATATGTTCGAAGCACGACACAACCAAAGAATCATGATCAAGCAGAAATCGAAGGATGAGGGGTAAGCAAAACACATAGGGAAGGAATAAAGTATTTTTCTAGACAATAAAAGTTAAGTAATTCATGAGTAAAGAAATCTGGTTAGAGCAAAGAAAACTACAGCTTAGGAAAACTAGGTTATCAATTATTAACAAGTTCAAAACTTCTAGGTGTAAGGTTAAGGTCATGAATTAACAGGCACGTGCTAAAGCAATACTAGAAATATATAGCTATGAATAACTTAAATCTTACACGTATTTGATACTCCGCGAGTCTGCGCGTCTTCCATGGTCATCTCAAAAGCTTGTCCGTGTCCTTTAGGTGGTGCCCTCTGTTGTTGCTGGGCCTGCTAGAAGAGTGATGATCTGCTTGATTGCTTTGTTGAGATGATTATCCTCCACCAACTGGTGTCACTTCATTGTCGTAGGTGACAACTGCAACTTGTGGTGTTCCTGCAGGAGTCTCATTGCTTGCTTGTGAATCCATTACTCTGCATCCAAAATAAACTATAAAAGGCGCACAGAGGAATCAAGGCAGGATGCAAGTCAAGAAATTCGAATCCGATAGAGATCAAGAACGATTCAATCAAGTGGATGAGATCCTATAACTTATCATATCCTTGTTGCAGGCTTGCTCAGTTTCTTAGTTGAAACTGAAATAATTTAGTCGTTGACCTGCATGGGCCACCAAAAATAACCATGTCACGGCCCAGTCCCAAAATACTGAGGGACTAGACACGTGGCAATAGCCAGCAGCACACACCGATGGACAAACCCAATTTAATGGACCCATCAGGGTATACTTAAGCTGTAAATTAACTATGAAGGTCTATAATACTAGTATCATCCACAGAAGATAAATACAATCAATATCAGATTCATCAAGATAAAATAATAATCAACAAGTCTCAATAAATGTCTCGGGGAACAACCCGATAAAGAGTTTGATACAGCAGTTAAATAGACAGGAAATAAGAGTCTAACAATAGAAATAATTGAGTATAGAATAAGCAGATACTCAGAAGAAATCCTCGGCTATCACTTCGTCCTCTGGTTCTGGTACTGCTCCAGTGCCTGCTCCTGTCCCGTATATCTCGGGGTAGATCTCCTCTGCTAAACCTAGGGACATAATCCGGATTCCAGGTCCCTAGGGGACATAGCTAGGTACAGGAATAACTCAAACCAAATAAATACAGTATATATAAAAATGAATCAATAGGGTAAACTATATAACCAGCTAAGTGATATGCAAGTTGAGAGCATCACTAGAACTCAGGCTGAGACCACTACAAGCTCTGTGTCGGGGAGCCGGTAGCAGTAATATCACTAGTAGAGTGCCTAGATCTGATATAGAGTCTAGAGCCTCACAATAATAAATATATATATATATATAAAATCAGCCTGTAGCCTGTGTGTCTCTCCTCACCCAATGTAATCACACGTCTCATGTCCATGAAACGCAAGATCATGACCTCTAACTGATGCAGTGAGTCATAATGATAGCTAAGCATATGTAATATCTATGTCACGAATCTTGTAGCCTATACAAAATTACCATGAATATCTCGGAAGATTCTGTCTCATGAACAGTGTCAAGTGTCCAATGGTATGACGTACTTGATAATACAAGTACGAAGATATATAGGATCGTAATATCAATTCTTTAGGTGACGTTACACAACTCTGCGTACGGTGTTGACACCCGAATATTATTCGGACATTAAGCAATGTCACACGGTCCTGGGTTGAACAGATACATTATATAAATAAATTAAGAGAATATTATGTAACAAGTACTGCAAGATTGGCAAGGTGTCACGACCCGATTCCTTAGAATCGTTGAGGCGTCCCCCGAATCGTGACCGCCGTGCGGGCCTGGAGTTGCGCCCGCACAAGGCTTTAATGATTTGCTTAGCAAGCACATATTCAGAGTACGCAGATAAATTGAAACACAGATTTGAAACATGGAAAAGTTCTCTTTTATTGATAATGAACATCTATTACAAACTCTTGAACGAGTTAGCTAATATGCCGAACGGCTTACAAAAGAGATGACTCAAAATGAGATAGCAGTCCTGTACATTACATCCCTTTATAAACTCAAAATGATAAAGACCTCCAGGCTGGAGGATAGCTTTGCCACGGAGCTGCATTTGAGTATGAAGAGTTGCAGCTTCGGACTTCAAAAGGCTTCAAAGGGCGCGGTGAAGATGCGCCAACAGCTGGACTGGATCGGGTAGATGACTTCGGCTCCTCGCTCGGTTCGCCTTAGTGCGGAGAACCTGTTTCAACGAGGGTCAGCATATCGAAACATGCTGGTGAAGGCGAGCTAGCCGAACTATACCAATCAACACGTTGTTTTAATGAAGCATGCATATTGGTGGATTTCTATCTTGCCTTAGTTCATTTACAAGTAAGCAGCATATAGAATTTACTGAAATGAACGTGCCACCGTTCGGTGGATTTTACCTGCCCGTCTGAATTACCTGCACAATACTTACCATGCCTTCCCTGCCACGAAGACACAAGTTAGTTTGCAACAGGTTTAAATATACACGATGATCACTGGCTTGGTTGCCATTTGGACGGTAGTCTTTGACGTGAATGGTATGCAACGTAAGAACAAGAGGCGCTGCAAACCATTCCGCCGAACAAGAGACTAGAACAATATGTCTCGCCCGGACCGGATCGATGCCAGTGCCCCAGCATCGTCCGCGAGACTTGACCCTGTGCACAAGTTGTCCATGATCGAACAAGATACAAGTAACAAGTTATTGCAGTTGAGGCAACAAGAGTACAAGACAAGCAATTGTACAAGACAAGCAATAATTCATGATTTATTCCCAAGCGAACAAGCATGCCATTATGTATCCGTTCGTGCAGTTTATTGACAAGCATATAAACCAAGTCTATTCTCTTTTATCTTGGTTTCTTTTATGATTACTTGGTATCGTTTGATCGGGGCAAAGAAGAATGCAGATTTATTAGATGTGAAGCTTGGAAGCAGGGCTAGCTAATCGGGTTGGTAGCCACTCACTTAGATTTTGGAAGGGAGAAGGAAAGAGGTGCTTCACGACTCCGCTCGCAAGCCGCCTACTGCTCGTTCACCTGCGCACGAACAGCTCGATTAATACTTCTTCCTCTCTTTCCAATCTCGGAATAGTAGTGCAAGTCAATGA
The DNA here is from genome assembly GCA_036927795.1 of Iris macrosiphon. NCBI lineage: Eukaryota > Viridiplantae > Streptophyta > Magnoliopsida > Asparagales > Iridaceae > Iris > Iris macrosiphon. Next base: position 67,860,693 of record JAYESA010000014.1, read on the forward strand.
ACGAAAACAATGAAAACTATCGAAACCGTTCAAGGAAAACAATCAAATCCCAAAACCAACTCAAAGCACAAAAGCAACAAGCGACATCGAAAACCGAGGCAATAAAAGATAGCAGCGGAGAGGTCCCTCCTGACTCTGCCGCTAAGCCGATCCTTGGGGCGCAGTCCACTGAATATGGGAATCGATTCCGAAGAAACAAATCCATAACTAGGACGAGTTCTTAATTCAATCTATCCCGATCGAACGATACCGTCTTGTGTTTCTTAGCCGCGCTCTCCGTACCGGGAGAACGGGGCGCTACATCCTACCCAACTAATTGGAAGTTTCATCCCGAAACTTAGGAATAGGACCTACCGTTAGGGATTATTGCGTTCGGGACAGCGATCATGACTCAAGGAACAATCACAAACAGAATGGTCTGATCCGCCACAGGCTAGGCATAACCCAAGTTTCAGGCGACATTTATCGATTGCATGCCCTGACTTTTTATAGAATTTACAGTAGGGCATTGTGTTCCCTTTGTGTGAACCACCGTCGTTTCGTCGCTTTGCCGCGTTGTTTCCTCTCTCGTCGCTTTGGCGTTTGTGACTGGATGTATGCACAGCGCCGGCAGGAACGTGAGGATAGTGTGGTTCGAGAGATAGGACGTGATTCATGACTTCACGCATTGTACGATACTGATGAACGGCTACGTGCCCATGAATGGCAGGGCGTAGTCCACCTTCAAACCTTCTTGCTCGACTCGCTGCATCAGGTAAATAGGCCCTAGCGAATTTGGAGAGACGGTTGAATTCGGCGGAGTACTGCTTTACTGTCATACTGCCCTGCCTCAGTTGCACGAAATCATTCTTCATTTGACGTTGTACTGGAGGGGGTATAAACTCCTCTTCGAACGCAGCACGAAAAGTCGTCCACGAGATCGCCTCCTCTCCGTGATCAAATTGAAGAGATCGTCGATGCACGTCCCACCAATCGTGCGCGTTGAGGCGGAGCTGTAGTTGTGCGCAGGCGACGCACTTTTCTTCGGGGACCTCTAGCAGAGCGAAGTGATCTTCAAGTTCGGCCAACCAATCTAGAGCTACGACTGGGTCCTCAGTCCCATTGAATGGGGTGTTGCAGACTTTCTTGAAGTGGCCAAAGTCGAAGGCAGTCACGTCCCTCGCCCTTGGAATATGCGGCGTCTCTACTTCAAGCACGGGCTGTTCCACCGGAGTCGGCGCTCTTGCCGTGGGATGGTTGGAAGCCAAAGTCTGAACAATCTGCTGCAGGGTATCTACCTGCTTCTGTTGGACTGAGAATCGTGCTTCTATATTGTCTTGAAACTTGAGCTGACTCTCTTCCGCCCGCTTCTCGGCCCGTTCATAGCGAGCCTCGTCCCTTTGTTGGTTTGCCTCCAACATCTGCAACATTCGTTGGACAGGATCGATGCTTGGCGCGGCTCGCTGGCTCCTTGAACTTCCCGAAGTGCCCGAACTACTTTCTTGGCCTTGCGTTTCGTCCGGGGCTTGCGCTGCAGATTACGCTGGAGCCATTCCTTCAAAAGAAGGTAAATTACATTAGGATCATAATGTATTATGGACTTATTGCATGAACGTATCTCATTTTGGCCTAGCGAGTTCAAGAGTTCGCACAGGAATTTGATCGTTAAAGAAACTTTTCCAGCACGAAGTCTAAGGAACTTTGAATCTGTGCTCTGATACCACTATGTCACGACCCGATTCCTTAGAATCGTTGAGGCGTCCCCCGAATCGTGACCGCCGTGCGGGCCTGGAGTTGCGCCCGCACAAGGCTTTAATGATTTACTTAGCAAGCACATATTCAGAGTACGCAGATAAATTGAAACACAGATTTGAAACATGGAAAAGTTCTCTTTTATTGATAATGAACATCTATTACAAACTCTTGAACGAGTTAGCTAATATGCCGAACGGCTTACAAAAGAGATGACTCAAAATGAGATAGCAGTCCTGTACATTACATCCCTTTATAAACTCAAAATGATAAAGACCTCCAGGCTGGAGGATAGCTTTGCCACGGAGCTGCATTTGTGTATGAAGAGTTGCAGCTTCGGACTTCAAAAGGCTTCAAGGGGCGCGGTGAAGATGCGCCAACAGCTGGACTGGATCGGGTAGACGACTTCGGCTCCTCGCTCGGTTCGCCTTAGTGCGGAGAACCTGTTTCAACGAGGGTCAGCATATCGAAACATGCTGGTGAAGGCGAGCTAGCCGAACTATACCAATCAACACGTTGTTTTAATGAAGCATGCATATTGGTGGGTTTCTATCTTGCCTTAGTTTATTTACAAGTAAGCAGCATATAGAATTTACTGAAATGAACGTGCCACCGTTCGGTGGATTTTACCTGCCCGTCTGAATTACCTACACAATACTTACCATGCCTTCCCTGCCACGAAGACATAAGTTAGTTTGCAACAGGTTTAAATATATACGATGATCACTGGCTTGGTTGCCATTTGGACGGTAGTCTTTGACATGAATGGTATGCAACGTAAGAACAAGAGGCGCTACAAACCATTCCGTCGAACAAGAGACTAGAACAATATGTCTCGCCCGGACCGGATCGATGCCAGTGCCCCAGCATCGTCCGCGAGACTTGACCCTGTGCACAAGTTGTCCATGATCGAACAAGATACAAGTAACAAGTTATTGCAGTTGAGGCAACAAGAGTACAAGACAAGCAATTGTACAAGACAAGCAATAATTCATGATTTATTCCCAAGCGAACAAGCATGCCATTATGTATCCGTTCGTGCAGTTTATTGACAAGCATATAAACCAAGTCTATTCTCTTTTATCTTGGTTTCTTTTATGATTACTTGGTATCGTTTGATCGGGGCAAAGAAGAATGCAGATTTATTAGATGTGAAGCTTGGAAGCAGGGCTAGCTTATCGGGTTAGTAGCCACTCACTTAGATTTTGGAAGGGAGAAGGAAAGAGGCGCTTCACGACTCCGCTCGCAAGCCGCCTACTGCTCGTTCACCTGCGCACGAACAGCTCGATTAATACTTCTTCCTCTCTTTCCAATCTTGGAATAGTAGTGCAAGTCAATGAACGAAAATAATGAAAACCATCAAAACCGTTAAAGAAAAACAAGCAAATCCCAAAACCAACTCAAAGCACGAAAGCAACAAGCGACATCGAAAACCGAGGCAATAAAAGATAGCAGCGGAGAGGTCCCTCCTGACTCTGCCGCTAAGCCGATCCTTGGGGCGCAGTCCACTGAATATGGGAATCGATTCCGAAGAAACAAATCCATAACGAGGACGAGTTCTTAATTCAATCTATCCCGATCGAACAATACCGTCTTGTGTTTCTTAGCCGCGCTCTCCGCACCGGGAGAACGGGGCGCTACACAAGGTACACTTGCTTGGGATTTGGTTTCTAACTGTTGCTACTGTATCAGCGGGATCTTCAAGTACTCCTCTGAATGCTGAAATAAATATTACCATCATGTTCAGAAGATATGAAATAGCTAGAACTGTCTGTCCATAAGTCCAATTTGGACACAGGGGCAAAATTGACAGTTTCTGGTCAAAGCATGGTCCACATGTAGCTCACTTCGCACCGAAAAATGTGCCAGAGATAAAGTTCTCCAAATTCATCAAACTTAGTGTCTACAAGTCCAGAACGACGATACGAACCCAAATAATGTCCAGAACTGATGAGCCGATTACAAAATCGTCAGTTAAGTGGAGCCGTGGGGCCCACGATACGAGATTTTGTCAACGTTCTCAGAATCGAACCAAACTTGGGTCACAGGACCAGCGTATCGCTACGAGTCCGATGGCGCAAGTTTTGTTTCGAAAAGACGAGCACACACGAAGTTACAACGAGTTTCAGAACAGGGTCGATACAGGGCGTTGTCGACGGATACGCGTTGATTCCGGTGTGCACGCACATCCAAATCAACTTTCGCGAAATTCTACATGTCCGTATTGACAATGTGCACCTTTTGGTGTAATTCGTACACGACCAAGTTGTCTCGTTTAGCGGGGCGCACCCAGTTCCGGGAAAAATTGGGTTTTTAAAGACCAAGTTTTTGGTCATTTTCACCCGCGAAATAATTACAATCTACAACACCATAAATTAAACTAAAATAGGGTTTAAAAACTTGGTTATACGGTCTAAATTATTGTTCAGGTAAATTTTGAAAATATTAACCAGGTTGGGATTAAATTGGCCATGAACTTGTGAGTTCGGGCCAAATTCTGAATTTTCAGAAATTGGAAATATTTTTCTGATTTTGCGTCGCGATTTGCTACTGACACAGGACGCGATACCCCGAACTATTTGCACGGGGTTCGAGGGGGTCACGCGTAGGATTCGACAGAATGAAATACTGATCTATGTACAGAGACTTACGCGCGCGGGAAGACGGGTACCTCAATGATATATGTTGTCGTGTTAGGAGGCGGCGCAGCGCGGCGGTGCTCGGCCGGTCAGCGGCTGCTCAGCTGCTGGGGTCGGCGGGGTGTCGTCGCCGGAGGCTCGGGCTGCTGCGGGGAGCTCTGGGTGCAACGGAGGGGCTGTGTCGACGGAGCGGCGGGTGGAGAGGCAACGGGTCATCGTCGGAGGCGGCCGAAGTGGCGATAGGTGGCTGCGGATGAAGGGGGCCGGGTCGAGGGTTTTATGGGAGGCGGTGGTCGGGCGTTTAGGGAAGGTGAAGGGGTCGGGAAGTCGAAGGGGAAGAGGCGGCCGGTTACGAGAGACGAGCGACGGCGGTTACAACCGGCGGAGAGGGATCGACGGCAGTTAGGGAAGTCGGAGACGAAGGGTTTTGGGATCGGTTACTGTAGCAGCATTTCGGGTTGGATTTCGGGTTGGCGGGTCAGGTATGGATCCGACCCGACCCATTAGGGTTGGTTCAGGATTTGGGTTGGTTTAATTAGGGTGGGTTCGGTTCGGTTCAATCCGGTTCAGGTTGGTTTAAACTGTTTTATTTAAAAATATTGTTTTTAGATCTTTAAAAATAATTCTGGGGTTCAATAAATTTCAGAAAAATTACACTATGACCAATTATTTATTTTACACTCAAAAATATTATTTTCATAATATTTTAATATTTAATAAAATCACAAAATTTATTTAATACCAGAAAATATTTATTTTAATTAGTTAAAAATCACAAAAAAATTCCAAAAATTTATTTTTAATTTCTGAAAAATCCGGGTGTTTACAGAACCCAAACACTAACCCTAACCGCCGGAGGAGGAGGAGGGATGCGGAGGATGACGAGGAGGAGGCTGGAGGAGAAGGACGAGACTCGAGGAGGAGGAGACCGCTCGACCCCGCTACTGCTGTTGCTGCTACCGCCGTCGCCCACCCTCGCCGCCACCAGCTCTAGCACCCTGCCGTCCACCCCTGCTACTCCAAATTTTTCCAGGACTGTCAAAATCTTTGACCGTTCTAATTTAAGTACTATCAAATTTTTTTGGAAGAACTATCAAAATTTTGACAATTTTGACAGTCCTCGAGGACGACAAATTGGAATCCTCCTCCTCCTCCTCCTTTGGGCTAACCTGAAGCAATTTTTCGGTGACAAACTTTCAAATAAAAAAAATTAAAATTTGAGCTGTTCTGAGTAATTATTGGAGTGCATATAGAAATAGCCACAAATTTGGAGGAAGAATACACATTTTTGTTCCATTTTTTTCACTAATAACTATTTGTTCCCCTTACACTAAGAAATGGGATTCGGCCCTTAGCCAAGTGCAGATGGTATTTGTCAGGATGATCCGTGGACTTAGCAATAAACAGAATGGCGGGACAAATCTTGTCCATCTTATAAATTTAACCTATAATTCATGCCAAAACATATGTATGCAAGCAACAAGTGAGAACTCGCTCCAAAAATGATAAGTTGACAATGAAGGAAAGAATGAATCTGACTTATTGAGATTAAATTCATATATACTACAAAACAAATTCCTTTTATGACTTTCTGAACAAAAAATATGGCCTTCATGTCTCCGTCTTTTCATCTCTATATGAAAATTTCAACAACGGAAACTATTACCAACTATACTCTCTGGTTGCATCTCCTCAAATTATGCCTGTTGAGACCTTGCGGTTCCAACAAGAGTAGAGATGTGTTCTCTGCCGACAATTCCCACTTTCTCACATGTGCCTATCCCGTCCTCCCATTCAAATTGGGACTTTATGGTGATCACCATTTCATGAAATAAATGAATATTATGTACTCCGTCAAAGTTCTGGTAGAACATAGCCTTTTCACGAAAGTTTTCTGAAGAAGGGCTTCTGACAGATAAGGAGTTTCTCATCATTGTTGCCATCGATCTCTATCATCCTTGCTTCCCACTTCAGCTGTGTAGCTAAAGATCTGGCTGCTTCAGCAAGATAAGCTATTTCCCGAAATATCACCCAACCCTGCATTCATGCTAACATCAATTTCATACTAGGGTGCCATGAAATGATATATAATCTACTAAATAGTAAATACTGGTTCTGAACTCAACTTTGTAGTGCATTTAAATGTTTCTTGGGTAATTTCTTGAGAATTTGGTATCACGGGAAGCTTGGAATATCTTGAGAATGAGAATGGAATAAATTGGGTGAGTGGCTTATTGAAACTTTATGCCATTCCATTTTACATTTTAGTCATATTCAGTCCATCTTAAAGTATTTTACTCCTGTAGAACTAATGACAATTTGCTGTGTAAGAGATGACTTTTTAACTGTAAGCTAGGGAAAGAAAACCCCTCCCACTAACTAGCAGTCGAAGTCTATAGCCATCCCTTCACCTCCCTATCCACCGGGATTTCCACACCAACTCAGAGGTTACGATCAGACTGATGATGGATTGTGAAGTTCAAGCGAGCATTTAGAAAGGCTTTCTCCAAGTACTGTTGGGATCAATAGCTGCTCATCTGATGGAAAATGACTTGCATGATGATGATGACGAGGATGATGATAAGTAGATTTATTATTGGTGTTTAAGTTCCAGATAAGAAGAGGGTAGGAGTCATAGTATCTAAAAAGAAAACATTAACCAAGTTATGAAAAGAATTTGAAATGGATTGTTGGAATATGAAAGCCACCTTGCCTCTAATACAATGAAAGATTTTTGTGGACAGCTCAGATATTTGGGACAAGTTCAATAGTTTTGACTAATTGATAGATGTCGAGTTAGTTTGGACTCTCTCTCTCTCTCTCTCTTTTTTGAGAAAACCAGATGCATTACCAAGTCCAATCTTTGGCTTCTCCCCAGCCATGATATGTGCCTCTCAGTTATCTAAAAGCCTCTACACCTAATCGAAAACTTTAGATCAATGTTACCTAGTAAGTGGAATTCCTTAGCATGTTGAACAAGAAATGGAGCAAGGAATGTTGTATTTGGACGTGGTTCGGTAGGGATAGGCTTCTCACTAACGGTTTTAGGGGAAAGAGACGTGATTGCACAATGTGGTATGCTTCCAATTTGTGAATGAAACGATTCCATGTTTTAGAAGCAATGTTCCAAAAACAGCATAAGAGTACCAATGCGTTCCTGGTAACTCTTCTTTAGACTTCTATAAAGAAAATTAGCCTTAATAAGTAATGTGATCCCTAATTATTATGAGAGAAAATTAAACCTGCAGAGATTTCAGCAAGAAGCCAGTATTTTTAAGTTTGCAAAAAGTGGTGTATACAAGGGATCTTTTTCTTAAACAACGCAAAGAAACAAGACTCACCAGAAAATGCAGATAAAATAATATTTACTCTAGTCAAAGAGAACACGTTTTGTTGAATTGACGGCATTTGAACGGAGTTAAAACTAAGAGAAGCTAGCTTCCAGAAATCTGCCCACAAAATACTTTTATGTTTTTCATCTACGGTATTGCGGTAGCAATGAAAATTTTAATATATTAAAGAAGTAATAGAGATTTTCAGTTGAAACTTATTTGAAAAAGGAAAAAATGAAGAAGAGCAAGAATGTCTAACATTGTGCCCTAAATTCATTTATTAGTCAATGTATACTAAATTACTCTGCAGACGATATAGAAAAAGAGGAAAGTGTTTTAGAATAAACTGAAGGCTATTTCACTTTAATAGCTTGAGCTTTGCCCTAGGTTCACTTTAATACCATGACCTCCTAAAAAAATGATACCTTGAACTTTTTATTTTTTAAGCAATTTCACTTTGCCACCCACTGTTAGTCCACCATGAAACTTAACAAATTTAGGACAATCCTAATCCTAACCATCAAAATATTTACATCCCCAAACCCTAACCCTCACCCTAACCACCACCATCTTCTTCCTCCCTAATCCTGAACCCATCATAATCATCTTCTTCCTCATTCCTAAACCCTCATCAACCACCATTATCCTCCTCTTCCTCCTAAACCCTAACCACCATCATCATATTCTTCCCATTCTCAAACCCTAACCCACCACTATCATGTAATTCCATTCCTAAACTTCGAACCCACTACCAGGACCATCTTCTTCCTCCTCCCTAAACCACCACTATTATCTTCTTCCTCATTCCTAAACCATAATCCACCACCACTTTCTCTTCATTCCAACCCCCCCCCCCCCCCTTTTCCCCACCAAGATTGAAGTATTGGTCAATACATATATGATATCGCCCTTATATATATATATATATATATATATATATATATATATGTGTTGGCCATACCGATTTTGGGGGTTTTTTTCTGGTCAATCAAGCAAAGAGAAATGAAAGAAAAAGAGAAGGAAAAATCTGTGTAAACACAATGATTTTGTTGTGTTTGTGTCTGACCGATATGTTATATTGTGCTGATAATATTCATTATCAACACACCATAACCATTACCAAATGCTGAAACTGTATATTGACACTTCGAAACATTTATCCATCTCAAATTATTCATTCATAATGTATTACGGCTATACTTGTCTAAAAGAAAGTGAAATATAGAAACAATATCTTATGGGTGAATGATTCAACAATATTGTTTCATTCAAAACAAACAGGAAATGACAGAATATATATAATATTAATGCTTAAATGTTTGAAATGTTTTTCTAGGTTTTAGATGATTCTATTATTATTTGGTTATCCAAAACCAAGAACTTCAAAATTTCAAGTCATAACTGTCAAACAGTTGAAACCACTAATATCGAGATATTCATAAGGGTCCAAAAATTGATTCCAACAGACACTGCTAAACTTGCTCCCTTTGTGCTGACCGGGTCCCACCCTCCACCACCCCTTGGACAGGTGGGAGGTGGAGGAAGTGGCGAGGGTATTTCCATCATTTTACCTTTTCCATTGTCAATTTCATGGATTTTGTGGTATTAAATTTATAAAAAGAAAGTTTAAGGTCTCATTTTGAATAAAAGTGTCATTGTAGCATGTCCTGGATAAGAAGAAACAATTCAAACTAAAACAAGGGTCGTAGTAAAGTGAATATATGGCAAAGTTCTCAAATGTACTTTAGTGAAAATTAGCCCAAAATAAATTGAATGGTTATAATTTTGAAAGAAGCTCAAGGTTATATGTGACAAGATCCTCGGTAAGAAGAAATGATTAAAACAAGAACAAAGGGATTGTTTTGTCACCTCACAGTTAGTTGGAATGCTCCTAGAGTGTATTATAGTCATAGAATTTTGAAAAGGTTTGCTGTTATACTTTTCGTGTAGAACAGATGTAACTATTTGAATCCCATGCCCACTTTTGCTCGAATGATTACTGTCGACGCAATGAAGCAATCTAAGTCATTTCCACAAAATGGACAATGAATTTATGGTTGTCATATTTGTGTTGCATAAAACTTGTACAGCTAGCAATACTTTATAAGTTTATATTGTTGAGAAATGCTTTCAGTACTCCCCAGATAAACTAGTGGATTGTAATACTTGTGAAGCGTGCATATTGCAGAAAAGATATAATGTCTGAGTAGAAGCATTATTAGTGATCAGCTTATACCTCTGGTCGGAGGATACGATCAACCTCCAATAATATATCTAGCATGGAGCACCTATGCAGCTGATGTTGTTGAAGTGTTAGCAGCCCTTCAGCATGCACCATATCATAAGTTCGTGGATATGTTGGAAATGCTTCACACCTAGACAAAAGCTAAACTTTAAATATTGACAAATGACCTTGCGGGAAGAAACAACCTATTCTCGAAGTAATATGCAGCATTACAACTTAACTAATAAGAAATTGGTTATGCTAAAAAATGTAAAAAAAAAAAAAAGTTTCACATTCCTAGGAATGAAAAAAAGAACAAGGCCACCCCAGCAATAGGCATAACAAGCCAGCAAAATCTCATCTATCTAGGCCCAGCTTATGAATGAAAAGCCAAACAAACAGACATTTGTCAGTAAGAATTTAAAATTTGGGAGTGTGCACTCAGTTTCACATTTGCTTAGCAGTTGGAAGATACAACACAAGTGAATATCACAAAATTGAAAGGAAAACTCAGAAGAGGGAGAAAAAAATCGACTTTCCATCTACTCCAATCATAAAATGGAGTTGGTCAGAACATACTGACTAAAATTTCATAAATCCTTGCCAAACTTGTAATGTCCCGTTCCCCCTATTCGGGGAGCACGGCCAAGAAATACTTACGACCGTCCGAACGGGACAGATTGAATTAAGATCCTTTCCTCGTTATGGATTGGTTTCTTCGGAATCAGGTTCCATATACAATGGATTGTGCCTCGAGGATGGACTCGGCGGCAGAGTCGAGAGGGGCCTTTCCGTTGCGTTGGTTTCTTGTCCGTTTTCGTGCCGCTTGGTTGCTTTCTTGTTGGTTTTATGACTTGCGTTTTCTTGAACGGTTTCAATGGATTTCATTGCTTTCGTTCTTAGGATTTCGCATTTCGTATCGACCCTTGGAGACCGAAGCAGGAGGTATTGATCATCCGTTGGTGCGTGCAGGTGATCGTGTAGACGACGCGCGAGCGGAGTCTTAGAGACCTCTCCTTCTTCTTCCTATTCAACAAACTTGTGAGTGGCTCTATTTCGATAAGCACCTTCTTTCCAAGGGCTCCGTTCCTAATAAAACTGACTCAGTTGTGCATTCAATCAAACGATACCAATTAAGTAACAAGTTGGATAACAAGATAAGATAAGAAGTAGGCTTGGAACACCCATTGCTTGTCATACAAACCTTGCATAAATTCATTGATGCATGCATGTTCGTTGGGTGTTTAATGGGTTGGTATCTATTGATAGTTCAAAGTGTTCTTCTATAAACTGCTGCATGTTATTTCATATAACTGTTGGTTGATTGTGATAGTACAGTAAAGCAGTTTCATACATGATGTTCTTTAAATCGCTGGTAAGTAAATCTGTGAAGTAGAGTTCATAGAAATGGTCATGGGAATTCTTGTGCACAAGGGATCCAGGTTCCTGCGAGCGGTTACCGGGGCACCGGGCCGTTTCGACCCGGGCGGAATCTACTTTCTTAGTCCTGGGAGCGGGAAATTGTAGCGGGGCTAGCTACCCGCGCTGCAAGCGTCGCCGCCAGCCCAGACTAAACCCATGATGGCTCCTAAACAACAAAGAAAGATGTTGTGTATATTTAAACTGTGCAGACTAACTATGTCTTCGTGACAGGGAAGGCTATGGTAAGTTGTACAGGTGGTTCAGACGGTACAGGTAAAGTCACCGAACGGTGGCATGTGAAGTTATGTTATTTTATCCTTGCATAACTGCTAAATGAAATCTGATCTAGGCAAGAATAGAAAGTCACATAAACGCATAAATGTGCATGTTCATTTAAAACTCATCTAAAGAGCTTGGTAAAGTTGAGCAGCTAGCCTTCACCAGTACTTTTCGAAGTACTGACCCTCGTTGTAGCAGGTTCCCCGGCGCAAGGAAACGCGGCGAGGAGCTGAAGTTCTCTCCGGGCACTTTTGGGATCCTTGGCGGTTCGTGGCCAAGACTTTTGGAGGCTCAAGCTAGAAGCCTTTCACTCTTCCCGTTGCTGAATATCGCTAAGGCGATGGTGCTTACTCGCACCCAAGGTGTTTTGTGTTTTCAAATCTATGTAAAGGGACATAATGTATGGATCGGCTATCTCATTTTGCGTCCAAGTTTGTAAGCCCGTGGGGCATTTTATACTTTTGAGTCAAGCGATGTAAAAAGATGTTCATTATGAATAAAAGAGAAACTTTTCTATGCCTCAACCTTGTGTTATCTTATATATCTACTCTATTGCATTGTTCTAAAGAATATCCTTATGCCTAAGGCCTTGTGCACGCGCGCCCTACGCGTGCACGGCATCACGCCCGGGGGACGATTATCGATTAGCCGAAATCGGGGCGTGACATATTGGTATCAGAGCATGCTTCAGATTCTTTGATCTCACAAAGAAAGTTTCTAAAGAGGACCTTGTTCCTTCCGAGTAGACCCTTGAATTCGCTTGGCCAAAATGAGATACGTTCCATACAGTGAGTCCATAATATACCTTGAGACTAATACAAGTTACTTTCCTTTTAAGGAACGACTTCCGAGCCGGGTGCACAAGCGCAGATGGTGGCGCAAGTGCAAGCGAGTAGTTCAAGCACCTCGGGCAGCTCTGGGAGTCCAGCTGCCGCACCCTCTGCCGATCCGTTCGAACGAATGATGCGTTTGATGGAGACGCAGCAGAAACAAGCTGAACTACGGCAGAGTCAGTTTGAGTCACGGATTGAGGCTCAATTCGTGGCGCAGCGAACACAGGCGGATACACAGCAGAAGCAGATGAATAGTCTGCAAACAATGGTGACGAATATGATCGCCAACAATCATTCTGCATCCGCCCCCGCAACCGTGCCTATAGTTGCTGAAGCCACTGGACCGCAGAATTCCCAGGGTACCTTACCCTCAGGCGAGAATGGGTCAATCGTGTCGATATCAGAATTCAAGAAGATGTGCCGTGCTACGTTTAAAGGCACCGAGGACCCTTCCTTAGCGATGGACTGGCTGGTCGAGTTGGAGGACCACTTTGAAGCGCTGTGCCTAGACGAGACCAAGAAAGTGGCGTGTGCCCAGCTTCAGCTCCGACAAAATGCACATGATTGGTGGGATGTGCACAAGCAAGCTATTTTGAGTGAAGGTGGCACAACGGCTATCTCCTGGTCCGTGTTTCGCAAGGCCTTCGTGGAGGAATACCTTCCACCCGCCGTCCGTCGCGAAAAAGAAGACGAGTTTGCACTACTGAAGCAGGGAGACATGACGGTGCGCCAATACGCTTCAGAGTTCAACCGACTTGCAAAATTTGCCAAGTCTCAGCTCGCCGATGCCGAAAGTCGTGCACGAAAGTTCGAGCTCGGACTACGACCTTCTATTCGTGCTCACGTCGTAGTGACTCAGTATCGTACCATGCGGGAGTCCTTGAATCATGCACTGTCCCTAGAGTCGCAGTATCCTCCAGTTTGCACCGGCGCTGTGCAAAATCACAATCACAAGCGTCCTGCCAACACAGGAGGAAACAACGCGCATAAGCGCCACAACAACAACGGCGGCTCCCAAGACTCGAATCAAGGAAGAAGACAAGGACAAAATTGTGCCTACTGTCGCAAGCCAGGACACCACATCAGCGAATGTCGCGCGAGCAAAGGAGGATGTTTCAAGTGTGGCAAGGTGGGCCACATTGCTCGTAATTGTCCAATCCGTTCCAACGATCCATCTTCACACCGTCCGCAGCAGAATAATGACTCAGCTCAGGGTCAGGGGCAAACTCAACGAGCGAACCAAGCACCGCCAAACGCTCAGGGCCGAGTTTATGCTTTGACTCGGGACGAGGCACTTGCATCGAACACGACGGTGTCAGGTATATTACTTTTTAATAATGTACCTGCTCGAGTATTGTTTGATTCTGGTGCAACACATAGCTTCATTTCGGCAGATTTTGCCGCCGAACACACATTCCCTATGACACCGCTAGGCTTAAACCTAAGTGTTAGTACTCCTTCGGGCGTAGATTTATCGGCTCGCTTAGTCTGTCGTGAAGGTCACATTTGCATCGGGGGACGGAGATTGTCATTAGATGCGATAGTTCTAGACATAAGGGACTACGATCTTATTCTGGGGATGGATTGGCTCGGCGCTTGTTCAGCTACAATCGACTGTGCGAAAAAGGAAGTCGTGTTTCGTTTGCCCGGCGAGACCGAGTTTTGCTTCACGTGCAGTCCTGAGTCGAAAGCGTCGAATACCTGCATGGTGATCTCAGCAATGTCTGCTCGACGGATGATTCACTCCGGCTGCGAAGGGTACTTAGCGTCCGTTCGAGACACTCGGCAAGATTGCGCAAACGTTGAGTCTATTCCCGTTGTGGCGGATTTTCCTGATTTGTTTCCCGACGAGTTGCCAGGCATGCCGCCCGATCGAGAGACAGAGTTCACTATAGACACGTTCCCAGAAACTCGACCAATTTCCAAGACGCCGTATCGAATGGCCCCGGCAGAATTGAAGGAGCTTAAAGTACAGTTGCAAGACTTGCTAGATCGAGGATACATTCGGCCTAGTGTATCTCCATGGGGTGCGCCAGTACTATTCGTAAAGAAAAAGGATGGCTCGTTGCGGCTCTGCATCGACTATCGAGAATTGAATAAAGCAACCATTCGTAACCAGTATCCTCTTCCAAGAATAGACGATCTTTTCGATCAGTTGCAAGCTGCCACGGTATTCTCTAAAATCGACCTCCGTTCGGACTATCACCAACTAAAGATCAAGCCAGACGATGTGCCAAAGTCAGCTTTTCGAACTCGCTATGGCCATTATGAGTTCCTGGTGATGCCGTTCGGACTAACCAATGCACCCGCTGCCTTTATGAGTTTAATGAACCTTGTGTTCCGGCCCTATCTCGATAAGTTTGTAGTAGTATTCATCGATGATATCTTGGTGTATTCGAAGAGTGAGGAAGAACATGCAGAGCACTTGCGGACCGTGCTACAAACTCTTCGGGACAACCAGCTATATGCTAAGCTGAGTAAGTGTGAATTCTGGCTAAGTAGTGTATCTTTCCTCGGGCACATCATTTCTGCGAGAGGCATCTCAGTCGATCCGAAGAAGGTGGAGGCCATTGTCGAGTGGAAGCGACCTGCATCCGTTAGCGAGATTCGAAGCTTCCTCGGGCTAGCGGGCTACTACAGACGGTTCGTGAAGGATTTTTCCAAACTTGCACTACCTCTGACTCGCCTCACGCAAAAGGGAGTCGCATTTGAGTGGTCCGCCGACTGCGAAGCTTCGTTTAAAGAGTTAAAGCATCGCCTCACCTCTGCCCCGTTACTTGCACTGCCAGACGAAATCTCGGGATTCCAAATATTTAGCGACGCGTCCGGGCAAGGCTTGGGGTGTGTACTTATGCAGCGAGATCGAGTGATAGCCTATGCCTCCAGGCAACTAAAGAAGCACGAGAAAAATTATCCTACACACGACCTGGAGTTAGCGGCAATTGTCTTTGGCCTGAAATTGTGGCGACACTACCTTTATGGAGTGCCTTGCCGAATTTATACTGATCACAAGAGCTTGAAGTACCTATTCACCCAGACGGACCTCAACCTTCGTCAGCGCCGTTGGCTAGAATTGATAAAAGATTACGACTTGACGATAGACTACACGCCTGGAAAAGGGAACGTTGTAGCGGATGCTTTGAGTCGGATCTTCGTTGGATCTCTGTCAGTCGATCGCAGGTTACGAAGGGACTTAGAAGAGTTGGGCATCGAACTCCGAATTCGATATCGTGGCGCGCGACTCGCTCAAATGCGATTTGTACCCAACCTAATAGAGCGGGTCACATCTACTCAGAAAGACGACCCTTTCCTAAGGAAGATGCACGAGCAGATTCTAGCGGGGAAGGCGAAGGACTTTGAAGTAGATGAAAATGGAGCGTTGCGGGTGAAAGGAAGGCTATGCGTCTCCGATGATTCAGAACTTAGAAAGGAGATCCTTGCGGAAGCTCATTACGCAGCCTATTTGATCCATCCCGGGAGCACGAAGATGTATAAGAACCTCCGAACGACCTTCTGGTGGCACGGTATGAAGAAAGATGTTGCACTCTTTGTGTCCCAATGCATAACTTGTCAAAGGGTGAAAGCAGAGCATCAGAGGCCGGGCGGGGAGATGCAAAATCTTGCTATCCCGGAATGGAAGTGGGAGCACATCTGCATGGATTTCATTGTTGGCCTGCCAAGGACGCAACGGGGGAGCGACGCAATCTGGGTTATCGTCGACCGGTTAACCAAGTCTGCACACTTCATTGCCATCAAAAGTACTTGGAGCGCCGATCGCCTCGCCCAGACCTACCTTGACGAGATAGTCCGGCTGCACGGAGTGCCAGTTTCTATAATATCAGATCGGGACGGGCGATTCATCTCGCGTTTCTGGGAGAGCCTTCAGCTGGCGATGGGGACCAAGTTGAAGTTCAGCACAGCCTATCATCCACAAACCGATGGTCAGACGGAACGAGTGAATCAGATACTAGAAGACATGTTGCGCCTCTGCGTGATCGATTCGAAGTCAAGTTGGGACGTCTACCTGCCGCTGGCCGAATTTGCATACAACAACAGTTATCAGTCCAGCATCGAGATGGCTCCGTACGAGGCTTTGTATGGGCGGAAGTGTAGGTCACCAATCTGCTGGGACGAAGTCGGAGAACGGCAAATCCTTGGGCCGGAGCTGGTTGAACAAACCGTCCAAAAGGTTCGGTTGATTCGTGAACGGTTGAAGACAGCACAAAGCCGACAAAAGAGTTATGCCGATGCTCGACGGCGCCCCCTTGAATTCTTTGAAGGGGACCATGTGTTCTTGAAAGTCTCGCCTATGCGCGGAGTCATGCGGTTCGGAGTAAAAGGAAAACTAAGTCCGAGATTTGTTGGACCGTTTGAAGTTCTCAAACAGGTTACTCCGGTCGCCTATCAAGTTGCTTTGCCGCCTGCCCTATCGGAAGTATACGATATTTTTCACGTTTCACAGCTGAGAAAGTTTGTACACGACCCGAACCACATAGTCGACTTGGGGCAGTTGAATCTGCAAGCGGACTTGTCGTACGCGGCAGAGCCTGTCCAAGTTTTGGATCGTAAAGAGAAGCAGTTGCGGAACCGAACCGTCTCGCTAGTGCGCGTCCTGTGGCGGAACCACTCGGTCGAGGAGTCGACCTGGGAACTTGAAGCTGATATGAGGGAAAGGGTCCCCTCATTATTCCTTAGTGGTAGGTTCTATTCCTAAGTTTCGGGACGAAACTTTCTTTTGGATGGTTATGATGTAATGCCCCGTTCCCCCTATTCGGGGAGCGCGGCCAAGAAATACTTACGACCGTCCGAACGGGACAGATTGAATTAAGATCATTTCCTCGTTATGGATTGGTTTCTTCGGAATCAGGTCTCATATACAATGGATTGTGCCTCGAGGATGGACTCGGCGGCAGAGTCGAGAGGGGCCTTTCCGTTGCGTTGGTTTCTTGTCCGTTTTCGTGCCGCTTGGTTGCTTTCTTGTTGGTTTTATGACTTGCGTTTTCTTGAACGGTTTCAATGGATTTCATTGCTTTCGTTCTTAGGATTTCGCATTTCGTATCGACCCTTGGAGACCGAAGCAGGAGGTATTGATCATCCGTTGGTGCGTGCAGGTGATCGTGTAGACGACGCGCGAGCGGAGTCTTAGAGACCTCTCCTTCTTCTTCCTATTCAACAAACTTGTGAGTGGCTCTATTTCGATAAGCACCTTCTTTCCAAGGGCTCCGTTCCTAATAAAACTGACTCAGTTGTGCATTCAATCAAACGATACCAATTAAGTAACAAGTTGGATAACAAGATAAGATAAGAAGTAGGCTTGGAACACCCATTGCTTGTCATACAAACCTTGCATAAATTCATTGATGCATGCATGTTCGTTGGGTGTTTAATGGGTTGGTATCTATTGATAGTTCAAAGTGTTCTTCTATAAACTGCTGCATGTTATTTCATATAACTGTTGGTTGATTGTGATAGTACAGTAAAGCAGTTTCATACATGATGTTCTTTAAATCGCTGGTAAGTAAATCTGTGAAGTAGAGTTCATAGAAATGGTCATGGAAATTCTTGTGCACAAGGGATCCAGGTTCCTGCGAGCGGTTACCGGGGCACCGGGCCGTTTCGACCCGGGCGGAATCTACTTTCTTAGTCCTGGGAGCGGGGAATTGTAGCGGGGCTAGCTACCCGCGCTGCAAGCGTCGCCGCCAGCCCAGACTAAACCCATGATGGCTCCTAAACAACAAAGAAAGATGTTGTGTATATTTAAACTGTGCAGACTAACTATGTCTTCGTGACAGGGAAGGCTATGGTAAGTTGTACAGGTGGTTCAGACGGTACAGGTAAAGTCACCGAACGGTGGCATGTGAAGTTATGTTATTTTATCCTTGCATAACTGCTAAATGAAATCTGATCTAGGCAAGAATAGAAAGTCACATAAACGCATAAATGTGCATGTTCATTTAAAACTCATCTAAAGAGCTTGGTAAAGTTGAGCAGCTAGCCTTCACCAGTACTTTTCGAAGTACTGACCCTCGTTGTAGCAGGTTCCCCGGCGCAAGGAAACGCGGCGAGGAGCTGAAGTTCTCTCCGGGCACTTTTGGGATCCTTGGCGGTTCGTGGCCAAGACTTTTGGAGGCTCAAGCTAGAAGCCTTTCACTCTTCCCGTTGCTGAATATCGCTAAGGCGATGGTGCTTACTCGCACCCAAGGTGTTTTGTGTTTTCAAATCTATGTAAAGGGACATAATGTATGGATCGGCTATCTCATTTTGCGTCCAAGTTTGTAAGCCCGTGGGGCATTTTATACTTTTGAGTCAAGCGATGTAAAAAGATGTTCATTATGAATAAAAGAGAAACTTTTCTATGCCTCAACCTTGTGTTATCTTATATATCTACTCTATTGCATTGTTCTAAAGAATATCCTTATGCCTAAGGCCTTGTGCACGCGCGCCCTACGCGTGCACGGCATCACGCCCGGGGGACGATTATCGATTAGCCGAAATCGGGGCGTGACAAAACTGGTACGAACTCAATAGAATAGTGCCAAAGTTCTCACTGTCCAATTGTAGGCAAGATAAATACTTCTCATTACGTAGAGGGCTAGTTGCAAGGTAAAGGGACTTGCCTTATAGGTCAAGCAGTTTAAATTCATGCATTGAGAAAGCAACCATACAAAATTCTAAATCAGGTACAAGTTTAGATTAGAAGATAACCAGGTTCTCTACAGTGAAATGCAAGAATCCAAGTGGGAGATTATAGAAACTCAGGCTAAATAAAAGATAATGTAAAAGGATTATGCATCAAGAGAGATGCAGAGATACAACATGTGTGCTAGACAGTGTTCTAAATAACTAATACAAATACATGTGACAACTTACCAGGTGTCCAGAAAGTAGGAGTGATTCATCCAGACAGATAATTGACTACGTGATTCATACAGACAGATACGAGTAAGGTTATTAATTGTACCTAGTTTTTACAAATTATCAGTCAAAAGAAAAGAAAGAACAGGCACACATACCAATCATGCTGAACACCAATAAACCCCCTATCATGTATGAGCGGGAGATAGTTGGGACCAGCTATTGGGACAACATTCATAACCCAAACCGACTTTCCAGCATCTAATAAAGCAGCATTAAATCCGCCAAGATGGGCATTCATGTCAAGTACATTTCTGAGCATGTTAAAGGGTGGAGAAGGGTCCTCATCACCAGGCCGCTTTGGGTGATCTGAAAAGATCAAAGGTGAAAGAAGGGACCAGTAGTTGCGAACAGCCATGTTCCAGTTCAATCCATCCTCAGTAAAGTACTCTTGGTGTACTCCTGATGAAGGAAGAATAACAATAAAATTACTATGAAGATATTTCAATAGAAACAAGTAAATGAAACTATTAGACTGTTTGACTCATAGTGACGGAAATAAAGAGAATAGGGGAGGGAGAGAGACGGACTTAATTTTCCTGTTTACTTTCATGAAGTGCAGAACAAAATTGGGTGTTTAGCTCTAAGTCCCTTAAACCTTTGCCTATTTAACTTAGTTTCCTATATATTATTATTTGCTTAGAGGTCCCTCAAGTTTACTAAGAATACTAAACTAGTTATGAGGACATACCTCTCTATTGAGCAAACCAAATTAACTCCAATTCACCATTCCAATCTCCTCCCCTCCTTTCATAAGTCTCAAGTTATAATTAGGAAACCCTCAAGTCTACCACTACTTTGTACAGATCATGGATGTCCTGCAGCAGAAACAACACAGAGAACATGCTTCAATTGATCTCTCTCCTTTACAACCTCTACCTCTCCCTTCTATAATCTCTCTTCCCAGATGAGAAGCCAGTAGTGTGAGTGAGCTCTTCCAACATGGACATGAAGATCGTTGTTCGTGCCGAGTAGACACTCGCCAGCATGAGGGTTCTGAAAGCCTGCAGCAGTGTCCATAACTCCGAGTTCCGAACCACCTACTCCGTGATGCTAGTAAGTGGCAACACCAATGGACACCTCGTTAGTCACATCCTCAAACGCCAGATGGATCCACCTGTGTTAAATATGAGAAGAACCCTACAATCGTCAGCAAGGCGGTCATCACCTCCATCCCAAAAAGGCAGTACATCATCATCGTCTTCAGGGACAACATGTGGTGTTGGCCCTACAGATTGCATGAGACCACTTAGAGGTGATCCAGACGGGCACCCCGGTCCTGTTGAACAAGATCCTCCATTCCATCAACATCTAGGACACCAGGCTAGAAAAGCTCAGGAGTGCCCTATTCCTAAGGAAATTCTATGCCTAGTTATATTATGAGACCTAATGCAACAATGCTGTCACCTTTGACTAGAATGCTAACAGAAAATTGAACATATTAGTCAACCAGCACTAAAATACCATGAAATGGCTGTGAAAAGACACCTATAAAACTTGGGAAGAGGTATGGGCTCTATTTGTTTGGACAAACCAATCAGACAACTGATCTTTCGGACTACAGTAGTTTTTATCCTACTAGTGCTAGTGAAACCTTTTTGGTGATATTTGTTGTTGCCTATGTTGTAGCCTAATGTTGTACTGCACCAATATGACATGATAAATACAGGCAAGGGGAATGGACACCTATGTGGCGTGTCCTAGTGTTTTTTTAGTGTATGTGTCATGATATGTGTTGTGTCTGAAATAATCAACACGTGCATGACATTAACCTCATGTGCTTCCTAGGTGTGGCTTTTTTTGTGGGAGAACCCAAAGTGGGAATCTGAAAAGCCCCAAAGAGGCTTATTCAACCACTGCAGTGTCTCCTGCTGTTTCAAATGAAGGGGGTCATCCAAAGTATGCCGTAAAGGATTGCAACTATAGTTCTTCTTTAACCTTTGAGATTGGATTCCCACTCACAGTAGTCTATCTTCAGTAGTTTGCTTGGAAAGTAGTCTTTCGTAAGCAGGAGCGTAGCGCTTTACAGGTGAAGGATGTGCATCTACCCTTTATAGCGGCTTATGTCATTTTCACATAAATGTTATAAGAAATCCTCTCTCACCCTTTCTCTCATTACTGTGAAAGCTATCAAGCAGCAAGTACTTTTCTTTCAGAACCTTAACCATCAAGTCAAGTATTAGGAAGGTATCTAGATAGTGATGGCATGACTATATGTACTTTTCTTTCAGAACCTTAATCTTCAAGTCAAGTATTGGAAAGGTATCTAGCCAGTGATGGCATGACTATCTCTAATGACCTGAAGTGAAGATATGCCCATACGGCAAAGCCTTCGATACCTACACTCTATGTTTGTATGCTTTCACTCTAACCCGCCTATCCACAAAGGATGTGAAAAATTGAACATTGACCGTGTTTTCTCTTTCCTCTCCCGAGAACTTTGGCAAAGACAAACTCTATGACATTGGAAGTGGAGACAGCATTTGTCGTCGTTTTGATCAGCATGTGCAGCCCATCGTGGCTTACACCGTCAAACATGTACACTTCTAGAGATCGGTGGCCCAATCAAAGTGTACCTTAACGTGTTCAGTTTCACTAGTAAAGAAAGAAAGCTCAAGCCTCGGCTCGGATCCTGGTTGGGGGCGGAGTTGGATCATGAGACGTGGTGCGTTGGAGAAAAAAAAAATGAAAGAACTACTTAATTTGGTTGGGTTGGAAGAGGTAAGAGTCACTGGGAGTAATTAAGTAGCTTATTGTTGATTGGGTTCACAAAATATTTGTTTTTCTTTCTTTTGTTAGTTAACATAAACAGGAGTCCTATAACTAGTAGTATTATTGTAAACTAAATGGACCTGCAAGCCAATAATAATGGGGACCTAAGCAAAATAGACCAGATTTAAGAGACTTAACTCGAAAGACCCAACAAAACATTAATAAGCATAACAAATATTTTGTTGAACTGCCTGGTGGTCTTTTGTCACATCTTTAAATAAACGAGGGGAAGCATTTTTTTATTTTATTTCCCCACACTACTTGAAAACAAACATAGACTTAACAGTTACACTAGTCAAAGAGGATTTTTTTTATATGTGCACTATATACATACCATATATATTCAGCTCAGTTGCATTCAAGGTAGCCTGAGAAGGCCATGGCATCCGGTACTCAATAGGAATCCATCTCTGGCTTCTAGTGCCTCCAATACAAGCACTGAATGGTTGGTAATATGAAGATTCAAAATCATGGCTCTTGTCACAGATAGAAGGTCCAGATTTCCTTTTTTTATCGGAAAAATAAATATTTTAACATTATGGCCACTCCATAATCATGTGTTGACAAAAAGTCGAGAAGCTTTCCTTACCTCGAACTGTAACATTTCTTTTGAGCAGTCTTCTTCCAGAGAACAGTTTCCTCTTGTTGAGCTAACAAATCCCAGCAGAGATTCTCAGCAAAATCACTAATAATATTCCACTTCTTCTGGTTCTCTTTATCACGCAGTAATCTTTGAGTATTTGCTAGTGAAGTCCACACAAAGTAACCCCCAGGCCTTAGGAGCCTGTCAATTTCAACCAAGTAAATACCATCTGCAGTAATATATCACAGTAAAAAATCAGACTACAAAATCGTAAATGCCATTAGAAATTGCAAAAATGTGCAGCAAAAGAAAACAATAACATACAATAGGTTATAATTTCCTTGGGACCTAAAATAGAAAGAACCTTATGAGTTTACTAGAAATCAACAAAGAAACCACAAAAGTACTATGATTAACAACTATTGCAGTTTATGGTACAATCATCAATGAGTAATCAAAACTGACTCTAACATCTTCCAACAAAACAGTACAATCTTAAGTTATTAATATCACGTACAATAACAAAAACACCAATATAACCTTCATTACAAACTTCTGGAGTCAATTATTTTAAAGATTTTCACCAATATAACCTTCATTACAAACTTCTGGAGTCAATTATTTTAAAGATTTTCTTCCACTCCACTAAGTCAAGGGTGATTTCCTCTAACATTAGCAAAAATTACTTGTGCAGCCTAAAAGCTAAAGTTTTTGCAACCGATGCATTTTGTCTCCATCCCTCTTAGGTGTTCTTAATATTAAATTAATTTATCACCAAAGCATCTAATGATGAGATGCCAGAAAACTGTAACTACATAATTAACTATTCTACACAGACGCGGATACGATTACAATACGTACCTGGTATCGCTTACGACAATTTCTATAAATGGAAGATACGGTACAACATGGGTACTTCAAATAAAGAGTTCTAGTGTAACCTAACTTTTAAAACATGGGAAGCGAAATTGGTGATATTTTTCCATTTGTCATCAGTTTCCCAATGACAGTAGTATGATTGTAATTTAAAGTTCTTACTACAATGTGTCAATATTTATGTAAGGTTAATGAAACGGAGAAAATAAGTAGAGGCATAACTTCATGTGGTTAATACATTCTACTTATCTGTTATACAGCTTTTTAACACTGACTTAAAGGTAGTGGAGCAAAAGTGGATATAACCAATGTATAGAAGAGTGTGCTATAAGTATAAGCTGTAAGTCGGAGATGGCCATATCCAAGGAAGGCCTGGGAGAGTGATGAATAAAAATCAAATGAAGAGGCAAAAGATTCATACTCCAGATGCAGAGGCATACGAAACTGAAACCATTGTTGACAATCCCGATAAGCGGCGAGTTCTTGGCAAAAGTATCATTCAGAAGATGAGGCACCTCGCAGCAAGTTTTTCAAGAGATCCAGCATATAGAAGTAGAACTCGCACATAAAGCAAGCACCTTGGAAGGCTATGGAGAATTTTAAAGAGCTGGAACTAAAGGCCGTCATCTCTAAGTGTAGAAATGTTGGAGATAGTTCCCTAACGTGATACCAGGGGTGTCCACAGAGATGAGATTTGAGGGTTAATGCCCAGAGACGGCAGTTGGGACCCTCAAGTTTCACGTCGAGACCGTCAAGAGATTTTGTCGTGGGGAGGCATGGATCTAGGATTAGGAGAGGGAGAGATCTACAAGTTGTTATCTGAACAGCCATGAAGTTATAGGCTAGATGGGCTAATGGGTTTGGGAATAAGAAATTTTTGGAGCAAATCTAATTGGCTAGCTACAAATAATGAAGCTCATGGAACTAATAGGTTAGCGTTAGTTGAGGAACTTAAGGTTAATGGAGCTAATGGGTTAGGGAAGCATGTGTTGAACTGGAATATTGAGTTATTGAGTATGGGCATGATTGCTGGCTGGTTACTAGAGTTATTAGGTTAGATCAATCCAGGTTAGATAGGGGTTTTGGGAAATGGAATGGAGAATATAGAATGGGTTAACAATAGATAGCTCAGGAGAAGATCTGGAGAAAGGAGACATAGGGATGGACCTCTGTTGATTGGATTTGTGGTTGATTGAGTCGAGGCAGAGAAACAGGTTTTAGGCGGTCAGGGTCTGTGATCAGGATGGTCGAGGGTTTCAGGTGATCGGAGACTGAGCTTGGTAAGGGTTTGTGATTGGTATATAAGGGTCTGTGATGATTCTCAATGGTTCTTTTATGACGGTGGACAGGGTGATGGGTGGATGGTACAGAGCCAAAGCTTTGATACTATATCAAATGTGAGAGTGATTTGGAAATACCAAATCAAGGATTAGGTTCCAGTAACCACTTGGCTAAAGGCCACTACACCTAGGAGTTACATTGGAGATTAGTAACCCTAGCAAGCTTGGAACTAAAAGGAAGCATAAAAGAAACTATAATGGCACTAGTCTTGAATATACTCATGGTGGATAAAATTCCAAATTTTATCACTAATATATTAAGTACTTTTCATCACAAGCTCAGTGTGGTCTGTCGATTAATTGCTGGCCAATCCTTTTTCTAGAAAATCAGTTTTTGTAATCTATTAGCAAAGGGCTCAATTCTAATCCAAGTTGTCTTTAGTTAAGTTTAGAGATAGAGAGGAGAAGAGGAAGTAGGGGAAGAGAGAATATGAGAAAGGAGATTGTAAGAGCCTTGAACCCTAGGTTGTATCTCATGTCTATTTATATTGATATGCAATACACCCACAATTACTATTATACCCTCATATAATAAATAACAAAATAAAATAACTCTAACACCCTCCCTCAAGCAGGAGCATATAGATCAGACATGCCCAGCTTGCTACATAAATCAGAAAATGGACCGCGAGCAAGTGGTTTGGTGAGGATATCACCTAATTGATCCTCTGACCGAACATAAGGAGTAACAATCTGTTTCTTCAGCAACAAATCACGAACAAAATGACAATCCACCTCGATATGCTTCGTGCGCTCATGAAACACCGGATTACTTGCGATAAACATTGTCGACTGATTATCACAATACATCTCCATCGGAATAGGAATCATAATTCCCATTTCATGAAGAAGAGACTGCACCCACATCATCTCAGAAGCTGTATGAGCCATCGCACGGTACTCGGCCTCTGCACTAGAACGAGCCACAACATTCTGCTTCTTACTACGCCACGTGACAAGATTGCCACCCACAAACGTACAATAGCCAGAAGTAGACCTCCTATCACTGCGACTGTCTGCCCAATCAGCATCACTGAACCCAGTCACCGTAAGCAACTGGGAAGGTTTGTACAACAAACCCTTTCCAGGTGCACCCTTCAAGTATCGAAGAATGCGAGAGATAGCCTCTCAATGTGGTTGCCGAGGGGCATGCATAAACTGACTAACTACTCCAACTGCATATGTGATATCTGGTCGAGTAACAGTAAGATATATAAGTTTGCCAACCAAACGTCTATAATATCCAACATCCTCAAATAACTCTCCCCTGTCAGCATCAAGCTTGTCATGATAATCCATAGGAGTCTCAACTGGCCGACACTCCAACATCCCAGTCTCGGAAAGCAAGTCTAGAACATACTTGCGTTGTGACAGATACACCCCCTTCTTAGATCGAGCAACCTCGATTCCAAGAAAATATCGAAGAAGACCCAAATCCTTAGTATGAAACTGACGACTAAGGTAGGCCTTCAAGTCCGCAATTCCAGCATGATCACTCCCAGATATAATGATATCATCAACATAAACAATCAACACGATAATACCTGCTGAGGAAGAATGGCAAAACACTGAATGATCTGATGTGGTACGCCGAAAGCCATACTGAATGAGAACTGAACTGAACTTGTCAAACCAAGCACGAGGTGACTGTTTCAGTCCATATAATGCTTTCTTCAATCGACATACGAGTCTTTTATTTCCTGCTACAACATATCCCGGTGGTTGATCCATATATACCTCCTCCTGTAAGTCACCATGCAAGAAAGCATTCTTTATGTCCAGCTGATATATAGGCCATTGGTGATTAACCGCCACAGAAATAAGAATTCGAACTGAATTCAGCCGAGCCACTGGAGAGAAAGTCTCCATATAATCCACGCCATATGTCTGAGTATACCCTTTTGCAACCAACCGTGCCTTGAGGCGCTCAACAGAACCATCAGGGTGATACTTAACAGTGTACACCCATCTACAACCCACTGTTTGTTTTCCAACAGGAAGTGATGTAAGCTCCCAAGTCTGATTTTGATGTAAAGCATACATCTCCTCATCCATTGCACTTTTCCAACCAGAAGATGACATAGCCTGCTTGTAAGTTTTGGGAATAAAAGTAGAAGACAATGAAACAGCAAATGCATGAAAAGATGATGAAGCACGGTGTAATGAAACATAGTTAGAAATGGGATGCTTATTCTTTGTGGTACAAAGGCGTTGTCTTTTTCTGAGAGCAATAGGAAGATCATCTGGATCTGTGGTGATGGGAGCAGAAACCTCAGGCACGGAAGATGATTGGTTGAAGGCTGAATTTTGCAGAACCACTGGCCTGTCCTTGGATCTCTGATAAACCTGTAAATGGGGAATGGAGACAGAAATTGATTCAGGAATGACCGAAAGTGGTATGGAAGATATCAAATCTGTTGTAAAAGGAATACAACGGTCTCCTGAAGGAAAGAAAGGGGTAGACTCAAAGAATGTAACATCTGCACTGACATAATATTTGCGTGACTGTGGACTGTAACAACGATAACCTTTTTGAGTACGGGGATAACCAAGAAAGACACACTTAAGAGATCTAGGAGCCAACTTATCTCGATTAGGTTCCAAGTTATGAATAAAAGCGACACAGCCAAACACTCGAGGAGATAAGGAAAAGGGTGCGACATCTGTATGTAATATAGTAAATGGAACTTTGTTATTTAATACAGATGATGGCATGCGATTAATAAGATAACATGCAGTAAGAACGGCATCTGCCCAATACTGTTTGGGGACATGCATATTGAACATGAGAGTTCGAACCACATCTAAAATGTGTCGATGTTTACGTTCGGCTATACCATTTTGTTGAGAGGTGTGGACACAACTGGTTTGATGAATCATACCACGATCAACACAGAAACTGTTCACAGAAGATTGAGTATACTCCAAAGCATTATCAGAACGCAGAATTTTGATACGTTTATTAAACTGAACATAGACTTCATTATAAAAGACATAACACATTTGGAAACTCAGATCTTTCTTTCATTAAATAACACCAAGTCATTCTGGAATAATCATCAATAAAAATAACAAAATACTGAAATCCTTTCGGACTTTTGACTCTAGACGGACCCCAAATATCAGAATGAACAAGATCAAAAGACTCTAATTGACGACTCTCACTACGACGAGGAAAGGAACTACGGTAATGCTTGCCTAACTAACAAGCCTCACATTCAAGACTAGAAACATGACTCAAACTAGGAACAAGTTGACGCAACTTAGCCAAAGATGGATGTCCCAAACGATAATGTCACTGCAACGGAGAAGTAGAAACAGAAGTGAAGGCCTTTCCAGGTAGATCCAAGTAGTACAGTCCATCTTTTTCATGCCCCGAACCAATCGTCTTCTTCGTCCTGAGGTCCTGAAAAACACACGAATTGGAGAAAATGTCACAGAACATTGAAGAGATTTGGTTAACTGGCTCACAGATAACAAATTAAATGAAAAATTAGGCACATATAATGAATCAAATAATGATAGTGATTGAGTAGGGTGAATGACACCTTTCCTAAGCACAGGACGAGTAGACCCATCAGCCAAGATAATATTATGTTTCATGGAACTACGATTATGAAAGATAGATGTTATACCAGACATGTGAGAGCTTGCTCCTGAGTCGATGACCCAAGAGGTGGATGGTGACTGGGTTGCCACAAAAGCAGGATTACCTATATGTGCCATGGTTGCAGTAGGTTGGGAGGTGGTACTAGCAAGCGCGTTCAACTTCTGGAGGATCTGTTGAAATGGAGATGAGGTATCGGACGTTGAAGTCTGATTGAAACCCGAAGTATCATCTCTGGGAGCAGAAGTGGTGTCCTGGGACTGCATATTTTCATCATGCACTTGATGTGCATATTCTGGTTTGCCCCATTTGTCCCAACAATAGTCTTCTACATGACCGAGCATTCCACAATAGTTACACTTTCGTGGTTGACCACGGCCACCACCACCACCACTGCAGCCACCGCGACCACCACCACGACCATTGTCTCTACCACCACGGCCTCCTCCTCGACCAAAACTACGACCACCATCTCTACCGCCACGTCCAATACCACGTCCATCACCACGACCAACAGCACTAGAAACTAGGGCAGAAGAGTCAGTACTCGGCACCACAGAACTCTGTCCCAGAAAGGAACGATTGAGACGGGAGAAAGTATCTGCCACCGTAGGTAACTGCTCTCCAGCAAGGATTTGAGCTTTATAAGGTTCGAGCGCAGGATCCAAGCCGGCTAGGATGAGTGAAACATGAAACTCTTCCTTCTGTCTCCGAGCTTCCTTCAAATCAGTAGTAACAGGATGATATTGAAGCAGTTCCTCCCACAAAGCTTTCTTTGAAGCCAGATATTCATTTACAGGCTTCCCATTTTGCTTTGTATTGAACAATAACTCGTACAACTCATAGATACGGGCAACGTTTCGCTTCTGCGAATAAGATTCTTCCAGAGATGCCCAAATCTGTTTGCTTGATTCACACCATTGAACATTAGCAGCGATATGTGGTTCCATACTATGCCACAACCACGACATAACGTATGCATCTGCACTCATCCAATCTTCATACTCAGCGGACGTTTCAGGCAGGGGTTCTTCGGTCAAAAACTTCAACTTCTTCTTCGCCCTTAACACCACTTTGATAGACTTGGACCAGGCAAGATAGTTCGCACCATTGAGTTTCACCGCTGTAATCGACTTTCCCAATTCATCATTATGAATAACAGTAAAAGGAGAACCACCTCCGCTACCACCACCACTATTAACCTCGCTAGAAGATTCGGTCCCCGCCATACTTGCAGATGCAACAGAAAGACGAGATCTTTGAAAACCCTAGATCTCACAACGAACCTCAACCGACGACGAATAACCAACGGAGATCTGTAGAAACCCTAGATCTCATAAACGAACCACGAACGACCACGAACAACGAACGACGAACGACGAATCATGAAAAGTAGACGAAAAACAGCCGAGTTCGATCGGCCCTGTCAGGGATGGGATGTACAGTACTTACAAATATATGCTCTGATACCAAGTTAAGTTTAGAGATAGAGAGGAGAAGAGGAAGTAGGGGAAGAGAGAATATGAGAAAGGAGATTGCAAGAGCCTTGAACCCTAGGTTGCATCTCATGTCTATTTATATTGATATGCAATACACCCACAATTACTATTATACCCTCATATGATAAATAACAAAATAAAATAACTCTAACATATTTCAGTTCCAGAAGATTGTTACAGCAATCTGCCCTCAGATTCAATATAACTCGAGGCCCAGTACTTCACTTATGCTATGTCAGTCTTAAGAAAAGCACTTTGGGAACTCCATATGGGGTACCTTACATAAAATACTAGATCACTTCCTCTAATATTAAGAGTACGTTGCAAATAAAATTTTCACTACATTCTGTTCATTAAAAATTTAATTGTCTTACCAATTGGAAGCATCACACTATTTCAATTGATTTAAGTATAAACTTGGACTGTTGGAGTGTATGCATATTATTTACAAGAACCTCAAAACTGAAGTTTGAAACTCACTGTTCTTCTCCCAGTCTATTCCGCATCTTGCACAATGCAACATATCAAAGGAGAGAGATGGAAATGGCAACTCTTTTGATGTAAAAGAACCAATCATAGCAGGTATTCCTCTCTCAAGACTGATTTGTACTTGACTACTGGAAGCCTCATAGTTGGCAATGCACATAGTTAGCAGTTGTTTGGAGAAAAGGTGTGCTCCAAAGCTACCAAAGCCACAGCCAATATCTAAGACAGTTCTAATCTGTGACAGGAAAGAGAAAATGTAAACTGACAGATTATGAATATCTAAATAAAGTCATAAAACATGGAATTCCTACATTATCCTCAGGACGATAAATTATAAAAAGATTTATGGAAACCCCTATTAAATTTTACAAGTATTAGGAGTTAGTAAAATCAGAATATACACTTATAAACCCCTTTACCTGACCACCTTGTTTGTCCTATAAACACACACCCAAAAGAAAAGGCAACATACAAACAATATGACTAACTTGCATTGAAATAGCACAAGGTTATCCTGATTTCCCATTTACCGGAGAAAACCTGACCTGGAATGTGAATTATAAATCAGAGAAATATACTAATCTTCTAAACAAATAATATTAATTGTATATTCATATATTTACTAAAAATATAATATTTTTGGAGAGGAAAAGGGTTTCTAACTAATGAAGGGAAATCTAGTTAGATATAAATCAGTGGACCATATGCATTTCCCGTCCAACTCATTTGCAGCGGGGGGAAAAAGTAACATCAAGGTCTTCCCACAGCTTTCATATAAATTACATGAAGTAATCCTGAATCAGCACAAAAGAGGCAACAAACATGTGGGGCTTACACCCATGAAGGCTATTGTCAATTACCTATACAACACTGCTATGTCTATCTATACATCCATATATATGAAACACTCTCAGAGAAAGGGACTAAAAAAAAAATAATGACAAGTAATAGGGTTATAACAGAATTTGAGAAGTCGGTTAAAGAAAAATATTTCCGAAGTCATTAAAGTCGGGATCAACTTTTTTGCAACTTAAAAGCCTAAAAGGCATGCTAGTAATTGCTAAAGACACGTCATTGAAGGTGCCTCAACTGAAGGAAAATATGAGGTACAACGCCACATTTTTTCCTTATCTTTGCATCTAGGTGCGGGCCTTGACAACACTAATAAGAGGTGTTTTCCTATGTAAAGCTTTTCAAAAACTCATCCCACATTAGAGACATCTCGAAACTCAAGCACTCACACCCATATGTCATGTCTAATCAAGGTTTCCATGGCCGATACCGATACGTATTGTATCATTTTTGGCATGTCCTGATCTAATATTTATCGCTATCGGTATTCGCTAATACTGACATTGGCACTTTCCCCGTCAATTAAGAAGAGAAAATTATGGATAAAATAGAATATAGGGAAATGAGTGTCGACACAATGGTTTGGTGTGTCAAAGATCTACAAGCTACAACGTGCTAATAAAATTCCTTATTGACACACCGAAACAATTCCATTTGTCGAAATAGTATATTATAGATTCACTCCACCAATCTTAATATTATTCTCAAAACTAACAAAAAATAACATATAATGAGAAATTATTATCTTCTCTTATAGAGCATGGTTACGTGGTACACCAAGCTAATCAAAATCATAATGTTAAATCTATACCATATGGTTGGAAGATGAAATTTCCTTTTGTTTAGAGCAACAATCATGTGCCACATATGTAACCTTTTGATTGGCTTGGAGTACCATGTGGTCTTGCTCTAAGAGTATCTAATAATTTCTCAACAAATAATACATAGAATTATGCCCAAATATACGACCTATTTTCTAGCTTTCTTAATAATAGTTCTTTTTAATTTTGACTTTCCGAAACGATGAAATATGCAACTCTGATGTGAAACCTTCGAACTGCAGAAACTACCTGTACTGTACTCATAAAATGGGTCCGAAACTGATTCCGGAAACCTTGGTCTAAATACCACTACAATGTAATTAACCCAGTGCCAAATAAGGCGGAAGAATAATGACTGAATATGGTTTGTGTGAAACTATAGATTGTTAGCTTGTGAGTCTGGTAAATGTTAATATCAAGGCGCAAGTCTTGAGGTATTGTAAACAATGTTATAAAGGAGTGCATCTAGGTGCAATGAGGCAAGTGATTTATCCTTGGCGAGCCTTTAATGAGGCATTGGCAGCATAATAGATGTAAGTCTGAGTTAAATGACTAGATTACAAGTGTAGTAGCAAGTGCAAGTGCGATGGTTGGAGAAGGAGAAAAATACTATGTTATAAATAGAAATAAATAGCTTCAACTTCACCAACCTGAAGTGGAGGAGGTTGATTCAGAAGCACTGAATATGAGAACGTTCAAGATGATAAATATGATAGAAGCGAATAAATCTTAGATCTAAGTTACAATGATGACTTTTTGGCTATTTTGCCCAAATACGAACACGGATATAGATAATGACATGTACAAATATGGGATACATACATTTTCAGATAGGTATAATAAGTAGTCATCTAAGTTGAAGAATACATCTTTTGGATATGGCATCATTTTTCCAAAAAAGTTTTCCTTGAGTGTGCATTTCGCCTTTGACTACACTGATTCTAAAGCAACGGAGACTGCAACTCACTCACACAACAACTTTCTCACAATAATCAATATAAAGATTACTAATGCATGCATCTGATTTCCAAAAGTACCATTTCTGTTCACTATAAATTAGTATAAAAAAAGAGCTCATTTATCTCGTTTGTAGGCAAGGATACAACATAACAGTTCATCTGAATCTCTCATCCAAAATGCAATATAAGAAAGATGCAGGAAGCGAGGAAGCGAATGAGATAGACATAAACACACATAAAAAATAGCATAACATAATTCAACTTACACCAGCCTCATTGAAATTAGACTCATTCCTTAGCCCAATCATCTCGGCTATCTGGTGTGAATAATCCTCCACGCCATCCACCATGAGTGAATCGGATCGGAAAGAGATCTGTTCTTCTTCGACCATCATCCTGAAACAACAGCAAGAAGTAGTCAGGATTCACCCTACCATTAAGAAATCATGACAAAGCTACATTTTATACCTTTTTGTCAAGCTCCCTGAGGAGAACTCACGGCCCTTGATTTTCACATTCTCCTTCCAAATAAAATCCCTCCCTGTAGGCCATCTTAAGGGAATCCTATAATTCCTCGGCGGCAAAACTAAACATCCTTGACCCTTCGTCTGCTCAGGAACACATTTCCTTCCGTAATCCATCAACACATCGAGATTTTCAGAGTCCGCATCCGACGAAACATTATTATAACACGGAACGTAGTTCTCAAGATTGGGAGCACAAAATTCAACCTCGTTCGATTTCGAAGCGCCCATCGAGAGCTCCCCGATATCCGAGAGGTCTGCAAGCAGCTGTTCCTGGAGCCTCCGGTAGCCACGATGGACGGTAACTTGAGCCGGACGGGAAATCGAGACGCTATAATACAGAGAGACCAAAAGAGCAAGGACCACGAAGATGGCGAGACAGAGCTTGAGAGAGAGAAAGCCTTGGCTCTGCCGGATCCGAGAAGCTCCGGGCGGATTCGAAGTTTCACTCCCAGCGCTATTCGAGGGGAAATCCCTCATGTAATTCACATCACTGATGCTGCCACTGGAGAGCCCTCGATGGTGGAGCGGTCTAGACATCTTTCTTCAACTCAATGCTAAGGCTATGGTTTCAAGATTCAATCTTTAGGAAGAAAAGGAGCAAAGATTGATTTTAGAAGAATTTATTGCAGATCTGTTCGAATTAAGAAATTCTATAAACAAATCGGTAGATTTAGAAGGAAAAAAAAAAAAGCCAACTAGAATAAGAATAAATACAGAGAGAAGATACAAATTTGAACAATTTTGGAGATGCCCACGTCAAAATGCAACATCTTGAGAACCCATTCCTAAGATTTCTAGCACTAATTATAGTAAGAGTTAGGGGGGAAATGGAGGAATTTATCAAAAAAACACAAAATTGAACAATTTGATTAAGAATCAGAAAATTACAAAGAAAAAGACACAAAAATTGAACAAAATGCAGCATCTTGACAGCCAATTACTAAGATTTCTACCACCAATTATGGGGAAAATTGGAGGAATTTATCAACAAATCCGTAGATTTAAAAGAAGGTGAAAAACAGAAATTCGAACATTTTGATGGGAAATGCGACATTATGACACCAATAATATGAAGATTTGGGGTGGAATCGAAGGAGTTACCAGAAAAAGAACCCAGCTTTCTTTCTTTTCCTTTTGTTTTGTGTGTGTGTGTGTGTGTGTGTGTGTGTGTGTGAGAGAGAGAGACACAGAGAGAGAGTGTGAGGAGTGAGAGTGAGAGTGAGAGAGAGAGAGAAGTATAAAAAAAATCAAGTCCATATGTCTAAATAGCTATGGGCCAAAGAAATGAATAACTTGGTTCAGTGAAGTCGGACTGCATACAGATAGATATTCAAACGCTATGCGCCATGAAGTCTATGCGGCAGCCAAACAGGAAAATGTCTTCATCTATGTGACAAATAACTCAGTCACATAAGTTACTCTGACACAGCATTAATCGTCCTGGGCACTTCGTAATATGTGCAGACAATGGTTACGTGACAGATATCAGTACTTACGTCATTGTCATTATTACCTTTTGTCAGTATACAGTTGTGCAGTGTCACGTGTATATATGACGAATTTTTCCATGCGGTAGGAAGCAATGATCTCCTTATGCGGCATCAATCTTTCCTTTATGCGGCATAGTCTTATGAGGCAAACCATTCTCATGTAGTATTTGTCTGTCCTCATCCGACGTGGCAAAGCATTGATTATGCGGCAAAGCAGTTATGAAGTTGAGAAGATTATGAGCATATGTGTCTATACGTTTCAAATTATTAATGGCGCATACGTTAAAAATGATAACGAGCATTTAAATACGGATTCTGAATCGTTGTAACACATGTCACGTGTCAAGTTAACCAGGTTATGCGCTTACATTTAGAAAGGTATGCGTTAAGCCAAAAACCTTATGCGTCGAAGCCAGAAAACAGTGACTTTTCGAATTCAGGCGCATGGTCGTTATAGTATGAATGGCTAATAATAGCAGGGACATGTGCTTCCTAAACCATCAAAAGCTGAGTACTTTTGAGCCAAATTGTTGCCCTCCTTGCTAATAAGCCGAGAGATAGCAATTTTATTTCTTTCCAATCTTTGTATTCAAGTATCAACGCAGTAAAGAAGTCGACCGCAACTTGATCGCCCTCGCTACACTTCTCCAGATCTTTTTGTACTTAGAATTCTTTGTACTTATGATTTTTTTGTACTTTAAATCAATTTTCTCAATAAAGAGTTAGTACAACTTTTGTTAATGGAAACAAAATGGTGACTCTGTTGGGGACATCCTTCTCCACCGACGAGAAGGTAGTGGCGCAATCTGACGCTACTAAGATTGGAACGAATAAAAAGATATTTGTTTTACAATTCGACCAACAAGCCTATGAAGTTATGCTTTCGGGAGAAGACTCAGCTCCCACGCCACTGTTTGCCATAAACAAAAGTTGTACTAAACTTTTATTACAAAGTTGAAAAGTACAAAAATCCTATACAAGAATCTAAGTACAAATTTTGGGGAAGTAGTAGCCTTGGAGATATGATATGCGGTCGATCACTTTACCCCTTGGACTACAAGACACACGAAGAAGAAATGCAAAGTCTTGATCATGGAAGAATTTGGCAGCAAGAAGGCTCTGGCAACTAACACAAGACTTCTATCTCTTTGCAATAGCACCGATCCTAAATTTATAGCACTCAAAACGGTTATATGAACATCCGCACACAAAATGATAATTTACACTGTGTTTGTTATTTTGTGCACGTACATATGGACAACCGATGCCCACGTTCTGCTTAGTGCGCACAAATCAATGTAAACTTGACGCATGGCAATCTATACGAGGAAAGCTAGGGTCGTGGGGACAACCGCATATACACGTTCTTTGATAATTATGGCATTGAATGCACGTAATCTCCTTGAATTCGTAACCACACACTGTCAGTTACAAGTAACTAAATATGTGCACATTCCTCCCTCAGTAGAAAGAAACATAGCAATGTGTGCACTTTTGTTGAGGAGGAAGCACATGCATACTTTTATGAGATTTTGTAAAGAAGTAGCACTGATTGGCTTACTTTTGCAAAGGCAGTAACACTGGCGTACTTTTGTGGAGGCAGCAACATTGGCGTATCCTAGTGAAAGTAGCAACATTGGCGTACTTTTATGAGGGTGGCGATATTAGCCATAAAACGACAACCTGGGTTGGCGTGCAAGAGATCTTCAGCATTTAATGAATCCGATTACCATGTCAACCTGTCAGCTGTCAGTCTGGCCCATTAAATAACTAAACAACACAGTTAATAAAGTACGCTCGTCCATTCGGGTTATTTTGATGAAAAAGTGCGCCGTTGAGAGAAACGTACGCCTAATCTTCAAATTGTTCAAGGAAAGTGCGCCTCTGCTCCAGATTTTAGGAAAGTGTGCCTTTGTTCCTTTTAAGTCATTAGTAGGGTCTTTGTATGTGTATTTTTTATGATTCTACAAGACCTTCTTGAAAGTTTTTGAATTTTTAAAATAAATTCGAAATACTTTGAATTTAGAAGCATAGAAAGCTGTTATGATTTTGTGCGCATATTTTGAGAAGAATCCTACCAGCTTGCTGACGTGGTAGTATATTTTCTGCACCGTTATCGATCACAAACTCCAAGTCGTATTCTTGGCACGATTCTCTGCACGAATTCTGAATCGTTACTTGGCAGCCGAAGGAGTTTATCCGCGTCTATAAATAAGCCAACTTAAGAGAGAGAAACTCTTTACGAGCTCTAAATACTTTTCGTTCTCTCTAAAACCCTAACTCTCTGTCTTCAACCTCAAGCATTTATTTATTATAATTTTTGTACTGGCACCCGTATTTTGTAAGCCTGTTTCCGCTGATATCAAATAAAATTTCTCCTTTTTGGTCACAACTTGTCACTCCCCTTTCCCAGTGCCACGTCCTAGTACCGAAATACGGAGATGGACATGGACAGCTATCCCGTACAAGGTATAGAACATCGTACGACAATTACGGTTGTAACTAGACAAGGGGTGCATTCTACAAGCAAGTCACTTAGGATCACATAGAACATCTAATATCTCAATCAGTCAAACGAGGATAGTAAACATAGAATATATATGACAAGGAAATAAGGTGTCCCAAACGCCCTGCCAAAATATTCAAGAAACCAGTTGTACAAAATGAGAAGCTGGCAGAGTAGCAAAAGTACATGATCATAATCAGCTGCAGTCTGATTAATTACAATCATGTATGAAAACTAAATGTCCAGATTTACGGCTAACAAGTGCCGATGGTTAAACGCCCAAAAGAAGAAAAATGTACAATAACGAGCAGTGATTAAGAAACCCACTCGTGTCCCTCAGCGGCCATCTGTCTGGTGCGCGCCATTGTTCAGGGGGAAGTAAGCCGGATCCTCGGGTGCTGGCTCTAAACCTGGCCATGAGAAACCAGTGGAGTTAGACCCCAAATAGTAAGTACCAAAAAGGAAGCACGAATGAAGGAACAAAACCAGTGAGAAAATAAACACACACACACACACACACACACACACACACACATATATATATATATATATATATATATATATATATATATATATATATATATATATATATATATATATATATATATATAGTTTTGTCTCGTAGTTTCGGTCCATAGCCTACCGTGATACAATAATATAACCCTACAACCAAACAAGGACAAGGGTTAGACCATCGCACCATGATAGTCCATGTCCCTAAGCTATTTAACAAAAGATACAATACACAATCAAGCTCAGTTAAATAATCGGCCAATCACTTGAAAGCTTACTAGGTGGAGTCTGGGTTATCCCAGAGATATACACGTATAATAGGAATCCTCATATCGAGCCTTGTGCTAGCAGGGCTAGCCGAGCCATGAATCACCGCATAACACGTAGTATTTATGCACCGATCCCTCGTAAGGCCACCATGCTAAGATTGCATAAAACACATAGTATAATATAGTCGTCGGATATTGCCATCCACTAATGAGAATTTAAACAATATCCATGGGGGCTAACCTACACACCCAAATAATTGTTTGGGGGTGGCTAGTTAAGCACGATCTCAGTATTCTGTTCCTCCCAATGCTCTACATATTTTAGTTGCCTTATTAACCCTATTATTACAGAAATCTCATGGCGTGGTCACATAATATTTTCTTTATATGTTGTACCATAGTATGGACACGCTAGATACAAATCTATTTTGTCACTTGGCAGTCCAATTTGGATTCACCCCAGCGTAATGCAACAATCAAATAAGTCCTAGCCATGCTTGGAAATTGACTAAACCATTTTGTCCATGTTTGGAGGAATCATATTATATCACATATCGCATAGCACGTAGGTACCCTCTAGTGTAAATATGTAATATAATCACGTAGGAACACTTAGAACATAGGAACACATAGCACGTAGTAAGTGTATCAGCACGGATACAAGTGGTCGAGTCAAATCACCAATCATAGTAAATCACATGAGTTATATCATATTGCAACAACACATAAGTCAAGTCATGCACATAGGTGGTGTAGTCACTTGGCGTATGGTTGAACTATACACATGTTCGGGTCAGGCATAAAGGTGGGTCTAATACTCTAACAGTCATCAAGATTACACATATGAATCAAAAGTCCAATAGAACATTCAAACCAAAATAATTCAATAAATGTGTGCAGGGGGCGCATGCACGCATGAAGATCAAGGTCGCATGGTTGATCAGGGCGCATGAGAATCGGGGGTCCATAGAATATATGGTGCATAGACAGGCAAAGTCCACTCATCGGGGCAAGTGCTAAGTGACGGACAATAAATACAAGTGAGAGAAGTGACTGATGTGACTTGATGTGACAAGTCAAAAATGTCAGAAGATAAGACAAAAGCATAAAAAGTTGTGCAGAGTCACAAAAGTCATGTAGGGGCATGCGGCCCAAAAGAAGAGACGCCTGGCTCGTGGCCGCATAGTCTTCTGACCGCATAGGCGCATGGAGTCTGGCCTTAGTGAATTTCTATGCGTTCAAGGTACTATGCGTCCGACTTTAGAACACATCCACATAGCCGACATGTGTCCAACAAGATGGTCGCATGCTGGAGAGGCTCATGTTGCTGGGCCGCATGGTACTCCATCATCCCAGAATAGCAAATTCGGCTATGGAAAAGCTCCAAGAACCCGAAAACTTGTTCCTATCATAAAAACTTTATTTTAACTCCAAATCAAGTGAACCAAAAGCCAAAACGCCTGAAATGGAATGATCTATCACTTAGGAAAACCAATTTTTCTAAAATATAAGATTTTAATAGATCAAATCCAAGAAAAACTTATGGAACCTATAAAAATCCTAAACTAAAAATATAGATCTACTCACATCCTCCCATCAAAACCGAAAACTCCAAAAATTAAAAGTGTTTAGAATCATAATGTACACATATGTCACGTCCCAGTCCCAAAATATGTAGGACTAGGACACGTAAGCATGCCAGCCGTATGGATATGGCAACTCCAATATATGGAAACCAAAATCCACACGTACGTTGCAATATGAATATCAAATCCACAAGTGGTATAAACATATGTCACAAGTCATAGGGTATAATCTAAATCTCATCCACTGAAAATCAAATATAAATAAATAACCAATATCTATGAAACCAGATCTCAACATAAATTATCTATAGATGATAGTTGGATAAAAACAAATCCACTACCAACTCGAATATATAAGTGCAACATAATATAAGAATATCAACTGACAATCACGGGGCTCGAAGAGAAGACCTCCTCTCAAACATAAGTAACTAGTCCGGATCTGCGCTCCTGCGAATACTCATGAACATCTACACTTGGCAAGGGACCAGGTCCTCAGAGGGACATAACAAGATGTAAACTCCCTCACCCAAAATAGGTATTTGTGTATATTTTATATTATTATATTTATTATAGATGTTGAATTTATTTAGAGTATTATCTTAGTTAATTAGAAAATAATTTTTTAGTATATTTACTTATATAAATATTTATTTAGAATTATTTTTAGGCTATTTTAGATTATTGGGATTTTTCCATAATTTTTAGTTAATTAAAAACTAGTAATACTAATTTTTGAGGACTTTAAAGAATTTATTTTATGTTCAAACTTAATTAAAAATATCCCAAAATTTTATTTTAGGTTCTAAATAATAAAATATATTTTCTAGAATTTTTTGGGAATTTTTTGATTATTTTTAGCATTTATTTCGAGTTAATTATAAAAAACTGAATTAAAAACTAATTTCTGAAAAAGAAAACCCAAAAAGTAATTAATTCTGCCCAGTCAGCAAACAGGGGGCCCACCTGTCAGCCTCCAGCAGTGAACAGTGCCGGGCCCGCCTGTCAGTGACCGCTGAGTGGGTGCGAGCCGAGCCGAGCCGACCTCGAGCCGAGCCGAGACCGAGTTCGACTCGGACTCAACTGAGCCGAGCCGTATCGAACTGCGATCGTTCGATCTGGGCGGGGCTGCACGGATGGCTGCCACGTGGCGCGCTGTAAGCCGCGACTGCACTTTCTCTCTCCTATATATATATATAATAGTTTAGATATTAATTTCTAGGGTTTTTCTTCAGCCGATTTTTGGAGAATTGTCATCTAGGGTTCCTTCATCTTCCAGAAGCCATTGCGTATAGCTTCGGACTCCAAACGAGGCCTATTTTTTTTGTTAGAATGATAATGAGGTTAGATTTCTGATTATATAAATTGTTTTTCAAATTATTAGTATTAAATTCTGAAAAATTCGTAGAGCACAGCATGTCCGAAAATAGACGTATTTCGATGTTTTCGCAATTTCGGGAGAACCCGGAATCAAAATCACGAACCGTTTAAAGTTTCGGAAAGATAATGTCGAGATCATCGACACATATTTTTCCCAGAAATTAATTTGAAGTATTTATATACTATTAATTCTGTAGAACTTCTAGGTTAGAATTTAACCATCGGTGCACAATACAAAATTTGTATGTGCCATAATTCCCAAATGAATTTGAATTTGGATGAGCCATAAATTCCAGCATATTTTTGACGCTGAAATCTACAGGAAATCATGCATGAAAATTGAGTTTGTGTCGGTTGACTTTTCGGTCAACAGATCGCCTCGATTTGCGTGCCATGAGTCTCGAGTTGATAAAATTCAGTTTCTTTGGACAAAATTTAGGAATTAACATAAAAATTAGAATAATAAGATTAAAATAGGATTTTAGAGTAATTATTCCAGAATTAAATAAATTAAAATAAATTATCTTTTGACGTGATAAATTTATAATACATAGGCTATTTGGACTGTGACTTGGACTCTGATTCATACCAGCAGCAGGACCCCAGGCAAGATACCTTGCCAAATTGTTTACAGTACTTTGCATGCTATTTATATTTCTTTTTATTTATTTCATTTCTGTATAGTTCTTGCGTGTGTAGTTTTTCTCCAGTCATTACTATGTATTAGATATGTTGACACACACATGGCACCTAGTATCATGGGAGGACAATCATTAGGCGTATGGGCTTTTAACCACTCTGGTAAACCGTAGTATATAGATCGCACTACGGGCGTGTGTCGCGCTGGTCGCTACCCCAGAGGTATGTCGATTTCTGTAGAGTCGCGCTGGTCGCTACCCCAGAGGTATGTCGATTTCTGATGTTCTAGACGGATGTGCGAGTTGTGAGGCTTAGATCGAGTAGACTACCCTTACCCATACGTCGAAAAGTTATCCTCATTTGCATTCATATAGATTGTCTTGTACAGCGTACTTATTTATTTTCAAATTATATGCATGTTTACTGTATTCAAGTTGGCTCGTATTTTCTGTATCTTGTTACGTCCCTCTGAGGACCTGGTCCGCTGCCAGGTGTATCTGTTCTTGAGTATTTACAGGAGCGCAGATTTGGATGGTTGTATATGCTTAGTGAATGTCTTCTCTTCGAGCCGTGATCGATAGCTGGTATACTTATATTGGATTTGATTGTGTTGTACTTATATTGTATTTACCTTTCCTATTCGAGTTGGTAGTGGATTTATTTCCATCCAACTATCATCCTAGATACTTTTTATTGAGATCTAGTTTCATCGATACTGTTTATTTATTTCTATATGATTTTGGTGGATGATATTTAGATTTTACCCTGTGACTTGTATTACAGTTATACCACTTGTGGATTTGATATTCATATTACAGCGTACGTGTGGATTTGGTTTCCATATATTGGAGTTGCCATATCCATGCGGGTGGCATGCTTACGTGTCCTAGTCCTACGTATTTTTGGGACTGGGGCGTGACATGTTTTTGTGGTGGCCCATGCAGGTCGAGAGTATATTGTCTCGGTTACGTTACTGTACTAAGCAAGCCTGCACCTAGGAATAGAGTATAGGATCTCATCCATATTTGACTATGACTCATCCTTCCTTCCAATCTGTTCTATTTGAATAGCCGTATCCTGCTCGATTCATGTACTTCCCTAATGTCATGACCCGCACCCGGTTTAGGGGCATGAGTGCGTGGGTACGTCCAGCCTACGCCGCAGCATCGGCGGTAGAACGCTGTCAAGGTCGTGATACTATCTAACTAATGTCACGCAAGCATCCAATCTCCATAAGGAGGCACGGATGACACAAATAAGATGAACACATACTCAATCACAGGATTACAGCACGATAAGATTTCGAACAGAAATTAAAATTAAACACAACACAAGTCAACAAGTAATATTCTAACTCAACAATATCCAAGTCTCATCAAAATGCCGGAGACAAATCCGGTACCAAATAGTCTACTTGAAGAATTAACAATAAATAAAAATTCCGGCTAGACCTTCCAGAATCACAACTAAACTACCAAGTCTGCAGCTACTCACCATATGGTCCATAAAGTGTCGGACAACGGTCCTCTAAGGCATAGTCTGGAAAAATATTTCCAGTCAAGAAGGAGCAAAGCAACACTCTCAAATAACAGTTTCATTAATTGATAATATCTATAATACAATAAAACATGTCATGCTAGCTACTGAGAAGACAGTGAAATAAATGCAATGGCAATTTTAAGAGAGACAGGCAATAGGCAATATGATACAGTCAGTGCATGTATGAAAATGAAAAGAACAAGAAGTAGTATCATATACGGGTGATGTAGTATATGATTTAAAATAGGGAACTGTAATCATGCATACAAGCTACGGTACTAAGGTATCAGTCAATCAATTAAATAGATAGGAACAGAAAGAAGGAAAGAACAAAACCTGTTAACACATTACCTGTAGTATCGGTCTCCTCGACCGTCATCGCAAATGCCCCGCCCTGCTGGGGTGGTTCCCTTCGCGGGTGCTGAGCAATATGCGGTTCCACAGGTAGCCTAACTGGACCTCTATCTCCTTAGTACCATACCCTCTGTCAGTTCCCGTTCCTACTACAATTGTCCGTACTATTTGTTCTCATCACTCCAGTGCACACCAAGTGTAACACCATACTAAGTGCTAAACCCTTTCTAATACAACTCTAGATGGACACCCAAGTCAGTCTGCGGTGCCACCTCAATCATGCTCAAGTCATCAGATCCTTACACATGTATATCATCTACTCATATACTAATTTATATCTCTTCCATTATAAAATTTTATCCTCATAATAAGGTCCTCAAAACTAACTCCTCGAACAATTTAAAGTAAAATGCATATACTTTCCTCAAAGTCAGATGTTTAGAAGCTGAAACAAAATTTAATTACTTCCAAAAATCCTTACAGCTTTGTCTAGGCTCATTGAATCAAATTGAATCCTCAAACATTTTAATAACATAAAACCTAAACTCCTTAAAATTCTTAAAAATTGCAATTCATTCCTACTCTTCAAATTATAACTTTAAATCCTCAAGTATACAGATAGATACTCCCAGTCTTTAATACTCAAGGTCCACACAAATACACCAATCTAATTATCATCACACGTAGGACTTACTGTTATTAGCACCTTGCTCAACAAATATTTGATATAGGATCACTAGCACTATTGGTATGGTAACACTAG
This sequence comes from Iris macrosiphon, assembly GCA_036927795.1. Taxonomy (NCBI): domain Eukaryota; kingdom Viridiplantae; phylum Streptophyta; class Magnoliopsida; order Asparagales; family Iridaceae; genus Iris; species Iris macrosiphon. The sequence goes on from JAYESA010000014.1 coordinate 67,905,429, forward strand.
CTTCATCATTAGATTATCTCATCAAACTTATTACAAATCACGATCACTTGCACTTTCTATAATACTCATGCTTTACTTCAATCTCAAGGGCAGGCATATGGTTCCATATCTCGATTGATGTATAAGCATATCTCTTAAACCTTTTACAGCCTGTTAAACTATTCTGTGATATATTTCACAACTTTCATTACCAATATTGATATTCCTCTACTCATGGCATCTCATTAAAACCCTTTATGTATATACATTTCTTTACTCTTGATCCACCCAGTATCAATCATCAAATTGAACATCATGTCCCATTAATCTTTAACGTAATTCCTTGATACTTAATTGTTTACATAGATCATCCAATCACATAATTTATTGACTATCTGGGACGGGTATGCTGGCTCTGATACTAACTCTTGGAACCTTCACTGATACTCTTACTCCTCTTTCTATAATACTAATACTAATTATAATAACTCCTATCATAGAACTATTGCTACAAGGTACTATGCTATGGATATCTCTAGATTAATGCCTAATGCTCCCATGTCCAACTGAGAAACACTTACAAACTCACAAGTCACACTCAGTCAAACTAATACAAGACACAACCAAAATTGCAAGTCACTAATTATCATACTAACAAGGAATCCTCAAAGAAAATAAGCTCAAAAGGAACTGGATCAAGGACGGAAGGTATCTTTACTGCTAGTAAAGGAAAGAAGCGATGGAACAAAGTCCTGGAATAACATAAATAGATAAGTCTTGAGATAATACTTTAAGAACCAATTTAAGATACAACCTGATAATCATACACGTCTGTCAGAAATCATGACACACAGAATCCTCGCCACGCCAGTAAGCATAGATGCGATAAACGACAGGTTCCGTAACTAAGGTATGCAACTCTATAATCATGTCATCTAGAATCCTCGCCACGCCAACCGGTATGGCTGCGAGAAACTCTAAATCTCATAACTAAAGTATGTACATCCAAGTTAGGTTCCTACGTTCTCGTCACGACAGCTAATATGGCTGCGATAAACTCTAGGTTCCATAACCAAAGTAGACGTTTTACCTTTCTCACTGTCCTCATCAATGTATGTCATCAGATGATACCATAAATTCTAGTCCGTAAAATTCATCTCAATATGAAATCAACTCAACAACGATACCAGGAATTAAAGTTAACAACTGGTCAACAAGAATCAAACTCAATATCAACGAGTGAGGACGGACGAAAACAAGGGAAAGGAATTAAAATTAGAAATTATAACAAGATTCTCAGGGGTCATCCCAGGAATCTCTCAAGGAATTGTGATTGAGTATTCGCTCTCGTCCTATGTCCTATGTCCTATAGCAGGCACGCAGTAGTACAACGAAGACGTCACACTACCACGACATCGCACAACTCGCGAAGTCTAACCTGTATGGGCCACCACTAAAACGTGTCACGACCCGCACCCGGTTTAGGGGCACGAGTGCGTGGGTACGTCCAGCCTACGCCGCAGCATCGGTGGTAGAACGCTGTCAAGGTCGTGATACTATCTAACTAATGTCACGCAAGCATCCAATCTCCATAAGGAGGCACGGATGACACAAATAAGATGAACACATACTCAATCACAGGATTACAGCACGATAAGATTTCGAACAGAAATTAAAATTAAACATAACACAAGTCAACAAGTAATATTCTAACTCAACAATATCCAAGTCTCATCAAAATGCCGGAGACAAATCCGGTACCAAATAGTCTACTTGAAGAATTAACAATAAATAAAAATTTTGGCTAGACCTTCCAGAATCACAACTAAACTACCAAGTCTGCAGCTACTCACCATATGGTCCATAAAGTGTCGGACAGCGGTCCTCTAAGGCATAGTCTGGAAAAATATTTCCAGTCAAGAAGGAGCAAAGCAACACTCTCAAATAACAGTTCCATTAATTGATAATGTCTATAATACAATAAAACATGTCATGCTAGCTACTGAGAAGACAGTGAAATAAATACAATGGCAATTTTAAGAGAGACAGGCAATAGGCAATATGATACAGTCAGTGCATGTATGAAAATGAAAAGAACAAGAAGCAGTATCATATACGGGTGATGTAGTATATGATTTAAAATAGGGAACTGTAATCTATTCTAAGTGTTTGAAATAGTAGTTTCAAAATGTGATCGGCTTGGGAACATGTACGATAGCTATAGGGCCTGGCTAATCATGGGTGAAGAGCATGATTAACACTTACAATTTTTCTATACTACAATAAGAGGTTATGATCACATTTCTTACTAACTACTTCCCCGCCCCCAACTAGTACTGTGGATCCAACCATGACACGTCACGATACACGAGCAAGGCAAGTCTATCATGTACGATGTCTAATATACATGTCGTATACAATGTCAATACGATAATTAAGGTAACATCTCATGACTGCAGATCCAGGCTATATACTAGTCCGTGTAGTACAGTGTCAAAGATTCAGTTGTAACATTTCAAGATCATTGAACTTATAGAAATTATCAAGAATTGGAAATTATCAGAGAATGTACTTGCCTTGGGTCCTTAGCTGGTAATTATGGATGTCTTGTTCCAGAGTATCCCCTGGACGAAGCAACAGTCCTATAAACACATCACAATAACACTTGTATCAGGTGCTACCCTAACACACAGTCTATAAACACTGAAAATTGGGACTACTCTAGGTATGATACTGGTCACCTAGGATCACCTAGTAGATAGATACATAATTATACACATCTTAATTAACATATGTACTTACAATATATATATATCAAATTAAATACATATACAAAATATATATGTATATATTATTAAAATATGCTAAGGGTTTATACAAAATATACATACACATACGGATTAACAATTATACATAGACTAATTATATATATATATACTCATATATACCAATTAGAAATATTTAGAACATACTAAGTATACAAAATATGCATATATACATATACCAAAATATGTTTTACAAGTACATATATAGCAATACAGTTATATATATATATATACTATATATTTTTACATACCGAAAATATGTTTATACATGTATATATATATATATATATATATATATATATATATATATATATATATATATATATATATATATATATATAGGTACACATATTTATACCAAAAATATTAATTTAATATATATTTTACCAATATATAATTATACCAAAATACATACATATATATGTTTGTACATATATCAAGATACGCTTTTATATATATACTAATACCAAAATTAATTTTTATATACTATATATACGTACTAAAATACGTACTAGAATATATTAGTTAATACTAACACATACATAGATATATATCTAACAAAATACGTATTAATACACATACCCAAAAATACGTTTATATATATGTACATATGTACTTATATATATCAATCTAACATATATATATAACTATATATATATATATACACCAAAAATACATATTAAAAATATATTATTTAATACGTACACATACACATTTACGTATTTATATACATATATATATATCTACTCATTAAATAATATATACAAATACATGCATATTAACATAGAATACACTAAATATATCTATATACCATACATCTACATGTTAACTAACCCATACGTATACAATGCTAATTAAACTATACATATATATGTTAACTACAGGGAAAGGGAAGGGGAAGGAGGAGCTTACAGGGGATGGCTCGACGGCCACTGGCCGGGGCAGTGGATGACTGAACTGGAATGAAGGGAGAGCAGAGGGAGTCGGGTGGCGAGGCTGAGAAACTCGCCGGAGTGCAGGGAGTTTCAGCGAGCCGGGCTCAACGAAGATGGCCGGACTGCGGCAGTTCCTGCCGGAGGTGAATGAGAATGGCGGTGGAGTTGAATGGCTGCCGGGGGAGCTCGGGACTAGGCTGGAGATGAACCGCCGGAGGTCAAGAGTAGATGATGGTGGTGATGTTAGATGATGGGGGTGGTGGTGAACTGGTGGATCACAGCGGAAGGAGGAGTCGGCCGCTGGGTTGGCCGCTCGCCGGAGCAGGGAGCAAGGGGGGTTGGCCGCCGGGAACAGGGAATGGTCGGGGAGGATCTCGCCAGCGGGATCGGTCGGAGTGAGGGCCGGCTCGGTGATCGTGAGGGGCCGGAGCAGGGAGCAAGGGCCGCCGGACTGATGTGGGGGTGAACAGGAACTGTGGGGGGTGAACAATGTTTCCCCCCTCCCTTATGAATTCAAATTCAAAAAATAAAAGAAGAGAAGAAGAAAAGAGGAAGAAGAAGAAAAAAAGTGGAGAAGAGAATAGGAAGAAGTTTCCTACGTTGAGGATGGAGGAGGCTTGTGAGGTGGGGAAACCTAGATTTTCTAGGGATTAGGGTTGATGTAGACAAGACATTATATAGGGAGAGAGGGTGTGATGGAGGGTGAGGATTTGACCCCTAGAATGAGGGGTCCAGATTTGTCATGAGAGAAAAATTAATTCATGTAGGAATGAGGGTGAGGGCTAGTTAAATAATATTAGGTTCCCTCATTGTTTAAACAATTGGGTGTTGACACAAAATGCCAATTTGCAAATTAGCCCCCTTTAATTTGGGAAAAAGCACAAACACATAAAATGACAAAAATTTGGCGGGCGATTCGGTGTTTGGTGTTTTGTAGGGTCAGGGGCGCTGTATGATCGGTATGGGCTCAATTTGCAGGGCACTGGAATTAAATTGGGATTTTCAGAATTGGTTTAAATAGTATCCTCAATTTAATTAGAAATAAATGCAAGTTGAGTTCAAAAATTAATTAGGAGTACATGGGGCCAAAATCAGGTCAGGTCATCAATACCAATAATGAAGAAGACTCAGAACAGAATATTACCCTAATTTGGGCCGCACGAAAAATAGGTCAAGATTGTCTCCAATTTCAATTGGAACGCACAACGATACGAAATAGAGATTTATTAAATAACGTCCGCGACGATTTTTGTGCGGCCAGAAATAATGCACAGGGAGCATAATTATGAGTTGCAAAAATAGCAGAATGGAAGGCGGGTATGTCTAGGGCAAGATGGTGAAACTTGTTGGGAGACAAAAGTCAGGATAGTGCTCCAAATATCGAAGCAAAGGCAATGCGCAAAAATATTAAATAAAATACGGAAATAAATTACAATCTCCAATAAATAAATTATAAATAAAACAATTAATTACAGAATTCCACAATTTGGACAGGTGTTCCTCTACTGGCTTCTAGGTCAAGTCTGCTAGCTCAAATAAATGAATACTGCATATAATACTATATGTTTAAATTACACATCACACATAATTATTTAAAATCAAATATACTATCATGCAATTAATTAATTTTAACTACCATAATATTAAATATTGTAAAAAGTCGAAAATACCCCTGTCTTCGGAATGTGGTAGTGACAAGTCTACCCACCTTAAAAGAATTTCGTCCTCGAAATTTAAAATCCTCCAAGTAGCGTTTAATCATACACATTATTATTTCCCTCAATTTAAATTCATCAACCATGAAATCCGGTAATAATTCACAATGTCTTTTCACAAATAAAAAAAAAATTGAAATTATGGCATTCCTGAAAAATCCTCGGAATAAAATCAAAGTCCATTTTTTTTTTATCAAAATTTTCCCCGATTTTTTTTTTTAATAATTCAATACTCATAATTTAATATCCACTCCTCAAATTGATTTTAATCAATGCACATATATAAAAATGTAATCTCGTCCAAAAAGTTTGAATTCAAACAGTTATCCATCAAAAATTTTATTCCCCGATTTCCTCGTTCCTCAAAGTACTCAACAATGCGATACTTAAGGATTCTCTAATTGCAACATCCCATATAAAATTCTAAAATTCATAACTCGCAATTAAAGAAATATATTGATAAATCTTCCAAAATTTAATAACCAATTTAAACATGTCATAATCTTCCTGGAATTAATAAACCACCAATTATGCAAATGTTAATTTCTTAACCCTCTATTTAAATCAATGGTTATCCTCGAATTTTAATCATCTTGTCTCTCCTGTCAAGTCATAACTCCTCCATGAATCTTCGTCATGGTTAATCCCAATAATCATGGTCTAAGAAAACCTTCCTACAATTATACAACATGCAATCTAAGGAAAATGTACGGTCATGGTGTCTTGTCATGGTATTGCAGTCTCTATATCAGGGTGTGCCATTAACTACATTCTAACAAGAAATCATGCATACAAGCTACGGTACTAAGGTATCAGTCAATCAATCAAATAGATAGGAACAGAAAGAAGGAAAGAACAAAACCTGCTAACACATTACCTGTAGTATCGGTCTCCTCGACCATCATCGCAAATGCCCCGCCCTGCTGGGGTGGTTCCCTTCGCGGGTGCTGAGCAATATGCGGTTCCACAGGTAGCCTAACTGGACCTCTATCTCCTTAGTACCATACCCTCTGTCAGTTCCCGTTCCTACTATAATTGTCCATACTATTTGTTCTCATCACTCCAGTGCACACCAAGTGTAACACCATACTAAGTGCTAAACCCTTTCTAATACAACTCTAGATGGACACCCAAGTCAGTCTGCGGTGCCACCTCAATCATGCTCAAGTCATCAGATCCTTACACATGTATATCATCTACTCATATACTAATTTATATCTCTTCCATTATAAAATTTTATCCTCATAATAAGGTCCTCAAAACTAACTCCTCGAACAATTTAAAGTAAAATGCATATACTTTCCTCAAAGTCAGATGTTCAGAAGCTGAAACAAAATTTAATTACTTCCAAAAATCCTTACAGCTTTGTCTAGGCTCATTGAATCAAATTGAATCCTCAAACATTTTAATAACATAAAACCTAAACTCCTTAAAATTCTTAAAAATTGCAATTCATTCCTACTCTTCAAATTATAACTTTAAATCCTCAAGTATACAGATAGATACTCCCAGTCTTTAATACTCAAGGTCCACACAAATACACCAATCTAATTATCATCACACGTAGGACTTACTGTTATTAGCACCTTGCTCAACAAATATTTGATATAGGATCACTAGCACTATTGGTATGGTAACACTAGCTTCATCATTAGATTATCTCATCAAACTTATTACAAATCACGATCACTTGCACTTTCTATAATACTCATGCTTTACTTCAATCTCAAGGGCAGGTATATGGTTCCATATCTCGATTGATGTATAAGCATATCTCTTAAACCTTTTACAGCCTGTTAAACTATTCTGTGATATATTTCACAACTTTCATTACCAATATTGATATTCCTCTACTCATGGCATCTCATTAAAACCCTTTATGTATATACATTTCTTTACTCTTGATCCACCCAGTATCAATCATCAAATTGAACATCATGCCCCATTAATCTTTAACGTAATTCCTTGATACTTAATTGTTTACATAGATCATCCAATCACATAATTTATTGACTATCTGGGACGGGTATGCTGGCTCTGATACTAACTCTTGGAACCTTCACTGATACTCTTACTCCTCTTTCTATAATACTAATACTAATTATAATAACTCCTATCATAGAACTATTGCTACAAGGTACTATGCTATGGATATCTCTAGATTAATGCCTAATGCTCCCATGTCCAACTGAGAAACACTTACAAACTCACAAGTCACACTCAGTCAAACTAATACAAGACACAACCAAAATTGCAAGTCACTAATTATCATACTAACAAGGAATCCTCAAAGAAAATAAGCTCAAAAGGAACTGGATCAAGGACGGAAGGTATCTTTACTGCTAGTAAAGGAAAGAAGCGATGGAACAAAGTCCTGGAATAACATAAATAGATAAGTCTTGAGATGATACTTTAAGAACCAATTTAAGATACAACCTGATAATCATACACGTCTGTCAGAAATCATGACACACAGAATCCTCGCCACGCCAGTAAGCATAGATGCGATAAACGACAGGTTCCGTAACTAAGGTATGCAACTCTATAATCATGTCATCTAGAATCCTCGCCACGCCAACCGGTATGGCTGCGAGAAACTCTAAATCTCATAACTAAAGTATGCACATCCAAGTTAGGTTCCTACGTTCTCGTCACGACAGCTAATATGGCTGCGATAAACTCTAGGTTCCATAACCAAAGTAGACATTTTACCTTTCTCACTGTCCTCATCAATGTATGTCATCAGATGATACCATAAATTCTAGTCCGTAAAATTCATCTCAATATGAAATCAACTCAACAACGATACCAGGAATTAAAGTTAACAACTGGTCAACAAGAATCAAACTCAATATCAACGAGTGAGGACGGACGAAAACAAGGGAAAGGAATTAAAATTAGAAATTATAACAAGATTCTCAGGGGTCATCCCAGGAATCTCTCAAGGAATTGTGATTGAGTATTCGCTCTCGTCCTATGTCCTATGTCCTATAGCAGGCACACAGTAGTGCAACGAAGACGTCATACTACCACGACATCGCACAACTCGCGAAGTCTGACCTGCATGGGCCACCACTAAAACGTGTCACGACCCGCACCCGGTTTAGGGGCACGAGTGCGTGGGTACGTCCAGCCTACGCCGCAGCATCGGTGGTAGAACGCTGTCAAGGTCGTGATACTATCTAACTAATGTCACGCAAGCATCCAATCTCCATAAGGAGGCACGGATGACACAAATAAGATGAACACATACTCAATCACAGGATTACAGCATGATAAGATTTTGAACAGAAATTAAAATTAAACACAACACAAGTCAACAAGTAATATTCTAACTCAACAATATCCAAGTCTCATCAAAATGCCGGAGACAAATCCGGTACCAAATAGTCTACTTGAAGAATTACCAATAAATAAAAATTTTGGCTAGACCTTCCAGAATCACAACTAAACTACCAAGTCTGCAGCTACTCACCATATGGTCCATAAAGTGTCGGACAGCGGTCCTCTAAGGCATAGTCTGGAAAAATATTTCCAGTCAAGAAGGAGCAAAGCAACACTCTCAAATAACAGTTCCATTAATTGATAATGTCTATAATACAATAAAACATGTCATGCTAGCCACTGAGAAGAAAGTGAAATAAATACAATGGCAATTTTAAGAGAGACAGGCAATAGGCAATATGATACAGTCAGTGCATGTATGAAAATGAAAAGAACAAGAAGCAGTATCATATACGGGTGATGTAGTATATGATTTAAAATAGGAAACTGTAATCTATTCTAAGTGTTTGAAATAGTAGTTTCAAAATGTGATCGGCTTGGGAACATGTACGATAGCTATAGGGCCTGGCTAATCATGGGTGAAGAGCATGATTAACACTTACAATTTTCTATACTATAATAAGAGGTTATGATCACATTTCTTACTAACTACTTCCCCGCCCCCAACTAGTACTGTGGATCCAACCATGACACGTCACGATACACGAGCAAGGCAAGTCTATCATGTACGATGTCTAATATACATGTCGTGTACAATGTCAATACGATAATCAAGGTAACATCTCATGACTGCAGATCCAGGCTATATACTAGTCCGTGTAGCATAGTGTCAAAGATTCAGTTGTAACATTTCAAGATCATTGAACTTATAGAAATTATCAAGAATTGGAAATTATCAGAGAATGTACTTGCCTTGGGTCCTTAGCTGGTAATTATGGATGTCTTGTTCCAGAGTATCCCCTGGACGAAGCAACAGTCCTATAAACACATCACAATAACACTTGTATCAGGTGCTACCCTAACACACAGTCTATAAACACTGAAAATTGGGACTACTCTAGGTATGATACTGGTCACCTAGGATCACCTAGTAGATAGATACATAATTATACACATCTTAATTAACATATGTACTTACAATATATATATATCAAATTAAATACATATACAAAATATATATGTATATATTATTAAAATATGCTAAGGGTTTATACAAAATATACATACACATACGGATTAACAATTATACATAGACTAATTATATATATATATATACTCATATATACCAATTAGAAATATTTAGAACATACTAAGTATACAAAATATGCATATATACATATACCAAAATATGTTTTACAAGTACATATATAGCAATACAGTTATATATATATATACTATATATTTTTACATACCAAAAATATATTTATACATGTATATATATATATATATATATATATATATATATATATATATATATATATATATATATATATATATATATATATATATATATATAGGTACACATATTTATACCAAAAATATTAATTTAATATATATTTTACCAATATATAATTATACCAAAATACATACATATATATGTTTGTACATATATCAAGATACGCTTTTATATATATACTAATACCAAAATTAATTTTTATATACTATATATACGTACTAAAATACGTACTAGAATATATTAGTTAATACTAACACATACATAGATATATATCTAACAAAATACGTATTAATACACATACCCAAAAATACGTTTATATATATGTACATATGTACTTACATATATCAATCTAACATATATATATAACTATATATATATATATATATACACCAAAAATACATATTAAAAATATATTATTTAATACGTACACATACACATTTACGTATTTATATACATATATATATATCTACTCATTAAATAATATATACAAATACATGCATATTAACATAGAATACACTAAATATATCTATATACCATACATCTACATGTTAACTAACCCATACGTATACAATGCTAATTAAACTATACATATATATGTTAACTACAGGGAAAGGGAAGGGGAAGGAGGAGCTTACAGGGGATGGCTCGACGGCCACTGGCCGGGGCAGTGGATGACTGAACTGGAATGAAGGGAGAGCAGAGGGAGTCGGGTGGCGAGGCTGAGAAACTCGCCGGAGTGCAGGGAGTTTCAGCGAGCCGGGCTCAACGAAGATGGCCGGACTGCGGCAGTTCCTGCCGGAGGTGAATGAGAATGGCGGTGGAGTTGAATGGCCGCCGGGGGAGCTCGGGACTAGGCTGGAGATGAACCGCCGGAGATCAGGAGTAGATGATGGTGGTGATGTTAGATGATGGGGGTGGTGGTGAACTGGTGGATCACAGCGGGAGGAGGAGTCGGCCGCTGGGTTGGCCGCTCGCCGGAGCAGGGAGCAAGGGGGGTTGGCCGTCGGGAACAGGGAATGGTCGGGGAGGATCTCGCCAGCGGGATCGGTCGGAGTGAGGGCCGGCTCGGTGATCGTGAGGGGCCGGAGCAGGGAGCAAGGGCCGCCGGACTGATGTGGGGGTGAACAGGAACTGTGGGGGGTGAACAGTGTTCCCCCCACTCCCTTATGAATTCAAATTCAAAAAATAAAAGAAGAGAAGAAGAAAAGAGGAAGAAGAAGAAGAAAAGTGGAGAAGAGAATAGGAAGGAGTTTCCTACGTTGAGGATGGAGGAGGCTTGTGAGGTGGGGAAACCTAGATTTTCTAGGGATTAGGGTTGATGTAGACAAGACATTATATAGGGAGAGAGGGTGTGATGGAGGGTGAGGATTTGACCCTTAGAATGAGGGGTCCAGATTTGTCATGAGAGAAAAATTAATTCATGTAGGAATGAGGGTGAGGGCTAGTTAAATAATATTAGGTTCCCTCATTGTTTAAACAATTGGGTGTTGACACAAAATGCCAATTTGCAAATTAGCCCCCTTTAATTTGGGAAAAAGCACAAACACATAAAATAACGAAAATTTGGCGGGCGATTCGGTGTTTGGTGTTTTGTAGGGTCAGGGGACGCTGTATGATCGGTATGGGCTCAATTTGCAGGGCACTGGAATTAAATTGGGATTTTCAGAATTGGTTTAAATAGTATCCTCAATTTAATTAGAAATAAATACAAGTTGAGTTCAAAAATTAATTAGGAGTACATGGGGCCAAAATCAGGCCAGGTCATCAATACCAATAATAAAGAAGACTCAGAACAGAATATTACCCTAATTTGGGCCGCACGAAAAATAGGTCAAGATTATCTCCAATTTCAATTGGAACGCACAACGATACGAAATAGAGATTTATTAAATAACGTCTGCGACGATTTTTGTGCGGCCAGAAATAATGCACCGGGAGCATAATTATGAGTTACAAAAATAGCAGAATGGAAGGCGGGTATGTCTAGGGCAAGATGGTGAAACTTGTTGGGAGACAAAAGTCAGGATAGTGCTCCAAATATCGAAGCAAAGGCAATGCGCAAAAATATTAAATAAAATACGGAAATAAATTACAATCTCCAATAAATAAATTATAAATAAAACAATTAATTACAGAATTCCATAATTTGGACAGGTGTTCCTCTACTGGCTTCTAGGTCAAGTCTGCTAGCTCAAATAAATGAACACTGCATATAATACTATATGTTTAAATTACACATCACACATAATTATTTAAAGTCAAATATACTATCATGCAATTAATTAATTTTAACTACCATAATATTAAATATTGTAAAAAGTCGAAAATACCCCTGTCTTCGGAATGTGGTAGTGACACCTAATAGTTCTTTAAGTATAGCCTTCTCCTATAATATAGAAGTTCCTGTTGTTAGATGATAATTAGAGTAGCACACCTATTAAGAATACAACGAGAATATAGACACACCACTAAGTTTAGAATATCTAGTGAACCCTAGAATTTCTTATCTTTAGATTGGTATACCATTACCCCTTGATGTATTAAGAAGACTTGAGAGTAGTATAGACACTACTAGAGTTAGTTAGAAGTTTTACCATAATATTTGACACCTAGTATCACATAGTCTTTTGACCTATTAATGGAGTGTGATTGAACAACATTAATTGCATTCTAGCAAAAGACGATAATGTTTATTCAGACGATAGAATTTAGAGGTCCTTGCCCCTATTTGGTCGACTAGCGACTTAGACAAGGAGGTTGTATGATAACTGTAGGGATTGTAGAGTCTTTTATTATTGTTGTTTAGTTGTTTTTGTTTTTGTGAACTTGAATTAAATTGTACCTCCTTTCATCATCATCTAGCGTACTTATATTTGCTGTACTACCTTGACTTATGCTGCTATTATAGCCTAGTTTTTGCAAGCTTATTCTTTATCGAGCTTGTTCATGACATATGTATTATTGGGGAGGCCCACAATAATATAATTCAGAATCAGTGTATTACGGTCTGATCAACCATAGTGCGCTTGATTCGCCCTTTGCAATAATACTTTACGTGGATTGAGATATATAGTTGACTAGTAGACACCTGTACTTGTCCTTTAGATATGTCTAAGCATATTGTATCCGTTACATAACTGTACTGATGCGAGCATGTGGATAGGCATTACCAAAATAGGACTTCAATCCACAACTGCTTTGACAATTCCTATTTGAATTCTTTAAACGCCTTGATCCCGATACTTCTATTCTATTACCTCGCCCTTGAACTCTTTATTATTGATCTCCGTCTTCCCTTATTTCGGAAAGACGAAACCTCGTGCTTGGTATAAGTTTAATACACAAAGAGTACTAGATATACCCCGTAGGTCGATCACATACTTGAGGATTATTCTTTTGTAATTAAGGACATATCATATATGATATAATCGGCGTTGAAGTTTTGAGGATTGAATGACATGAGTAAATAAATTAAGGAATATTTTTCTTAAAGTATATAGCCTTCTGTGATAGATGGATAAATTCTAAGTTGGGTAGCAGTGCATTGTCAACTTGAGAGAAATTTCTTTTAGATTGTGATCAAGTAAGATTAGATTGGGAGATTCAAGTCATTTTAATTTTGAGAAATTTTAAAAGAAGGATTAAGATAATGAGGATTTAACGAATTTTAAAATCTTGATATTGCGGACCAAATATTTATACTTTGAGCACATGATTTAAATTTTGAATATTGAAGGATGAATCATCGATTTAAATTTTGAGGATAAATATAGAATTTTAGACTTGAACAATTGGTTAATTAGATTTAAATTTTACAATTTGATAATTTGAATTAAAAGTTCAATTTTGATTGTTGGGTCACCTATTTGAAATATTGAGGATGTAAATTGAGTTTAAATATTTGAATAGTACAAAATTCTTAAGTTAAGAATAGGAATAAGATTTGATTAGAATTGTTTATTGTTCAAAGTCTAGAGGAGATTATGGTAGTTGGAAATTATGATATAAATTTTGATGTGGGATGTCATATAGACTTAAGTAAGATTTGGATGTTGATTATTTAAAAATCGAGAAGAGATTACGACATGTTGAATTTTGATTTAAACAGTGGTTATCTTAATTTTGAAGTGATCGTGATATATTTGAATAGATTTTGTTATTTAAATTTTTGGAAGAGATTGCGATTGACGTACCTTATGTACGAATGTGAAGGATTTAACAAATTATGCCTTATTTTAATTTCGAGGACGAAATTATTTTAAGTTGGGTAGATTGTAAACTCCCTCACCCAAAATAGGTATTTGTGTATATTTTATATTATTATATTTATTATAGATGTTGAATTTATTTAGAGTATTATCTTAGTTAATTAGAAAATAATTTTTTTAGTATATTTACTTATATAAATATTTATTTAGAATTATTTTTAGGCTATTTTAGATTATTGGAATTTTTTCATAATTTTTAGTTAATTAAAAACTAGTAACACTAATTTTTGAGGACTTTAAAGAATTTATTTTATGTTCAAACTTAATTAAAAATATCCCAAAATTTTATTTTAGGTTCTAAATAATAAAATTTATTTTCTAGAATTTTTTGGAAATTTTTCGATTATTTTTAGCATTTATTTCGAGTTAATTATGAAAAACTGAATTAAAAACTAATTTCTGAAAAAGAAAACCCAAAAAGTAATTAATTCTGCCCAGTCAGCAAACAGGGGGCCCACCTATCATCCTCCAGCAGTGAACAGTGCCGGGCCCGCCTGTCAGTGACCGCTGAGTGGGTGCGAGCCGAGCCGAGACCGAGTTCAACTCGGACTCAGCTGAGCCGAGCCGCATCGAACTGCGACCGTTCGATCTGGGCGGGGCTACACGGATGGCTGCACTTTCTCTCTCCTATATATATATATATATATATAATAGTTTAGATATTAATTTCTAGGGTTTTTCTTCAGCCGATTTTTGGAGAATTGTTATCTAGGGTTCCTTCATCTTCCAGAAGCCATTGTGCATAGCTCCGGACTCCAAATGAGGCCTAGTTTTTTTGTTAGAACGATAATGAGGTTAGATTTCTGATTATATAAATTATTTTTCTAAATTATTAGTATTAAATTCTGGAAAATTCGTAGAGCACAGCATGTCCGAAAATAGACGTATTTCGATGTTTTCGTAATTTTGGGAGAACCCGGAATCAGAATCATGAACCGTTTAAAGTTTCGGAAAGCTAATGTCGAGATCATCGACATATATTTTTCCCAGAATTTAATTCGAAGTATTTACATACTATTAATTCTGTAGAACTTCTAGGTTAGAATTTAACCATCGGTGCACAATACAAAATTTGTATGTGCCATAATTCCCAAACGAATTTGAATTCGGATGAGCGGTAAATTCCAGCATGTTTTTGACGCTGAAATCTACAGGAAATCATGCATGAAAATTGAGTTTGTGTCGGTTGACTTTTCGATCAACAGATCGCCTCGATTTGCGTGCCATGAGTCTCGAGTTGATAAAATTCAGTTTCTTTGGACAAAATTTAGGAATTAACATAAAAATTAGAATAATAAGATTAAAATAGGATTTTAGAGTAATTATTCCAGAATTAAATAAATTAAAATAAATTATCTTTTGACGTGATAAATTTGTAATACATAGGATATTTGGACTGTGACTTGGACTCTGATTCATACCAGGAGCAGGACCCCAGGCAAGATACCTTGCCAAATTATTTATAGTTCTTTGCATGCTATTTATATATATTTTTTTATTTCATTTCTGTATAGTTCTTGCGTGTGTAGTTTTTCTCCAGTCATAACTATGTATTAGATATGTTGACACACACATGGCACCTAGTATCATGGGAGGACAATCATTAGGCGTATAGGCTTTTAACCACTCTGGTAAACCGTAGTATATAGTTCGCACTACGGGCGTGTGTCACGCTGGTCGCTACCCCAGAGGTATGTCGATTTCTGTAGAGTCGCGCTGGTCGCTACCCCAGAGGTATGTCGATTTCTGATGTTCTAGACGGGTGTGCGAGTTATGAGGCTTAGATCGAGTAGACTACCCTTGCCCATACGTCGAAAAGTTGTCCTCATTTGCATTCATATAGATTGTCTTGTACATCGTACTTATTTATTTTCAAATTATATGCATGTTTACTATATTCAAGTTGGCTCGTATTTTCTGTATCTTGTTACGTCCCTCTGAGGACCTGGTCCGCTGCCAGGTGTATCTGTTCTTGAGTATTTGTAGGAGCGCAGATTTGGATGGTTGTATATGCTTTGTGGATGTCTTCTCTTCGAGCCGTGATCGATAGCTGGTATACTTATATTGGGTTTGATTGTGTTGTACTTATATTGTATTTACCTTTCCTATTCGAGTTGGTAGTGGATTTGTTTCCATCCAACTATCATCCTAGATACTTCTTATTGAGATCTAGTTTCATTGATACTGTTTATTTATTTCTATGTGATTTTGGTGGATGAGATTTAGATTTTACCCTGTGACTTGTATTACAGTTATACCACTTGTGGATTTGATATTCATATTACAGCGTACGTGTGGATTCGGTTTCCATATATTGGAGTTGCCATATCCATGCGGCTGGCATGCTTACGTGTCCTAGTCCTACGTATTTTTGGGACTGGAGCGTGACACAAGATACATAGAAGCATGCCAATAAAGTACTGAAATAAATATCCAATGGGACGCCTAACCGTCTATGTGAATGCAGTTTGAGAACAACTTTCTAACAAGTGGGCTATCTAACCATAAAATAGGATTAGCATGATTCTCTTGGAGAATTAGTGGCCTACAAAGCATGTCGTCTTTTGAACGACAGAGGCCGCCAAGTAGTATAGGGGTCATCACGACCGCGTATCTCCGACGGAGCATACGTGTTACATAAAAGGAAAGTGCAAAGGATCCTAAATATGGTACTTGTTGTTCTTCCCACCCCATGCTCTAAGCATGTCACATCCATGACACGATTTGATTCATAGCCTATCTTTAGTACAATAGCCCAACCCTGCAACCAAACAAGGACAAGAATTGGACCACCGTACTACGATAGGCTATGTCCATAGACTACTAATAACTGCTAAGTCCTCTAGCATACAAAGTTTCTATTAGCAGTTATCCCTAACGCATGGCCCATACGTACAGGAGGACAGACCTGTCACGCAGTCCATGATCTATATGAGACTCACACTCGTGTAATAGATGTGTCACGGCCAATGAAACCTAATGATGCTTCATGATAATAGGGTGGTCTCATAAACATGGTCAATGTATATACATAATAAAAATATATCACGACGACACCGTCGTTGCATCCAAGTTTCCTTGGACGCGCATTTTATATAGCAGTTAAAATATATGAAATAAAGACAGAAAATAAAGATGCATGCAAAATATGGAATATGAATAACAGTACAATGGCAAGGTATACTTGCCTGACAAGAAAGTTGCGATGTACCAATAACCTGCTCCAGAAGTCACGTAGAACAATCCAATATCCTATGTACATATAATATAATACAATACAATCATTAGTCATTACAATATCACATACATAACTATAAATACACTGGACTCAGAGGGTACGCTTAGGGGTAACATGGGTCATCTAGCACGGTCAAATGTGTGTTTAATTACGCGGGTGTTGCGTCTTCAAATACTGCTCAAAATCAGCCAGTCAACTAACATGTGTCTAAGCCAGTACGTTAATGTACGCAAGGCAGTCAATTCACAAGTTCTCAGGGTCAATATGGTCAAGGTAAACACGGAATAGTCCACAATGTCCTAGGGTCGTACAATACATACATATACAGTCACAACTATTATTTAGCATTTAATTACATATATATCCATATAATTATATAATAATATAACCAGTAATTTATTTACATACCTATTTGAATATATTTACTAAATATATATATATATATATATATATATATATATATATATATATATATATATATATATATATATATATATATATATATATATATATATACGTACCAATGAATATTATACATATACCAAATTGAACAGTATACGCGTACGTATGCGTATACGAGTTAGGTTTACCGACTTAGGGTCCGATATCAACTAACAGTGGTAACAAAATACTAATGTCCTACTGGAACACACCCAAACACACATAAACTAAAGGGAGAGGGACAGGTTCGAACCTCGATGTGAGCGCACGGGGACGATGATGAGGTTGACGATGATGAGGGTGATGATGATGGTAATATTGCTGGAAATAACGACGATGAGATGACGATGATGCGATGATGATGATGGGGTGATGATGGGTTGATGATGATGATGATGTGATGATTTTGATGATTGGATGATGATGAAGATTATGAGATGATGATGATGGGTTGATGGTTAATGGTGAAGATGATGATGATCATGGTGAGGCTGCTACTGTTCCGGCCAGGGGGTCCGGCGAGGGAGGTTAGTGAAGGGGAAGGAAGACAGGGAGGATGGCAAGGCTGAAAGAGCTTGCTGGAGGTTGAGGTACATGGAAGATAAGTCGAGGGAAGACTCAGACGAGGTGGCTGGTGGTGGTGTTGCTGGTGATCAATGGCAAAGGCTCGGGACATTCATGCGCGGGGGAGATGGCCTGCAGGCGGCTCGGGAAGGAGGAGAAGAAGTCGACGAGGGAGAGGAGATGGTGGTTCGGTCGTCTAGACGGTGGCTGGGATATGGAGGAGAAGAGAGGGAGAGGTGGAGGCGAGGTGGCTCGGCTGTGGCTCGACCTGGAGGTTCCCCGGAGATAGAGGTGGAGGAGACGATAATGACAAGGAGCGGAGAGGGAGGATGTG
The DNA here is from genome assembly GCA_036927795.1 of Iris macrosiphon. NCBI lineage: Eukaryota > Viridiplantae > Streptophyta > Magnoliopsida > Asparagales > Iridaceae > Iris > Iris macrosiphon. The sequence goes on from JAYESA010000014.1 coordinate 67,924,469, forward strand.
AGTTGCTCCGGGACGACGAGGTGAAGGAGAGGCGGTGGTGATGGTGGTAATGGTGGTGGTGTGCAGAGACGGGGGAGGCCGGAGACGATAGAGGACGGACGGAGGTCAGGAACGGTGCAATGGTGGTGCTGGGAGGATGATCGGAAGGAGGAGGAGGAGAAGAGAGGGAGGTCGTGTTGGCGGTGTTAATGGAGATGGTGGTGAGCAGTCATCGACGGGGTGAAGGACAGGGAACGGTGGAGTGGAAGTCGAGGATGAAGGCTGTGGGTCGTCGACTCCGGCGGGTCTCCGGCATGGGCTTCGGCAGAGGAAGGGAATGATGTACAGGGAGATTGGGGTGGTGATGGTTAATGGCTAGGTATTGGGATTAGGGATGTGTGGATGAAAAAAATAGGAAAAATGATTATTTATACATAGGAGGAGGTTGGTTTGACCTAGGAAAATTTGACTTTGGTCAACATCTCCTTGGGATGGGCCTTGGGATTGCCATGGGGATGTTCGGAGGGCTAGGATTTGCATTATTTTAAATGCAAGGATAGATTTAAATGGGGAGCAATGTTTGTGCGTTGCATACTCCGAAAAATTATGAAAAAAATTGTATGAAGGGGAAAACTGGGTTTTTTTACGTATTGTCCAATGGTGTGGACACCTTATTACATTTTTGCATAAAAATATCCAACAAATAGGGAAAATTGTACAAAGATGGAAATTGGATTAAATTAATTAAAATTACTGTGCAAGGTGTTCTGGAATTAATTAGAAGTACATGGGACTAAAATTAGGTGGGACACAAGTATCATAGACATAGAGGATTCAGAATAGAATATTATTATAAATTAGGTTGTACGAAATGGGTCAAGATTGTGTCTCCAATTTTGATTGGAACGCATAAGGATACAAAGTTGGAATTATTTAGAATTAAATAATAACGTCTGCGATGAATATTGTACGACTAAAATGTAGCACAAGTGAGCATAATTATTAGTTACACAATGGTCAAAATGGAGGGCGGGCATGTCTAGGACAATGATGTGAAGTTTGTAGGAAGGCAATGACTAGTGTGGTGCTCCAATTATCGGAACAACGGTAAGGTGCACTAAGTGATTTAATTACTGTAAATTAAATAAAATTACGTGTCCTATTTCCAATTGGATACAAACTAGCCATAATTTCACTATCTAAGCCAAGTAGGCCTAATTTTGGGTGAGAGGGTTTACAATCTACCCAACTTAAAATAATTTCGTCCTCGAAATTAAACTAGGGTAGGGTTTCTCTATCTAATCTTACTTGATCACCATCTAAAAGAATTCATCTCAAGTTTAACAATGCAGTTTCTACCCAACTTAGAATTTACCCATCTATCACATAAGGCTATACATCTAAGAAAATATTCTTTAAATTATTTAATCATGTTATGTAATCCTCAAAGTTTTTAGCACCAAAAGTATCACCTATGATATGCCCTTAATTACGAAAAATAATTATCAAATAATGTGATTGGCCTATGCGGTATATCTAGTACTATCAATGCATCAAACTTATACCAAGCACAAGGTTCGTCTTTCCGAAATAGGGAAAGACGGAAAACAATAATAAAGAGTTCAAGGGGGGTAATAGAATACAAGTATGGGGATCATGACGTTTAAAGAATTCAAATGTGAATTGTCAAGGCAGTTATGGATTGAAATATATTTTGTAGATTCTTATTCACATGCTCACATCAGTACAGTTATGTACTTGATATGATATGCTCTGACATATCTAAAGGGCAAGAATATTCGTCTACTAGTCAACTATATATCTCAATCTACGTAAAGTAGTATTGCGAAGGGCGAACCAAGCGCACTATTGTTGATCAGACCATAATACACTGATTCTAAAATGTATTAGTGTATGCATCCAATAATACATATGTTATGAACAAGCTTGATAAAAGAATAAGCTCGCAAAACTAGGCTATAATAGCGGCATAAGTCAAGGTAGTACATAAAATATAAATACGCTGGATCATGATGAAAGAAGGTACATAATAATTCAAATTTACCCAGAAGATAAGACTCTATAGTCTCTACAGTTGTCATACTAACTCCTTGTCTAAGTCGCTAGTTGACCAAATAGGGTATGGACCTCTAAGTTCTCATGGTTTGGATAAACAATATCTTCTTATGCAAGCATATAGTTAAGGTTATTCAGTTATACTTCATCAATGGATCACAAGGACTATGTGATACTAGGTTTATGAGGTATACTACCCAACTTAAAAAAATTAAAACTAATACTGTGACGGTCTTAAGGGGATCCTACAAAATAATATTATTCTTGTAAATAAAGTAGAACTTTTATTGGGGTTTACGAGAAAATATCTTGGTACTTATTAGAATATCCTATTTCGTTTTATAGGTAATGGTCATCTTAAGTCTTAATCATAGTGCTTATAGAACAAGTGTCAATAGTATGAATGAAAAAGTTACTGGCCTTCAGGGGAAAGAGGATATAACTCGTATCGAGGTGGGGGTACAAATTACGTGATCTACAACTAGAGGATGAACAACTCAACTATCAGGTTCTAACTACAAGGTACATAATCTCAAAATTCAAGAGTAACAACTATAATCCTATTAAACTAGATATCCTAACATAAAATAATACATTTGTCCTACAATCAGAAAGGTCAGGCGGCATGAATTGAAAGATGAAGAAAAGAAGAACATAATTTAGTCGTCGCACAATTAGCGAACGTTAAGGTTGCAGAGGAACAAGATATGAAATTAAAATAGAAAGACTCTAGATAAGATCATGGTTTCCTAAGGAAGGGTGGTATGCTAATCTCTGTGTTCGAGGTATGATCAAGGGAAATGTCTATCCATTCTTCTTGGCTTCCTAAGGTACTGTCTGCTAATAATAAGACAATGATCTAAATTTATAGTTCTATAATACTATCTCACTATAAAAGTTAAGTTTGGTCCTAATATTCAACCTAGGATTTCTATTGGTTACTCAATGCTAGGGTCAAACAATATGGTCAAATTTTTAACCAACCATAGTAGTATCTATACTATCTCAAGTTATCCCTAATTATCAAGGGATAGTGGTCAATCCATCTACAGGTAAGGGTGCTATGGTTCATTAAGTATTTTAACTCATTGGTGTGTCAACACTCTAGTTGTACTCTTAATAGGAAGGTTACCCTACTTATTATCTAACAACAAGGACTTCTATATTCTATGAGGGGGCTATACTCAAGAAACTATTAGGAAAGCACATGAATCAAGCATGATGCAATAGTTTAAATAGAATAGATGGAAAGGAATATGAATCATAGTCAATTGTGGATGAGATCCTATACTCTAATCCTAGGTGCAGGCTTGTTCGGTACAGTAACGTAACTGAGACAATATGCTCTCGACCTGCATGGGCTACCACAAAAATATGTTACACCCCAGTCCCAAAATACGTAGGACTAGGACACGTAAGCATGCTAGCCATATGGATATGGCAACTCCAATATATGGAAACTAAAATCCACACGTACGCTGTAATATGAATATCAAATCCATAAGTGGTATAAACATATATCACAAGTCACAGGGTATAATCTAAATCTCATCCACTGAAAATTAAATATAAATAAATAACCAATATCTATGAAACCAGATCTCAACATAAAGTATCTACAGATGAAAGTTGGATGGAAACAAATCCACTACCAACTCGAATATATAAGTGCAACATAACAAGCACAATATAAGAATATCAACTGACAATCACGGGGCTCGAAGAGAAGACCTCCTCTCAAATATAAGTAACCAGTCCGGGTCTGCGCTCCTGCGAATACTCATGAACATCTACACCTGGCAAGGAACCAGGTCCTCAGAGGGACATAACAAGATACATAGAAGCATGCCAATAAAGTACTGAAATAAATATCCAATGGGACGCCTAACCGTCTATGTGAATGCAGTTTGAGAACAACTTTCTAACAAGTGGGCTATCTAGCCATAAAATAGGATTAGCATGATTCTCTCAGAGAATTAGTGGCCTACAAAGCATGTCATCTTTTGAACGACAGAGGCCGCCAAGTAGTATAGGGGTCATCACGACCGCGTATCTCCGACGGAGCATACGTGTTACATAAAAGGAAAGTGCAAAGGATCCCAAATATGGTACTTGTTGTTCTCCCCACCCCATGCTCTAAGCATGTCACATCCATGACACGATTTGATTCATAGCCTATCTTTAGTACAATAGCCCAACCCTGCAACCAAACAAGGACAAGAATTGGACTACCGTACTACGATAGGCTATGTCCATAGACTACTAATAACTGCTAAGTCCTCTAGCATGCAAAGTTTCTATTAGCAGTTATCCCTAACGCACGGCCCATACGTACAGGAGGACAGACCTGTCACGCAGTCCATGATCTATATGAGACTCACACTCGTGTAATAGATGTGTCATGGCCAATGAAACCTAATGATGCTTCATGATAATAGGGTGGTCTCATAAACAAGGTCAATGCATATACATAATAAAAATATATCACGACGACACCGTCGTTGCATCCAAGTTTCCTTGGACGCGCATTTTATATAGCAGTTAAAATATATAAAATAAAGACAGAAAATAAAGATGCATGCAAAATATGGAATATGAATAACAGTACAATGGCAAGGTATACTTGCCTGACAAGAAAGTTGCGATGTACCAATAACCTGCTCCAGAAGTCACGTAGAACAATCCAATATCCTATGTACATATAATATAATACAATACAATCATTAGTCATTACAATATCACATACATAACTATAAATACACTGGACTCAGAGGGTACGCTTAGGGGTAACATGGGTCATCTAGAACGGTCAAATGTGTGTTTAATTACGCGGGTGTCGCGTCTTCAAATACTGCTCAAAATCATCCAGTCAACTAACATGTGTCTAAGCCAGTACGTTAATGTACGCAAGACAATCAATTCACAAGTTCTCAGGGTCAACATGGTCAAGGTAAACACGGAATAGTCCACAGTATCCTAGGGTCGTACAATGCATACATATATAGTCACAACTATTATTTAGCATTTAATTACATATATATTCATATAATTATATAATAATATAACCAATAATTTATTTACATACCTATTTAAATATATTTACTAAATATATAAATACGTACCAATGAATATTATACATATACCAAATTGAACAGTATACGCGTACGTATGCGTATACAAGTTGGGTTTACCAACTTAGAGTCCGATATCAGCTAACAGTGGTAACGAAATACTAATATCCTACTGGAACACACACAAACACACATAAACTGAAGGGAGAGGGACAGGTTCGAACCTCGGTGTACACGCACGGGGACGATGATGAGGTTGACGACGATGACGACGAGGGTGATGATGATGGTAATGTTGCTGGAAATGACGACGATGAGATGACGATGATGCGATAATGATGATAGGGTAATGATGGGTTGATGATGATGTGATGATTTTAATAATTGGATGATGATGAAGATTATGAGATGATGATGATGGGTTGATGGTTAATGTGAAGATGATGATGATGATCATGGTGAGCCTGCTACTGTTCTGGCCCGGGGGTCCGGCGAGGGAGGTCAGTGAAGGGGAAGGAGGACATGGAGGATGGCAAGGCTGAGAGAGCTTGCTGGAGGTCGAGGTACAGGGAAGATGAGCCGAGGGGAGACTCAGACGAGGTGGCTGGTGGTGGTGTTGCTTGTGATCAATGGCAGAGGCTCGGGACGTTCAAGCGAGGGGGAGATAATCTGCAGGCGGCTCGGGGAGGAGGAGAAGAAGTCGACAAGGGAGAGGAAATGGTGGTTCGGTCATCCAGGCAGTGGTTAGGATATGGAGAAGAAGAGAGGGAGAGGTGGAGGCGAGGTGGCTCGGGTATGGCTCGATGTGGAGGTTCCCCGGAGATAGAGGTGGAGGAGACGGTGATGACAAGGAGCGAAGAGGGAGGATGTGAGTTGCTCTGGGACGACGAGGTGAAGGAGAGGCGGTGGTGATGGTGGTAATGGTGGTAATAGTGGTGGTGTGCAGAGACGGAGAAAGCCGGGGATGATGGAGGACGGATGGAGGTCAGGAACGGTGCAGTGGTGGTGTTGGGAGGATGATTGGGAGGAGGAGGAGAAGAGAGGGAGGTCGTGTTGGCGGTGTTAATGGAGATGGTGGTGAGCTGTCATCGGCGGGGTGAAGGACAGGGAGCGGTGGAGTGGAAGTCGAGGATGAATGCTGTGGGTCGTCGACTCCGGCGGGTCTCCGGCATGGACTCCGACGGAGGAAGGGAATAATATACAGGGAGATTGGGGTGGTGATGGTTAATGGCTAGGTATTGGGATTAGGGATGTGTAGATGAAAAAAATTAGGAAAAATGATTATTTATACATGGAAGGAGGTTGGTTTGACCTAGAAAAATTTGACTTTGGTCAACATCTCCTTGGGATGGGCCTTGGGCTTGCCATGGGGATGTTCGGAGGGCTAGGATTTGCATTATTTAAAATGCAATGATAGATTTAAATGGGGGGCGATGTTTGTGCGTTGCACACTCCGAAAAATTACGAAAAAATTTGTATGAAGGGGAAAAATTGGTTTCTTCACGTATTGTCCAATGGTGTGGACACCTTATTACATTTTTGCATAAAAATATCCAACAAATGGTAAAAATTGCATAAAGATAGAAATTGGATTAAATTAATTAAAATTACTGCGTATGGTGTTCTAGAATTAATTAGAAGTACATAAAACTAAAATTAGGTAGGATACAAGTATCATAGACATAGAGGATTTAGAATAGAATATTATTATAAATTGGGTTATACGAAATGGATCAATATTGTGTCTCCAATTTTGATTGGAACGCACAAGGATATAAAGTTAGAATTATTTAGAATTAAATAATAATATCTACGACAAATATTGTACGACTAAAATGTAGCACAAGAGAGCATGATTATAAGTTACACAATGGTCAGAATGGAGGGCGGGCATGTCTAGGACATGCGAAGTTTGTAGGAAGGCAATGGCTAGTGTGGTGCTCCAATTATCGGAGCAACGGTAAGGTGCACTAAGTGATTTAATTACTGTAAATTAAATAAAATTATGTGTCCTATTTCCAATTGGATACAAACTAGCCATAATTTCACTATCTAAGCCAAGTAGGCCTAATTTTGGGTGAGGGAGTTTATAACATATTAGACTATTAAAATGCAAGAAAAGAGCAAGAATTAAAATTTAAGAGTTTTTTCATATCATGCAAGGTGTACTTCCCTAAAATCAAAGGAGAAGAAATGAGAGAATAAGGGAAAGAGAAAGAAGTTGGGTTATATAGCTAGGTTTTGAGGTTTAGACCATGGGTACTCTCATAACTTGAACCAACCCACAAAATAAACCATGAACCACACTAAACCAAAGAATGGGTCTAGTCTTCATACAACCTAATAAACATACAAGCAAGAAATAATACGTCCCAAATATGCATATCGGGAACGAGGAGTGACATCTCTACCCACCTTAGAAAAATTTTGTTCTCGAAATTCAAACTCAAGGCTAGCTAGAGAAATCAGAACAAATACTATACTATACTATACTAACTACAAGAACATCTATACATGCAATCAATAATCAATCATATAATAAAGAAAAGCAATATCACATAGCATGGGTGAATAAATTACGAGATTCGAGATACGAAGGCATAAGGACAAATATATCTTTTGAGTCGAATATGTGCGGATACCGAGACCAAATATCGTTCTCGCGCTCCCACGTCGACTCTCCCAAAGGGTGATGACCCCAAGCAACCCGGATAAAATGAATAGTCCGATTCTTGAGCACATTCTCCCTTCGGTCCAAAATTGATATATGTTGCTCCTCGTAGGACAAGTCGGTACCAACGACTAGTTCAAAATGGTTGAGGATATAACTCAAATCCGGGATATACCTATGCAACTTAGACACATGAAATACATCGTGCATCTCACGTAGCAAAGGCGAAAGTGCAAGACGATAAGAAAGATCACCCACACGCTCAAGGATATCGAACGAACTGATGTATCGCAGACTAAGCTTCCCGCGAACCTCAAATCTAATGACTCCATGGGTCGACAAAATTCGCAAGAACACGTGGTTGCCGACATAAAACTCTAAAGGCCTACGATGCTGATCTACCCAATGATGATGCCTATCCTGTGCAAGTCGAAGTCGCTCTCTGATCTTTTTGACAACTTCTAATGTCTGCGTGATCATTTCTAGGCCTAACATCTTTCGTTCGCCAATATCATCCCATACTAATGGTGATATGCACTTTCTCCCATATAGTGCTTCGAAGGGGGTCATCTAAATACTCATCTGATAACTATTATTGTACGAAAACTCGACCAGATGAAGGTGATCTTTCCAAGACACTCCAAAATCTAAAGTACAATCTCACAACATATCTTTCAATGTTTAGATGGTTCTCTCTAATTGTCTGTCTGTTTGAGGATGGTAAGCGGTACTGAATCTCAGCTTGGTGCCCAAACTCTAGTTCAAGCTCTTCCAAAAATGTGAAATGAACCGAATGTCTTGATCTCATACATACTCGCTGGGATACCGTGTTGTCTTACTATTTATCGCATGTACATCTCTGCCAACTGCTCTATAGACTGTCCTACTCGGATAGGAAGAAAATGAGCTACTTTCGTGAGTCAATCCACTATTACCCAAACTATATCGCGACCAGTCGAGGATCTAGGTTAATCGATCATAAAGTCCATCGTTATATGCTTCCACTTTCACTCTAGAATATGAAGCAGCTGTAATAATTCTACTAGTCTTTGTTGGTCAGCCTTCACTTGCTGATATACCAAACATTGAGAAATAAATCACGCTATCTCCCTCTTTATCCTGTTCCACCAAAAATCTTGCTTGATATCTTGATGCATCTTGGTACCTCCTAGATGAATTAAATACTAGAAACTGTGCACCTCGATCATAACTTTTTGTCAGATATCTCTGCTCGGTGCACGGAGGCAATTTTCGAATCTAAGTATTCCATCTTCGTGAACTGTCAACTCCTTTCTGCGATCAGACTCGCACTCTGCCTGAAACTTCTAAAATTTTGGATCCTCCACCTGAGCTGCCTTAATCTTCTCAACCAAAGTAGACTATATTTGCAAGCTTGCCAAAATTCCTCCGTCCTGTAAAAGTACAATCTTAATACCCATATCTTGAAGATCTTCTAATATATGCCATTGCGGTATTAACATATATGCACTATATCTCCTGCTTAGAGCATCCTCTACCATATTCGCCTTGCCTAGATGGTACTGGAGTTCCACGTCATAATCCTTCAATAATTCTAACCACCTCCTCTGCCTCATGTTCAGATCCTTCTGGGTAAATATATACTTCAGGCTCTTGTGATTTATAAATATCTCTACCTGATCACCATATAAGTAGTGCCTCCAATACTTAAGTGCAAACACCATTATCGCCAACTCCAAATCGTGTGTTGGATAGTTCTTCTCATAATATCAAAGCTATCGAGACGCATAAGCTTATCACCCTTCCATGTTGTATTAATACACACCCCAGTCCCTTGCTAGATGCATCGGAATATACTATAAATCCTCCAGAACCTACTAAAAGCGTGAGAATCGGTACCTAAATTAGTCACTACTTCAATTCCTCGAAGGTTTTCTGACACTATGCTGACCAATCAAACTTAGCCTCCTTGCGCGTCAAATGGGTCAATGGTGCTAAAATTCTTGTAAAGTCTGTCACGAATCTCCTGTAATATCTTGCCAATCCCAGAAAACTACGCACTTCAGTTACCGTCTTAGGAACTTGCCAACTTTCTACGGCCTCAACCTTCTTCGAATCTACTGCCACTCCTGCTCCTGAGATAATGTGTCCTAAGAACGATACATGATCTAACGAAAACTTGCACTTGCTGAGATTTGCATACAACTTGTGTTCCTTCAAAATCTGTAAGACCTTTCGAAGATGCTCTTCGTGCTCCTCTTCTCTACTGGAGTAGACAAGAATTTTGTCTATGAAAACTACCATGAACTGATCTAGGTACGACATGAAGATGCTGTTCATCAGATCCATAAATACTGTCAGAGCATTTATTAGTCCGAATGGCATAACTAAGAATTCGTAATGTCCATATCGTGACATAAATGCTGTCTTGGGTATGTCTTGCTCCCAAACTCTAACTTGATGATATCCTGACCGAAGGTCAATTTTGGAGAAAACCCTTGCTTTGCTCATCTGATCAAACAAATCATCGATTCTTGGTCATGGGTACTTGCTCTTCACTGTCACTGTGTTTAACTGCCTGTAGTCGATACATAACTGTGTTGACCTATCCTTCTTCTTTACTAGAACCACTAGCGCTCCCCAAGGTGATCCACTAGTTCGAATAAACTTATTTACCTTCAGCTCTTCTACGTGTTGGTACAACTTATCTAGTTTTGATGGTGCCATCTGGTGAGCCTTACAAGATATTGGTCATGCTCCGAGGATCAATTCTATACAAAACTCTATATCTCTTACTGGGGGTAACCCTGGAAGTTCTTCTAGGAAGACATCTAGAAACTCCTTGACTATCTTGGGAAGCTGTTCTTTTGCTATTGCTGCCACTGTGCTCCTCTATTTATGTTGGTCTCCCATAAATCTATCAAAGGCGAAGTCTTCCATGCCTGGGATACTAAATAATATCCTACCCCTATGGCAATCTATCGTAGCATGACTGTCTCTTAGCCAGTCCATGCCTAGGATAACATCAAAGTTACCCATAGAGAACTCGATCAACCATGCAGGTAATGAATTCTCGCACACTATGACTGAACATGCTAAACATACTCTACTAACTTCTACGAGCCTATTACCAGTAAGTATATTCAACCTCTTTGGCAATGCCTTAAACTCAATCCAATATGTGTCATAAATCAGAAAAATATAAATAAATAAGATGCACCCGAATCAAAAAATGCTACAGAAGGAAAAGATGTGACATAGATGTTACCTGCCACCATGTCGTCTGATGCCAAAGCTTCTTCCAAGGATAAAGTGAATACTTTCCCTTGGTCCTGCTGCGCTCATCGTTGTTGCCTTCCTTGAAAGCGTTGTGGTGGCCTCTGTTGGCCCTGATGTTGATTCTGCTGCTTTGGTATATCTGAGCTTGAGTCGGTAATGGACGCTGAGCTAATAGTTGTACTACTATCACTGGCCCTCTGTGCTGAACTACTCCTGGTGCTGGCAGTATTGGCAATTGTTGGACTGGCCCTTCTAGCCTCTACATCGTCGGACAATTGGCAATCATGTTGTCACTACCACATTCTGAAAACAGGGGTATTTTTGACTTTTTATAATTATTAGTATTGTGGTAGGTATATTAAATGATTTCATTATAGGTGTATTTAAATTAAATAAATTCGTGAGATGGGTAATTAAATATATTATTATATTTACAGTGTTCATTAATGTTTGAGCTGGTAGACTTGACCTAGAAGCCCACTAGACGAACGCCTGTCCAAATTATAGGATTTTGTATTAAATTTGTATTATTAGAATTTGAATTATTGGAGGCCGTAATTAATTACCATAATTTAATTAATTGTTGCGCCCTGCCCTTGCTTCGATATTTGGAGCGCTACCCTAGCTTTTGCCTTCCAACAAATTTTACAACCTTGCCCTAGACGTGCCTGCCTTCCATTCTGATATTTTTGCAACTCATAATTATGATCTCTTGAGCTTTATTTTAACCGCACAATATTCGTCGCGGACGTCTATTTAATTTTTGAATAAATTCCAACTTTGTATCGTTGTGCGTTCGAATCGAAATTGGAGGCAATTTTGACCTATTTTTCGTGCGGCCCAAATTAGGGTAATATTCTGTTATGAGTCTTCTTTATTAATGATATTGATGATCCGACCTAATTTTGGCCCCATGTATTCCTAATTAATTTTAGAACGCCAAGTGTATCTAATTTTAATTAATTAAATTCAGAAACTCATTTCTGTGTAATTTTCCATTTATTGGGGACTTAATTACAAAATTGCAATGATGTGTCACCATCCTATTGGTTTAACCCAAATGAAGGAAACTAACCCCCCTTCTTTGACTAGTCAATAACACACCCTCTCTCCTCCTTTTTTTTGTTGTATTTTTCTCCATATTGAATCTAGGCCTTCCATTTTAAATGGAGCCATCCCCACCACACAACCCCTTACATGTTCCCTCAACCCCTTTCCCAAGGCAACCCCATCCCTAGGTTTGGCCGGCCCTAATTTCTAGGGAGTCACCATTATCTCCTCCCACATACAAAAGCCATCACCCTCTCCATATTATTTTTTCTTCACAAATACCTACACCATCACCAACACCCTAACTTTCCTCCACTGTTTACGAACTCTCCGGCCCAGCTCCGGTAGCCGACCTGCCTCCGGTGAGCTACCGCTGCTCTTCGACTCCGGTTGTGCTGCACCGGCTCGTCCCTGCCCCGCGGCTCACCTCAGCCAAGCTCATCCCTCCGGCTGCTACACGAGTGCACCGCCACTCCCCGGCCACGACACCTCCATCTCCACCTCACACGACTCAGCTCCGGTCGACTCCTTTCATCCAGCGTCGAGCCCGCAGTCCGGCGAGCTGCCATCCTGACCATCACACGATGCTGCAACTACCAGACTTCACTCCCCGGAGCCCCGCTGCATCTCCCCCGTCGAACGAATAGCCACCCCGGCCTGCAATTCCGGCAGCCGCAGCTATACTCCCCTCGCTGCAACCACTCCTCCCTACGCCGAGCATCACCCCGCTGCCTGTCCGGCCATCTTCTACTGCGGCTGTGCACCACACAGCTTGAGCCGCTCCGCCACTGAATCTCCGGCCTGCATCCCCGATCCGGCGAGCACCCTGCTGCACTCCACCCGTTGTTCACCATGCGGCCAACCTGCCAGGCCCTGACCCCGTTCCGTTCATCCCCCATCGGCCACTCCCTACATCCCATCTCTCCAGCCGAGTCTCGAGCCCAACTCCTCGCAGCTCCTAGCTCCTAGCTCCGGCCATCAACACCACCACTCCCCCACCACTGTAGTCCCGGCCTCCCTCCTAGCTCCCATCGACTCCGGCCAAACTCCTCACTCCAGCCCGACCTGCCGGAGATCAACCCGGAGCTCCACCATTCACCACCACCATCACTGTTACTAGCTCCAGTCGACCCACTGCCTCTCCGGCTGCTCCCCGTCAGCCCGGCCACGCAGCTAGACTCTACCTCACTTGAGCTGCATCCACCCGGCGGCCAACCCGACGGCACCCGACTCCCTGTACCCTCCTCACCGGCTCCTTCTCGTCACTGACTCCGGCGAGCCAGGCCTCCGACGAGCCACCCCAATGTAAGCTCCCCTCTTTTCCTCTTACATCTGATTTCATTGTGTTTTAATGTATAGTGTTAGTTAAGTTACATAACAGTTTTAGTTTTAGTTTAGTTATTTATTATGTATAAAGTTTAGTTATGTAATATATATAAGGATTTTTGGTTATATAAAAATATAATAAGTTTAGATTTATAATATTAATTAAGTAATGGTTTCAACTTTAAGCTTAGTTTAAAATTAGTTTATTTAGGCTGGTAATCGATTTACTATAGATATAAATATAAATTGGCTTTTACATAAATTCTAAATTTTCTTTTTGTAAATAAACTTTTAATTATAATTATGTTCGAAAGAATTTTTTTAACAATTATTGTTCAAAGTGATTTCGAAATAATTTTCATAAACTAAGGTGTTTACCTTAATAACAAACAATCAACCCTTTTCTCTTATTAGCTAAACTTGTTAATATTGATCTTAGCTAATCTCTGTATGTTTTCTCTATGTATTGCGGACCTGGTATCCTTATCTGATTATCGTGCCAAACTCCGATCTTGGACTTCTTTATATAGTTTCTAGCTATTTGGACTGCACCGGACTCATTGGAACTAATTATTACTTCATTTAGGATCACCTTGAGAAGTGTGGCATTATATTTATGCCGTGTCGACACGTCCATGCTTTGCACGTCGACTTCAACCAATCTGAGGCGAGTATATTCTCTGATTAGCTTCTTGTTTATGATATCCCCTATGTTCATTATATCTAGTGTAAATATCCATGCTCTTGACACGATGGTTACACGGATTGGTATATACCGATCTCGTCATGAGATGTTATTCCTTGTTCATGGTGTAGCTTGTACAAGTCTTGTTTCATTGTTATCTTGTACATGTACATACACTGATTTCCGGGGAGATTTGCTACCTCCCTAGGGAATTTCGTGCCATAGCGTACCATGGTTTGATCTACTATACCAGTCGGGGGTGGGGAGTATTTTAGTATAGATATGTGATCATACCCAACTCTACATGCATTATAGCTCACCCCACATCTCACGTCGGGTGCGGCCTGACCATTTACATGCTTCATAGCTGTTACGTGTGATTAGCCTGACCTCTACATGCATCATAGCTAACCAACGGTTAGCCTGACCTTACATGAATCATAGCTAATCATATGTAACCAGCCTGATCAAGTTCCCAAGCCGATCACATGTTTAAGCTAGTACTCACACACTTAGTCTTAGTATTCTTGCTCATTGACATATTGTTTCCTTTCCTGCATTTATTTCCAGTATTTTCTTTATTGTATATTTCCCGTACATATACATGCATCTTGTATATTTCCATCTATATACTGCTACATAGTTTATATCATTGATATAGAACTACTATTTAGAAATATACTTTGCTCCTTCCTGACTGGAAAACATTTTCCAGACTATGCCTAGAGGATTGGTATCCGACACTTGTGGACCACTGGGTGAGTAGCTGCAGTCTTGGATTTAGTAGTTTAGTCGTGATTCCGGAAGGTCTAGCCGGAATCACCAGATATCTAGTTAGTTTCCTTCAGTAGTTTTTGGTACCGGATTTGTCTCCGGCTTTTTATTGAGACTTGGATTTATTGTTGAGTTAGATTTAATCGCATTAGACTTGTGTTGTATTTTATTTTATTTCTTCGATTTCTTATCGTGCTGTAGTCATGTGATTGAGTATGTTGTTCTTTTATATTGTTATCCGTATCTCTTTATGGAGTTGGATACTAGTGTGAGATTGTTTAGATAGTACTTGACCTAGACAGCATTCTACCGTCGATGCTGCGGCGTAGGCTGGACGTACCCGCGCACTCGTGCCCCTAAAACGGGTGCGGGTCGTGACACATTTTAGTGGTGGCCCATGCAGGTCAGACTTCGCGAGTTGTGCGATGTCGTGGTAGTGTGACGTCATAGTTGTACTACTGCGTGCCTGCTATAGAATATATGACATAGGATAATTGGATGAGAGAGGATACTCAATCACAAATTCTTGAGAGATTCCTGGGACGACCCCTTGAGAATCTTATTATAATTTCTAATTTTAAATCCTTTGCCTTGTTTCCGTCTGTCCTCACTCGTTGATATTGAGTTTAATTCCTGTTGATCAGTTATTAAATTAGGATCTTGGTTTCATTGTAGAGTTGATTTTATGCCGAGATGAATTTTACGGACTAAATTTTATGATATCATCTGATGACATATATTGATGAGAACAGTGAGAAAGGTGAAACGTCTACTTTGGTTATGGAACCTAGAGTTTATCGCCGCCGTACCGGTTGGCGTGGCAAAGATTCTAGATGACATGATTATAGGGTTGCGTATTTAAGTTACGAAACCTGTCGTTTATCGCACCTATGCTTACTGGCATGGCGAGGATTCTCAGCTTCATGATTTTTGACCGACGTGTATGATTATCAAGTTGTGTCTTAAATTTGTTCTTAAAGTATCATCTCAACACTTATCTATTTCTGTTATACAGGACTTTATCCATCGTTTCTTTTGTTGCTAGCAGTAGAAACACCTTCAGTCCTCAATCCAGTCTTTTTAAGCTCCTATTCTTTGAGGATTCCTTGTTAAGTATGATAATTAATGACTTATAATTATGGCTGTGCCTTGAGTATTAGTATTGACTGAGTGTTGCTAGTGAGTTATAAGTGTTTTCTAGTTGGACATGTGAGCAGTAGGCCTTAACCTAGAGTTAACCCATAACATAGTACCTTGTAACAATGGTTCTAGGATAAGTGTCATTATAGTAATGTGAGTAAAGAAGAGTATAGAGTATCAGTGATAGTTCCTAGAGTTAGTATCAGAGCCAACATACCCGTCCTGGATAATCATGATTATGCAATTGGATGATCTACGTGAACAATTAAGTATCCAGGAATTATGTTAAGGATTAATGGAGCATGATGTTCAATTTGATGATTGATATCGGAAGTATTAAAGGTAAGGAAATATATACGCATAAAGAGCTATAATGAGGTGTCATGAGTAGAGAAATATCGGAATTGGTAAAAAAAATGGTGAAGCGTATCACAGATTAGTTTAACAGGCTTTAAAAGATTAAAGGGAAATACCTATACAACAATCGAGATGAGGAACCATATACTTGCCCATGGGAGTAAAGAAACATGAGTGTTATAGAAGGTACAGATAATCATGAGTTCTAATGAGCTTGATGAGATGATCCATTAATAAAGTTAGTGATATAATACCAAGAGTGCTAATGGTTCTATATCGAGGATTAGTCGAGAATGACGCTAATAATAGTAAGCACTCTGTGTGATGATAGTTGGATGATATACCAGTTAATATAGATTGAAAATCATGGAAGAAAATACATGTGATGATAACTTTGATCATTGGAGGTAATAGTGCAAGTGATTCGGGCAGTACAATTTTAGTACACAGTTGTAGACAATAGATGTCTTGAGTGCACCTCGAGTATTAGAGACCGTGAGCACTTATATGTATATTTGTGGATTTATAAATTAAAGAGTGGAAGTGAATTTTAATTTTGAGAATTATTGAGGAGTTGAGATTTATGTCATTAAATTTTTGAGGGTTCAAATTTTGATTCAATAAACATGGTCAAGGCTATAAAGATTTCAGGAGCGATAAAAATTTGATTTTGATATTGAGTATTTGACTATTGAGGAAATATAGGCATTTATTTTAAATTTGTTCGAGAAGTTAAACCTTGACGATTATTTTGAGGATTCATTTCATGGTGGATGAGAAATATATATATTAATATATGAGTAGATGATATACATGTGTAAGGATCTGATGACTTGAGCATTATTGAGATGGCACCGCAGACTGATTTGGGTGTCCATCTAGAGTTGTATTGGAGAGAGCAGTACTTAGTATGGTGTGTTACACTTGGTGTGCTCTTGAGTGATAAGAACAAATAGTATGGACAATTGTAGGAACGAGAACTAGCAGTGGGTGTACTTATAGTAGAACAGAGGTACCTAAAGAGATAGAAATATCAAACTTTACATGCATCTTTTGACCTGTGATTGTGTTAGAGGTTCTTGGTATCAGATTTTGGTATTAATAGACATGTATGTGCAATATGGATATATTCATGGATCTTGTGGATTAATGATTAGTTGATATGGGTACCAGTGTACAGGAATAGGAATTAGTTAGTGAATGTGCTAGAGTTAAGTGTTTGTTAGAGATAGGAGATACTACAAGTAATATGTTAGCAGGTTCTTTCTTTTCTTTCCTAATGTTCATTTTTTCGTCTTTTGATTGATTGATTTCCCTAGTACTGTAGTTCGTATGCAAGATTTTCTTGTTAGAATAAAGTGTAAACTCCCTCACCCAAAATAGGTATTTTGTGTATATTTTATATTATTATATTTATTATATATGTTGAATTTATTTAGAATATGCTCTTAGTTAATTAGAAAATAAATTTCTTGATATATTTACTTATATAAATATTCATTTAGAATTATTTTAGGTTATTTTAGATTTTTGGAGATTTTTCTAGAATTTTTGGTAATTAAAACTTAGAAAACATAAATTTCTAGGACTTCTATGATTTACTATACGACCATACTTGCATGTCGTTCCTACCAAATATTTATTTTAGTTTAAAATATTTAATTATATTTTTTGTAATTTATTTAAAATTTTAAGAAATTTATTTAGATTTTAAAATTATTTATGATTTATTTGGATATATATAGTCTTAATATTAGATAGATACTAATTTAGTGTTAATATATATTAATAAGATTTTATAAATTATTTGTATTATCTTTAATTATATTTAAGATTATAAATTATTGAGATAAATTTAAACTCTATTTTAAATTAATTCAAATCCTGAACCTTCTAGGAAATCAACTTCATGCATATCCTATCCTTATTTAAATTTATCATAATCCTATCCAAATTAACCAATCCTAGTCATATTTAATTAATTAGTGTCCACCATTATAAATACCTCATCCTTCATATTTTTCTTTCCCAAATTCCTCTCTTTTTCGTCCAAAAAATAGTCAAAATTCGTCATAAATTCAGCCTCATTTTCTACTAGTTATGACGAATTAAAAAGACGATATCTCCTAGCTCCGGACTCCAAACACGCTCCAGTTTTTTTTGTTAGAACGATAATGAGGTTAGCTTTCTGATTATATAAATTTTTTTTCTAAACTATTAGTATTAAATTCATTAGTGTCCACCATTATAAATACCTCATCCTTCATATTTTTCTTTCCCAAATTCCTCTCTTTTTCGTCCAAAAAATAGTCAAAATTTGTCATAAATTCAGCCTCATTTTCTACTAGTTATGACGAATTAAAAAGACGATATCTCCTAGCTCCGGACTCCAAACATGCTCCAGTTTTTTTTGTTAGAACGATAATGAGGTTAGATTTCTGATTATATAATTTTTTTTTCTAAACTATTAGTATTAAATTCTAGAAAATTTGTAGAGCACAACATATCCGAAAATAGACGTGTTTCGATATTTTTGTGATTCCGGGAGAACCAGGAATTAGAATCATGAACCGTTTGAAGTTTCGGAAAGAAAATGTCGAGATCATCGACATATATTTTTCCTAGAATTTATTTCGAAGTATTTACATACTGTTAATTCTGTAGAACTTCTAGGTTAGAATTTAACCATCGGGGCACAATACAAAATTTGTATGTACCATAATTTCCAAACGAATTTGAATTCAGATGAGCCATAAATTCCAGTATATTTTTGATGCTGAAATCTACAGGAAATCATGCATGAAAGTCGAGTTTGTATCGGTTGACTTTTTGGTCAACAGATCGCCTTGATTTGCGTGCCATGAGTCTCAAGTTGATAAAATTTAGTTTCTTTGGACAAAAATTTAGGAATTAACATAAAAATCAGAATAATAAGATTAAAATAGGATTTTAGAGTAATTATTTCAGAATTAAATAAATTAAAATAAATTAATGGTTATATTATTATATAGTTATATGAATATATATGTAAGTAAATGCTAATTGATAATTATGACTAAATATTCAGACTGTATGACCCTAGGACATCGTGGACTATCCCATACTGACCTTGACCATGTTGACCCTAAGAACTTGTGAATTTGTCTGCCTTGCGTACACTAACGTACTGGCATAGACACCTGTCAGTTGACTGACTGATTTCGTACAATACTTGAAGACGCGACACCCACGTAATTCAATGCGTAATTAACCGTGTTAGATGACTAGTATTACCCCTAGTATACCCCCTGATTCCAGTATAAATATGGTTGAGTATGTGCTAGTGTAATGACTAATGATTCTATTATATTATATTTATGTGTACATAGGATATTGGATTGTTCTGCGCGATTTCTGGAGCAGGTTATTGGTACATTGCAGCTTCCTTGTCAGGCAAGTATACCTTGCCATTGTACTGTTATTTTTATTCTATATGTTGCATGCATCTTTATTTTCTGTCTTTTCATATATTTTAACTGTTATATAAAATGCGCGCGACGGTGTCGTCGCGGTATATTTTTATTTATGTATTTGCATTGACCCTGTTTATGAGACCACCCCATCATCATGTAGCATTTTTAGGTTCATTGGCCGTGACACAGTTGTTACACGAGTTGTGAGTCTCATGTAGATCACGAACTTGCGTGCAGGTTGGCCTCCTGTACGTGTGGGCCGTGCGTTAGGAATAACTGCTGTTAGAAACTTTGTATGCTAGTAGACTTGGCAGTTATTAGAGGTATTATCGTGTCATGGATGTGACATACTTAGAGCATGGGGTGGGGAGAACAACAAGTAAGGCGTGTGGGCTCCGTTGCACTTTCCTTGTGTAACCCGTACGCTCCGCCGGAGATGCGCGGTCATGATGACCCCTATATATACTACTTGGCGGGCCTCCGGTGTTCGAAAGACGCCGTGCCTTTGTAGGCCCTGGATCTCCAAGAGAACTATGCCAATCCCATTTTAGCCAGATAGCCCACGCGTTGGGAAAGTTGTTCTTAACTGCATTCACTTTAGACGGTTAGGCGACCCCTTTGGATATTTATTTCAGTACTTTATTGGCATGTGTTTAAGTATCTTGTTATGTCCCTCTGAGGACCTGGTCCGCTGCCAGGTGTATCTTTTCTTGAGTATTTACAAGAGCGCAGATTTGGATGGTTACATGTGATCCGAGGATGTCTTCTCTTCGAGCTGTGATGGATAGCTGCTTATATTGTGTTGTGGTGTTGTACTCATATTGTATTTGCTCTTATATTCGAGTTGGTAGTGGATTTGTTTCCATCCAACTATCATCCTTAGATACTTTTTATTGAGATCTAGTTTCATAGATACTGGTTATTTATTTCTATATGATTTTGGTGGATGAGATTTAGATTTTACCCTGTGACTTGTGATATATGTTTATACCACTTGTGGATTTGATATTCATATTACAGCGTACGTGTGGATTGGTTTCCATATATTGGAGTTGCCATATCCATGCGGCTGGCATGCTTACGTGTCCTAGTCCTACGTATTTTTGGGATTGGGGCGTGACATAAAGTTGGTAGTACACCCTGACAGAGACTGCAATATCATGACAAAAGACACATGACCTATATATTTTCTTAGATTGCATAGCTGTAGGTATAATTTTCTTAAACCATGATCATTGGGGTTTTGACCATAGCAAAGATCTATAACAAGGTTATGACTTGACAAAAAGGGGCAAGATGATTAAATTGTGGATAAGCATTAATTTAAATAAAGAATTAAGGGGTTAATATAACAGAATTGATGGATCATTGATTTTACGAAGATCGAGGTATAATTGAAATTCGAGGATATATATTAACTTAAATGGAGAGTTAAGAAATTTACATGGCAAAATTGAGGATTTATTAATTTTAGAAAGATTTTGATATGATTGAATTGGTTATTAAAATTTGAGAAAATTAGGGAATTATCATTATATCTATTTGATTGCAAGATAGGAATTTGAAATTTTATATTATGAATGTTGCATTTGAAGATTCCGTAAGTATCGCATCGTTGAGTATTTTGAGAAAAAAAGGAAATCAGGAAATAAAATTGTTAATAGAATAGTGTCGAATTCAATTCTCGGGATGAGGATTTAGATTTTGAATATGCATCGATTGGATTTAAACTGAGAAGTAAAAATCATTAATGGATTGGTGTTAAATTCAAACTTTTCGGATGATATTTCAAATTTTATGAATAAAGTTGATTAATTAAATTGAAGGGTTGGATTTATGGATTGTGTTTTAGATGGGAGTCTTAATGCGTATTAAGTGAACTAGAGGATTGGATGTCAAAATCCGAGTATTTAATTTTTTAAATTTAAATTCGGAGGAAATTGTGAGGAAATGGAAACTGATTTTTATTTTCGAGGATATTGCAAGAATACAGTAATTTCAGAATTTTTTTGAGATTGTGAAATGGCAAGGTAGATTACTACCTGATTTTGTGGTTGATGAATTTAACTATTGATGGAAAATAAAATAATGTATAAACACTACTATAAGGACTTTAAATTTCGAGGACGAAATTCTTTTAAGGAGGGTAGACTTGTCACTACCACATTCTGAAAACAGGAGTATTTTCGACTTTTTATAATTATTAGTATTGTGGTAGGTATATTAAATGATTTCATTATAGGTGTATTTAAATTAAATAAATTTGTGAGATGGGTAATTAAATATATTATTATATTTACAGTGTTCATTAATGTTTGAGCTGGCAGACTTGACCTAGAAGCCCACTAGACGAACGCCTGTCCGAATTATAGGATTTTGTATTAAATTTGTATTATTAAAATTTGAATTATTGGAGGTCGTAATTAATTACCGTAATTTAATTAATTATTGCGCCCTGCCCTTGCTTCGATATTTGGAGCACTACCCTAGCTTTTGCCTTCCAACAAATTTCACAACCTTGCCCTAGACGTGCCTGCCTTCCATTCTGATATTTTTTGCAACTCATAATTATGATCTCTTGAGCTTCATTTTAGCCGCACAATATTCGTCGCGGACGTCTATTTAATTTCTGAATAAATTCCAACTTTGTATCGTTGTGCATTCCAATCGAAATTGGAGGCAATCTTGACCTATTTTTCGTGCGGCCCAAATTAGGGTAATATTCTGTTCTGAGTCTTCTTCATTAATGATATTGATGACCCGACCTAATTTTGGCCCCATGTATTCCTAATTAATTTTAGAACGCCAAGTGTATCTAATTTTAATTAATTAAATTTAGAAACTCATTTCTGTGTAATTTTTCATTTATTGGGGACTTAATTGCAAAATTGCAATGATGTGTCACCATCCTATTGGTTTAACCCAAATGAAGGAAACCAACCCCCTTCTTTGACTAGTCAATAACACACCCTCTCTTCTCCTTTCTTTTGTTGTATTTTTCTCCATATTGAATCTAGGCCTTCCATTTTAAATGGAGCCATCCCCACCACACGACCCCTTACATGTTCCCTCAATCCCTTTCCCAAGGCAACCCCATCCCTAGGTTTGGCCGGCCCTAATTTCAAGGGAGTCATCATTATCTCCTCCCACATACAAAAGCCATCACCCTCTCCATATTATTTTTTCTTCACAAATACCTACACCATCACCAACACCCTAACTTTCCTCCACTGTTCACGAACTCTTCGGCCCAGCTCCGGTAGCCGACCTGCCTCCGGCGAGCTACCGCTGCTCTTCGACTCCGGTTGTGCTGCACCGGCTCGTCCCTGCCCCGCGGCTCACCTCAGCCAAGCTCATCCCTTCGGCTGCTACACGAGTGCACCGCCACTCCCCGGCCATGACACCTCCACCTCCACCTCACACGACTCAGCTTCGGTCGACTCCTATCATCCAGCGTCGAGCCCGCAGTCCGGCGAGCTGCCGCCCCGACCATCACCCGATGCTGCAACTACCCGACTTCACTCCCCAGAGCCCCGCTGCATCTCCCCCGTCGAATGAACAGCCACCCCGGCCTACAACTCCGGCAGCCGCAGCCATACTCCCCTCGCTGCAACCGCTCCTCCCTACGCCGAGCATCACCCCGCTGCCTGTCCGGTCATCTTCCATGGCGGTACCACACAGCTTAAGCTGCTCCGCCACTGAATCTCCGGCCTGCATCACCGATCCGGCGAGCACCCTGCTGCACTCCACCCGCTGTTCACCATGCGGCCAACCGGCCAGGCCCTGACCCCATTCCGTTCATCCCCCATCGGCCACTCCCTACATCCCATCTCTCCGGCCGAGTCTCGAGCCCAACTCCTCGCAGCTCCAACTCCTAGCTCCGGCCATCTACACCACCACTCCCCCACCACTGCAGTCCCGGCCTCCCTCCTAGCTCCCTTCGACTCCGGCCGAACTCCTCACTCCAGCCCGACCTGCCGGAGATCAACCCGGAGCTCCACCATTCACCACCACTATCACTGTTATCAGCTCCGGTGGACCCACTGCCTCTCCGGCCGCTCCCCGTCAGCCCGGCCACGCAGCTCGACTCCGCCTCACTCGAGCTGCATCCACCCGGCGGCCAACCAGACGGCACCCGACTCCCTGTACCCTCCTCACCGGCTCCTTCTCGTCACTGACTCCGGCGAGCCAGGCCTCCGACGAGCCACCCCAATGTAAGCTCCCCTCTTTCCCTCTTTCATCTGATTTCATTGAGTTATAATGTATAGTGTTAGTTAAGTTACATAACAGTTTTAGTTTTAGTTTAGTTATTTATTATGTATAAAGTTTAGTTATGTAATATATATATATAAGGATTTTTGGTTATATAAAAATATAATAAGTTTGGGTTTATAATATTAATTAAGTAATGGTTTCAACTTTAAGCTTAGTTTAAAATTAGTTTATTTAGGCTGGTAATCGATTTACTATAGATATAAATATAAATTGGCTTTTACATAAATTCTAAATTTTCTTTTTGTAAATAAACTTTTAATTATAATTATGTTCGAAATAATTTTTTTAACAATTATTGTTCAAAGTGATTTCGAAATGATTTTCATAAACTAAGGTGTTTACCTTAATAATAAACAATCAACCCTTTTCTCTTATTAGCTAAACTTGTTAATCTTGATCTTAGCTAATCTCTGTATGTTTTCTCTATGTATTGCGGACCTGGTATCCTTATCTGATTATCGTGCCGAACTCCGATCTTGGACTTCTTTATATAGTTTCTAGCTATTTGGACTGCTCCGGACTCATTGGAACTAATTGTTACTTCATTTGGGATCACCTTGAGAAGTGTGGCATTATATTTATGCCGTGTCGACACGTCCATGCTTTGCATGTCGACTTCAACCAATCTGAGGCGAGTACATTCTCTGATTAGCTTCTTGTTTATGATATCTCCTATGTTCATTGTATCTAGTGTAAATATCCATGCTCTTGACACGATGGTTACACGGATTGGTATATACTGATCTCGTCATGAGAAGTTATTCCTTGTTCATGGTGTAGCTTGTACAAGTCTTGTTTCATTGTTATCTTGTAAATGTACAGACACTGATTTCCGGGGAGATTTGCTACCTCCCTAGGGAATCCCGTGCCATAGCGTACCATGGTTGGATCTACTATACCAGTCGGGGGTGGGGAGTATTTTAGTATAGATATGTGATCATACCCAACTCTACATGCATCATAGCTCACCCCACATCTCACGTCGGGTGCGGCCTGACCATTTACATGCTTCATAGCTGTTACGTGTGATTAGCCTGACCTCTACATGCATCATAGCTAACCAACGGTTAGCCTAACCTTACATGAATCATAGCTAATCACATGTAACCAGCCTGATCAAGTTCCCAAGTTGATCACATGTTTAAGCTAGTACTCACACACTTAGTCTTAGTATTCTTGCTCATTGACATATTATTTTCTTTCCTGCATTTATTTCCAGTATTTCCTTTATTGTACATTTCCCATATATATACATGCATCTTGTATATTTCCATCTATATACTGCTACATAGTTTATATCATTGATATAGAACTGCTATTTAGAAATGTACTTTGCTCCTTCCTGACTGGAAAATATTTTCCAGACTATACCTAGAGGACTGGTATCCGACACTTGTGGACCACTGGGTGAGTAGCTGCAGTCTTGGATTTAGTAGTTCAGTCATGATTCCGGAAGGTCTAGCCGGAATCACCAGATATCTAGTTAGTTTCCTTCAGTAGTTTTTGGTACCGGATTTGTCTCCGGCTTTTTGTTGAGACTTGGATTTATTGTTGAGTTAGATTTAATCGCATTAGACTTGTGTTGTATTTTATTTTATTTTTTCGATTTCTTATCGTGCTGTAGTCTTATGATTGAGTATGTTGTTCTTTTATATTGTTATCCGTGTCTCTTTATGTAGTTGGATACTAGTGTGAGATTATTTAGATAATACTTGACCTAGACAGCGTTCTACCGCCGATGCTGCGGCGTAGGCTGGACGTACCCGCGCACTCGTGCCCCTAAAACGGGTGCGGGTCGTGACACATGTGATCTGGACTACCGTACCTCATACACAACCCATTGGCTATCCTACATACATCTTTAGTATGGCATCCCTTGGCATAGTAAGTACATCCCATTGGTGCTCCCTGGCGCTGTTGTTGTTATTGCTGCCTTGGCTGCTGCCGAGCTAGTGTTGTCACTGTCGAAACTGTCGTCCTCTGCGGCGCTGAATCATGGATATGAATGCCAGGTGATGGTGCTGATGTCTGGGGTACTCCTTCACCTCCTCCACTCTGAGCATGAGACCTCTTTAGGCCTCACATCCTCGCTGACAACCTCTTTATGGTATGCTCGTGCCTCCGAGCTGCTATCAATACTTTCTTATAAGTCTGGTAGTCGTGCCCTCTACCAGTTGTAGAATCTCCAGATGAAGTCCTTACTAGAATCTCATCGCTCTGTCCAATTCTATAGCCACCATGGTCAGAGCGAATATACTCAACCTACAAAATTTTGCTGCATATCCATCCACAGTCTTACCGGCCTGTTTGAGATCGATAAACCTCTGCTGAAGCTCATATTGTGCGACAAATCCAAAATACTTTGCCCAAAACTGAGTCCTGAAACTGTCCCAAGAGATAGGGTGCCTTATGCCAACCTCTACTAACGCCCACCAGTCATGGGCAAGGTCTTGAAGCTACAGTCGGACCTGGTCAACTTGTTCATCAGTTGGAACCTTCGCTGCTGCCAGAATAACCTCAATGTCTTGCAACCATGCGTTTGTTGTGATGGTATCCTCCGTGCCATCAAAGTACCTCAGGTTAAGTCAAAAAATTTAATCGATGCCCCCGAATCAGTCCTGCCGTCTCTCTCTAGAGCCATCTGTAAACCCTGACTCAATAAGGCATGTTGTGCTTGTTGTTGAAATTGCTGATGTTGTTGCACCGCCATCTGATTTTGCTGCGTAGCCATAATTCCCCAAAGGATCTTTAATAATGTCGAGGTGTCAAGTTTCGCTAGTACTGTGGTACTGCTGGTACTACTGAGGGTACGGGGATCTCAGGGGTTGGTTGCTCAATATGTCCAACTTCTGGTTCCACTGTGCCAGCTTGCTCAACTACTGGCTTTATCTAGATTAGACTCTGAGTAGGTGCTACCTCCCGCTATTGCCTAGGGAAACCCTGTCCTGCCATGCCTGCAGCTCCAACAACTGAAGAAGACCTAAAGAAAGAACAAAAAACATCAAGAACAGGACGGGAAGGATGAAGTAGGCAAGCAATTTTAATAGTTCAAGCATTGATATCAAGGAAGATGAAGCAAGATATTAAAGGGGACGTATTTGATTGAGACTCCTATGACCATAACACCCCACAAGTCTGAAAACACAGACATGCATGGGCCACCACTAAACTCTTGTCAAACTCCAGTACCGAAATACGGAGATGGATATGGCCAGCTACCCCGTACAAGGTATAAAATGTCATACGGCGGTCACGGCTGTAACTAGACAAGGGGTACATTCTACAAGAAAGTCACTTAGGGTCACATAGAATATCTAATGTATCAATAAGTCAAATGAGGATAATAAATATAGAATATATATGACAAGGAAGTAAGGCGTCTCAAACATCCTACCAAAATATTCTAGAAAACAGCTGTACAAAATGAGAAGCCGACGGAGTAGCAAAAGTACATGACCATGATCAGCTGCAGTCTGATTAATTACAATCATATAAGAAAACTAAATATCCAGATTTATGGCTAACAAGTATCGGTGGCTAAAAGCCAAAAAGAAGATAAATGTACAATAACGAGCAGTGATTAAGAAACCCACTCATGTCCCTCAGCGGCCATCCGTCTGGTGCACACCATTATTCAAGGAGAAGTAAGCTGGATCCTCGGGTGGTGGCTCTAAACCTGGGCAAGCAAAACCAGTGGGGTTAGACCCCAAATAGCAAGTACAACAAAGGAAGCATGAATGAAGGAACAAAACCAGTGAGAAATAAACACATATATTTATAGTTGTGTCTCATAGTTTTGGTCCATAGCCTACTAAGATACAACAATCTAACCCTATAACCAAATATGGACAGGGGTTAGACCATCGTACCATGATTGTCCATGTCCCTAAACTATTTAACAGAAGATACAATACAAATCAAGCTCGGTTATATAATCGTCCAATCACTTGTACGGCTTACTAGGTGGAGTCTGGGTTATCCAAGAGATATATGCGTATAATAGGAATCCTCGGATCGAGCCATGTGCTAGCAGGGCTAGCCGAGCCATGAATTGTCGCATAGCATATAGGATTTATGCACTGGTCCCTCATAAGGCCACAGTGCTAAGATCGCATTAAACATATAGTACAATATAATAGTCGAATATTGCCATCCATTAATAAGGATTTAAATAATATCCATGGGGGCCATCTGCATGTCGCATCCCGATTCCCGCAAGGGGCCAATCGTCCTCACTTAGTGCCTTATGAAACCGATCGTCCTCGTATGGGGGTGATATCGTGCAAGCCTGAGTTACACTTGCACAAGGCCAACGCTTTGAACAAGGGCAAGTAAGCTATTCAAGACGAAAGCAGCGGCACAATATTATAGAAAAGTAAAGAACACACAATGGCATACGAAAACAAGTTCTTTATTGATATTCAAGATGTATTACAAGCGACATTTGGCCGAGATTATAATTTGCTCAAGCTTTCTTTCTCTCAATTACAATGATATTGTTCCATACATTACATCCCTTTATACAAAAGCAGCTCAAAATATCACGATACGACTCAAGGCATCGACCCGAATCTCTGGCTCCTGGGCATGAGGATATTCTATCGCTTCTTCGGACGATCCAGTACCTACGAATAAAAAAACTAGTGGGGGGTCAGCACTTTGGGGAAAGTACTGGTGGGTATAAAATCAACGAACATAAGTAACACTCCCGGAAACCAACACTAAGTAATCATGTGGCAAAATATTACATTACTAGTGATCTTGCTACTTTTACCTAGGTTCATTTCATGCAGCATATGATTAGAGTCAGTTTACTTCTTTCAAAAATATATCTTTGAAAATAGTTGCATATTCAATACATTCAAGCATATCATAAGGGAAGCGTTCTATCGTGTAGTAAGTATCATGTATCGTGTACCATATTTACTAACTCTTTAGGAACACAAGTTATCTTTAGTGGACTTATTCATCTATGCAATGGGGTAGCAGCTTAATTAAGTGAAACATTATATCCCTTTATACAAAAGCAGCTCAAAATAACATGATACGACTCAAGGCATCAACCCAGATATCCGGCTACAGAGGATGAGGATATGCCATCGCTTCTTTGGACGATCCAGTTGTCACATTCCAATCTCTCGCAAGCTCGATCATCCCTGCTGAACATAAATCACCACGTTGTAGCGCTCCCACAGGACAATCGTTCTCATCGGGACGTGATGCCGTGCCAGCCTGGAGTTACGCTCGAACAAGGCGATGATGTCAAACATCATAGTTATCATCAAAATTACTAAGTTGAAGCAAAAGTCAAGTATTGTATACCAAGCACATATCAGAGTATACGCAGCAAAGCTCTCGATAGGGTCCAAATGAAAATGCCACAAAGAATAATGCCACAAAGGCAATGCAACACTCTTGCTCTTTATTTTGCCCACAAAGGTACTTACCATTCTATACATCATGTCCCGTATATTCAAGCAGCGCCACTACACATGTGTACCTGAAATAATACCCATAAACGTGGGTCAGTATGCAGTTGTACTGGTGAGCGGGGTTAACCCACTCGTCTAAACCGATACTAAATATAATAGTGAAGGCAAACAGTTATATGGTTATCTTTCTACTTGAATCCTAGATTTATTTTATGGAAGATGTATGACATGTTAAGGAAAACTATAAAGAAGGTTAAGCATGCAAGCATTTAACTCAAGCAAATATATTAGTAGATATATATCCAACTCAAAGTAAACTAGTATGCAAACCATACTACTCAAATCCAAGCAACGTGTGAACCTATCGAACCGTAATCCAAGCGTCAATATTCATCCTCAAACCATGCCACATTCCAAGCCAAACTAATCCAATCATCAATATGCACACTCTTGCTCGAGGTAAGGTGGTCGCCGCCTACACGAAAAGTACAAAACAAACCAAAGTAAAGCAACCCAACTCTTATCTATATGAATTCACTAGCCAAGTCATAAAGGACAAATCAACTACAGTTCTACCCGATCCAACGCAGAGTAGCTAGCCCACCTGGTCATATGAACTATCGGCACCGTACCCAAGGCACATTACCATTTGTCTCCTCCATGGCCGAACAGTCCCGGTGCCCCAGAGCATATCCCGTTCGAGGAAACCAAACCATATGCGCAATAGGTTGTCCAAGACCGATGCAAACTCTAAGTAGGTATAACGAAAGAATCGAGCCTTCTCGCCCCACCAAATGATACTTGCCTCAATCCAACCAACTATCCATAACCATTCTCCAACTTTTCCTAAGGCACCATCTCAAGTTATCCCCATAGGCACTATGTCGCTTCTCGATACAGTGTTCCAATTGGTACAACACCCCTTCGCTCAGAAAACTCCATGGCACAATGCCCCAACAGTGGTATAATGCCCTCACTGATGCAGTTGTTCAATTTTTAACCACAATTACACGTTTTGCTTGATAAAGTACCCAACTTGATACTTGTGCACGGATATACGCTCGCTCGCCAGCCTGAAGTGCTTCGATGTTCCAACCAAGATGCTCAACTCAAGTTCCAACTGCCCAAACATAAAACCAACTTAAGCCACAAATCATATCCAACCAAACAACGCACACTCTATGTACGCCACAGTGCGATAATTTCTATGTTCCAGTCCAAGTGTTGTCATGACCCGTACCCGGAATTTGGGCATGGGTCGTGGGTACGTCCAGCCTACGCCGCAGCATCGGCGGTAGAACGCTGTCTAAGTCTCAACATATAATATATCCTGTCAATAGTCTCAACTCCACACGGAGGACAATGATAAATAATCCACAGTTCTATGATATACTCAATCACAAGCTAATAAAAAATAATGGCACGATGAGAATAGAAAAGAGTTCTAATATAAACCAACCACAATAAGTCCAACTCAAATCTTGGGTCTAGATGACCTCACACATCACAAAATAATAAATACAACTCAGTCTCAGTCTAGAACAATAACTACAGAAAAATAATCTAAGAATTGGCAAGTAAGGTCTCCTCTAGGATAGGCAACTCCTCTGGGGTTTCTGGAGTAAAATCTCCCTCTAATCCTGGGCCGTAATGAGTGGGGCAAAGATCCTCCAGGTCCTCTGAAAAATGTTATCCAGTCAGGATTGGAGCGAAGCACAAGCACTAACAGTAGTTTCATTAAATTGACAAAGACTATAAACAGTGTAAGAAATACAAGATGGAAATAAATGCATGAAATATAAAGTACTGAAGATGTATGGAAATAGGCAATAGAGCATCTAGCAATGAACAATAAATAGTGAATGCTAGAACAAGTGAATCTGGATAAAAATAGACATCTAGCTAAGTATTTGAATTATCAGTTTATTATGTGATCAACTTAGGACTAGATCAGGCTGGTTATATATGATTAACTATGATTCTTGTAGGTCAGGCTAACCATATGGTTAGCTATGATGCATGTAGTGGTCAGGTTAATCATATATAACAGCTATGATGCATGTAAATGGTCAGGCCGCACCCGACGTGAGAAGTGGGGTGAGCTATGATGCATGTAAAGGTTTGGATATGATCACATAATCTACTAATAGTTCCCCATCCCCCAGCTAGCACGATGGATTCCAATCATGACTCCTCATGATGGGGACCTAGGGTGCTAACCCGTGTATCCATAGTGTCAGAATCAAGTATGTAATACAACTGCATTATAGAAATAATCAACAATGAAAACTGTCAGAGAATGTACTCGCCTGTGGTCCTGAGCAAAGTGTGAGGATCGATGTCCAAGATGAAATCACAGTCACCTAATTATGGAAATTCAATGTTAAGATACTGAATTAGAGGGATAAACATGTTTAACTAATTAAATGAGAGGCTTCTAGGTCATGTCTAAGTCCATACTAGGTTAACTAGGACCATACTAGGTCTAAACCTTATTACTCTAGGCTTTGTGTTGATACCAAACCATTTTTACATACTAGGCAATTAACATAAATATAACTCCTATATAGATCCTAAGGTATTACCTAAACTGTTAACTCTTAATTTAACTAGTTCTCAATTTCTCATCTCAACTCATATACACTAAGATAACTCACACAGGCACTCTTTCCTAGACACTATACTTAATAGTCACACTGAGAAACACACAGTACTACTACACTGACCCAGGTTCACTCACAGATTCTCACACACTGAAATCAGGAACTCACACACAAAATCTCTCTGCAATAGCAAATACCTACACACAGGTATGCCACAGCTGCACACTGAAAATACACACACTCTCTCACTCACTGACACCCTAATACACACACAGGTACCACTCATGTATCTCACAGGCATTCTAACTGACACACACTACAGTTTCAGACTCAGATAGTCATATTGCTCACCCCTAACACAGAATTACACACACAGTTGCATTATTGAAACTGGAAAATTATCAGCTACACTCCTACACATTGGTTCACACTGATACATAAACACATAGCTAGGGAACACAGACACCTAGGTGCTGGAGAATAAGCCTGGGATACTGACACTGGTTCACTGCTTACCACACTACCCACAGTTCTGTCTACTGATATACCCAGGCATCTAGCACATAGGTCATTCCCTCACACACACATATTTCTGAGACAAATACTGATACCCACACTGCTGAACCACTCACTGGCACACACAGAATACTCACAAAATACACAGGCACTCATCTCACACACAGGTATACTAGGTTCTATGGAACTCACACCCATGCAAGTTACTGACTGAGACACACTCTATTTCTAACTGAACTGCTCTCAGACTTCCCCCCCACACATACTGACACAGTACATGGGTATCTCACTGCACACACATATACATACACACTGACTACACCTTACTCTACACACAGCAGACACTTAGATACTCATTCACTCACACACAGACATCTGACTGAAACCTGGAACACACTACACTCTCTAGTTCACAGTCTAAAATTGTTCAGACTTTACCTACAACCTACTGATACACTAACCATAGGCAAAAACTCACACTGGTTAACTGATACACTTGTGAAGTGAAACCCCCAACTGAAACTCTAAGACCTACACACACTCTCATCCACACACAGGTTTAACACACTGATACAAGGCTCTAACACTCCCAACCCGACTCTACACAGAACTCTCCCCCCTAAGGGCTGATACACAGTGACACGGGGACACAAAACCCACACTGATACAAACACAGTTCACACAAATACTCGACTGCACAGTTTTCCCTCAATGCCCGACTGCACAGCACCCTTAAATCACCACCCACCTATACACTTAAAACACAACAGCTAGGTAAACAGATTGGTATAACAACTATGCAGAATTTAAATTACAGAGGTAGGTAAAACCTAAAAACATATCACCAAACACTTGGTGTGCAGAAAATAAGTTTACATACCAACCCATAAATCCTAAATCAAAACCCTAAAAATCGAGTTCACCCTACATATATGAGATAAAATCTGCCTACATGTAAACCCCTAGGGTTAGGGTTCACGAAAATTGGGAAAAACCAATGTAGGTCACCCAAACTCTAATACTAAACCCTAAAACGAAATATAACAGCAAGGGTGGGTTCCTAATGGGTATTAACATCAGAAAACAGAATAAAAGAATTAAAAATAGGGTTTTACCTATAGAGATGCTTTCTCCAATGGAAGTTCTTCTTCCCCAAGGTTCCTTGACCCAAGTTCCTTGCTTCCCTTGCTTGGAGGAGGAAGATGGAATCCTAGGGTTTTAATTCCGAATTTGGGGTGGGGGAGATGGCTTTCTTGATGTAGGCTAGGGTTTCTTTCTTTCTACATGAAGGAAGAGAGGGTTCCCTTTTATATTAAAACCAAACTAGGGTTTCTAATGCATAGTTTAGGTTAAACCCCCTATATTAGGTCATGTAGAACCTAATTAACTCAGGTTTAGGCCTTCTAGGGTTGAGGTTCCACCCAAAAATTAGAATTCTAGGGTTTTTCTAGAATTGGTTTTCAATTTAGGGTTTAGTCATTAGGGTTTGTCCTAATGCGTTCTAGGGTTTGACCTAAAACCAAAATCATTTACAATATATAATTAGTTATAAAACTCAACAGATTTATTAAACACATAATTATTCAAAATAGTAAATTTACACAAATGCCCTCATCTGGAAATGTGGTAGTGACAAGTCTACCCTCCTAAAAGAAATTATGTCCTCGAAATTTGGACTGAACAGAACAGGAATAAATTAGAAAGGGATATACCTCAAGTCTAGAAGAGGTACGGGTATTGCTCGCGCATTTCGTCCTCTCTCTCCCAGGTCGACTCCCCTGGAGAGTGATGTCTCCATGCAACACGAACCAAAGGAATAGTTTGGTTCCGTAACACCTTCTCTCTACGGTCCAAGATCTCTACGGGCTGCTCGGGGTAGCTGAGCGTCGGACCAACCTCAATCTCCGAGTGGTCAAGTACGTGACTAGGGTCTGCCACGTACCGTCTCAGCTGCGACACGTGGAACACATCATGCACTTCCTCTAATGCAGGCGGCAAGTCCAGTCTATACGCCACTGCACCTACCCTCGCAAGAATGCCAAAGAGTCCGATGTAGCGTGGGCTAAGCTTCCCGCCTTGACCAAAACGAATCATGCCACGCGTCAGAGAAATCCGTAGGAATACTAGATCGCCAACCTAAAACAAAACAGTCTCAACATGCAGTCTAAACAAATAACACAACCCAGAAAAATAACAATCTATACCTGAAACTCAAGGGGTCTACGGTGGCTGTCGGCCCAATGCCGCTGTCTGTCCTGCGCCACTCGCAGTCTGTCTCTGATGAGTTTTACCTTTTCTGCTGCATCCACGACCATTTCTGGTCCTAGCAAGGCTCTCTCTCCAACGTCGTCCCAAGATAACGGTGTACGATACCTTCTTCCATAAAGAGCCTCAAATGGTGACTTTTCGATGCTGGCCTGATAGCTGTTGTTGTAAGCGAACTCTACCAGGTGCAGATGATCCTCCCAAGAACCTCCGAGATCAAGAACGCAAGTGCGTAGCATATCTTCGAGAGTCTGAATAGTCCTTTCAGACTGCCCGTCTGTCTGGGGGTGGTATGCGGTACTGAACTTGAGCTGAGTGCCCAAGCTAGCCTGCAGACTCCTCCAGAAGTGGGAAGTGAAACGGCTATCCCGATCCGAGACGATGCTTACAGGAACTCCATAAAGTCTAACGATCTGTCGCACATACATCTCTGTTAGCCTCTCTGTCGACGTACCCACCTTGAAAGGTAAGAAATGGACTGATTTGGTCAACTTGTCCACGATGACCCAAATCGCGTCCTTCCCTCCTGGAGAACGTGGAAGCCCTGAAACAAAATCCATGGTCACGTTCTCCCATTTCCACTCTGGAATCGGTAAAGGTTGAAGCAAACCACCTGGCATCTGCCGGTCTGCCTTTACCTGCTGGCACACTAAACACCGGGATACGAAGCGTGCTACCTCGCGCTTCATTCCATACCACCATACGTGTTCCCTCAAGTCTCGATACATCTTGTTGGCACCGGGATGCATCGAGTACTGAGAGCGGTGCGCCTCCTGCAAAACCTCCTCGCACAGCTCCCCGCTCGGCACACACATCCTCGTGCCGTGCCGTAAGGAACCATCATCTGCGATAGTAAAGTCGTCCGACAATCCTGTCTGAACCTGTGCTCTGATACTCCTCAGTGCCTCATCATCGTACTGCGCAGCTCTGATCCTGTCCATCAGCTCGGACTGTATCTGCAATCCCCATATCTGAATCTCAGTACCGGAAACTAACACCTCAATCTCCAAGCTTTCCAAATCCGCCAACAAATGTCTATCTGTCGTCAAGTACATAGCCATCGGATACCTGCTCAAGGCATCGGCGACTACGTTGGCTTTCCCTGGGTGATACTGTAATGAGATATCAAAGTCCTTCATCAACTCTAACCACCTCCTCTGCCTCATATTCAGCTCCTTCTGTGTAAATACGTACTTCAAGATCTTGTGGTCTGTGAAGATCTCCACACGCTCTCCGTACAGGTAATGTTTCCACAGCTTTAGAGCGAAGATAACTGCTGCCAACTCCAAATCGTGGGTGGGGTAGTTCTCTTCATGAGGGCGTAACTGCCTGGAAGCATAGGCAATTACCTTCCCGTGCTGCTGAAGAACACATCCCAGACCCTTCCCTGAAGCATCACTGTAGATGGTGAAACCACCTGTCCCTGCTGGCAACGTCAAAACTGGAGCTGTCGTCAACCTCTTCTTCAGCTCATCAAATGCAGCCTGGCACTCCTCCGTCCAGACAAAATCCACATCCTTCCTAGTCAATCTGGTCATTGGCGCTGCAATCCTGGAGAAGTCTTGTACAAACCTCCTGTAGTATCCTGCTAGCCCGAGAAAACTCCTGATCTCAGCTACCGAACTGGGGGTAGCCTACGACTCCACTACCTCGATCTTCTGTGGGTTAACCGAGATTTCGTCACCCGACACCACATGCCCAAGAAATTCAACCTTGTCAAGGAAGAATTCACACTTAGAGAGTTTCCCGTACAGCTTCTCCCTCCTGAGAGTCTCTAAGACCAACCTCAGGTGCTCTTCATACTCCTCCGGGGTCTTGGAATACACAAGAATATCGTCGATGAACACCACTACGAACTTGTCAAGGTACTGGTGGAACACCTTGTTCATCAGGTTCATGAATACTGCCGGTGCATTGGTTAAACCAAATGGCATCACCATGAATTCAAACTGGCCGTATCTGGTCCGAAAAGCTATCTTCGGCGTGTCCTCTCTCTTCACCTTCACCTGGTGATAGCCTGACCTCAAATCAATCTTTGAAAACACCCTCGCCCCGCTCAACTGATCGAAAAGATCATCTATCCTCGGCAGCGGGTACTTGTTCTTGATAGTGATATTGTTCAAAGCTCTATAATCAATGCACATGCGCACCGTGCCGTCCTTCTTCGGTACGAACAATACCGGAGCTTCCCATGGTGATGAACTGGATTTAATGAAGCCTTTGTCCTGCAGCTCCTCCACTTGCTTCTTCAGTTCTGCCAGCTCGCTGTTGTTGACTCTATAGACATGTTGTGAAATGGGCTTCGCTCCTGGAACCAAGTCTATAGAGAATTCAACATCTCTGTCTGGCAGCAAGCCTGGCAACTCCTCTGGAAATACATCCAGGAACTCCGCTATCAGAGGATGTGGCAACTCCTCTTCTTTCGCCCTGGCTCCGCAAAATGTGCTCCTCCTCTGTTCCGCTGCTCCTCTGACGACCTCAAACTCCGGCTCTCCTGGTGGTCTAAACAAAACTCTGTCTCTATAACAATCTATAGTAGCATGATGCCTACTCAACCAGTCCATTCTGAGTATAATATCATACCCCGGAAGTGGCATGACAAGTAAGCTCACGCTCAACTCTCGGCCTCATACTGACACTCTCCGGTCCTTGCAGTGATCACGGACTAGGATAATACCTCCACCAGTCATGATCTTGCAAGTCCTAGCTAATGGTTCTGTGTCTAAATGATGTCAAAGTGCATAAGATACAGACACAAAACTATGGGAAGCGCCAGAGTCGAATAAGGTAAATGCGGGAATACAATCGAGAAGAACCGAACCTGTGATCAATTCTCCTGCTGGCCCGATCTCCTCGACTGCCATGGCGTATGCTCGCCCCTGGGGTGCACCTCTCTGCTGCTGATGCTGGGCGAACTTCTAATGTTGCGGTGGAAGTGGTGCCCTCTGTTGTTGGCCTCCTGGTATGGTAGGTACCCTGTCTGGTCCTCTCTGGGCGGCTGCTCCACCCTTACCTGGACGAATGGTAGGGCAATCCCTCAGCTGGTGTGTCGTCGATCCGCAGGACAGACATGAGCCAAATCTCTTCCTGCAGATATCTCTAGTATGTCCCATCTTCCCGCAGTACGCACACTGGATGGCGGGTTGAGTCTGTCTCTGTTGCTGCTGCTGGACCTGCCCTCGGGCTGGTGCCTGATGCTGCTGTTGAAAGGGTCTCTGCTGTTGCTGCTGAAAGTATGGACGCTTGCCCGGTCCTGCACTACTGTTTGCTCCTCCGGAACCATCGCGTCCCCTCTTGGGCCTGAGGCCCAAGTCGTCCTCGACTATCTGGGCATCCATCAATATGCCTTCGTAGGTAGCTGTGCGACGTCCCGACGTGCGAGACTTGATCTCCCTTGCCAGCCCCTTTCTGAACTTTCGGGCCCTGTCCCCCGGATCTCTAATCATCGACGGTACGAAGTGGCTCAGGCGGGAAAACTCTGCGGCATACTCATCGACAGACGAGCTCCCCTGGGCTAAGTCATGGAACTGACTCTCCAAAGCTCCCAGGGCAACATCAGGAAAGAACTTCTCCTTGAAGAGCTCCTTGAAAGCCTCCCAAGTGAGTCCCCTGCGCAAGAGTCTCGGCTCCGTACGAAACCACGTCAAGGCAATGTCGAACATCTGGCTGCCAGCGGCCTCGATCTGGAGGGCCTCTGGAAGCTGTGCCAAGCGCAAGTTCCTCTCGATGTCCTCTAGCCAATCATCGGCGTAGAGTATCCCTTCTGTCCCCTTGAACTCCCGAGGCATCATCCTCTTGAAATCCACAATGGTGCCCGGCCTCTGGTGGTGCTGATCAGGACGCTGCTGCTGTTGAGTAACTCTCTCCACAGCCTGGAGAGCCACTTGATGAGCATTCTCCATGTTCACCCTCATCATCTCTGTCTGGGCCTGATGTGCCTCAGCCTGCACTCTCTGGGCCTCTGCCGACGTCCTCTGGGCATCGACCATGCCCTGAATCAAGGCGAACATCTGTGCCCCATCGACGGGCACACCTCCTGGATGCTGAACTGGTGGTGGTGGTGGTAGAGGCCCCGTCGTAGCTGTGGGGACCCTCTGAACAGGTGGTGGAGGACTCTCGAATGCTGCAGACACTCCCACATGTACTGGAGATATAGGAGGTGCTGCGGATGTCTGTCCGGCAGGGCGAGAGGTGGCAGACCTCTCTGAATCTGCTGCTCCGAGTCTCTGGGACCTCCTCGGCGGCATCCTGAAGACAGATCGAAAGATTTAATTAAGGTAATAGATACGATATCATCAAGGAAGGACAGTAAATTTCTAAGGGAAAATCATTAAGAGTAGTATCATAAGAATCAGAATTCCCTAATTGTGATTGAGCATATCCTCGGCCTAATTCCTATTTCCTAAAACAGGCTCGTAGTAATACTCTAAGCGAGCACCACTGCGATATCGCTCTAATACGAATCTATTGACTGGACCTGCATGGGCCACCACTAAAACGTGCCACGACCCGTACCCGAAATTTGGGCATGGGTCGTGGGTACGTCCAGCCTACGCCGCAGCATCGGCGGTAGAACACTGTCTAAGTCTCAACATATAATATATCCTGTCAATAGTCTCAACTCCGTACGGAGGACAATGATAAATAATCCACAGTTCTATGATATACTCAATCACAAGCTAATAGAAAATAATGGCACGATGAGAATAGAAAAAAGTTCTAATATAAACCAACCATAATAAGTCTAACTCAAATCTTGGGTCTAGATGACCTCACACATCACAAAATAATAAATACAACTCAGTCTCAGTCTAGAACAATAAATGCAGAAAAATAATCTAAGAATTGGCAGGTAAGGTCTCCTCTAGGATAGGCAACTCCTCTGGGATTTCTGGAGTGAAATCTTCCTCTAATCCTGGGCCGTAATGAGTGGGGCAAAGATCCTCCAGGTCCTCTGAAAAATGTTATCCAGTCAGGATTGGAGCGAAGCACAAGCACTAACAGTAGTTTCATTAAATTGACAAAGACTATAAACAGTGTAAGAAATACAAGATGTAAATAAATGCTGGAAATGTAAAGTACTGGAGATGTATGGAAATAGGCAATAGAGCATCTAGCAATGAACAATAAATAGTGAATGCTAGAACAAGTGAATCTGGATAAAAATAGACATCTAGCTAAGTGTTTGAATTATCAGTTTATTATGTGATCGGCTTAGGACTAGATCAGGCTGGTTATATATGATTAACTATGATTCTTGTAGGTCAGGCTAACCATATGGTTAGCTATGATGCATGTAGTGGTCAGGTTAATCATATATAACAGCTATGATGCATGTAAATGGTCAGGCCGCACCCGACGTGAGAAGTGGGGTGAGCTATGATGCATGTAAAGGTTTGGATATGATCACATAATCTACTAATAGTTCCCCATCCCCCAGCTAGCACGATGGATTCCAATCACGACTCCTCATGATGGGGACCTAGGGTGCTAACCCGTGTATCCATAGTGTCGGAATCAAGTATGTAATACAACTGCATTATAGAAATAATCAACAATGAAAACTGTCAGAGAATGTACTCGCCTGTGGTCCTGAGCAAAGTGTGAGGATCGATGTCCAAGATGAAATCACAGTCACCTAATTATGGAAATTCAATGTTAAGATACTGAATTAGAGGGATAAACATGTTTAACTAATTAAATGTGAGGCTTCTAGGTCATGTCTAAGTCTATACTAGGTTAACTAGGACCATACTAGGTCTAAACCTTGTTACTCTAGGCTTTGTGTTGATACCAAACCATTTTTACATACTAGGCAATTAACATAAATATAACTCCTATATAGATCCTAAGGTATTACCTAAATTGTTAACTCTTAATTTAACTAGTTCTCAATTTCTCATCTCAACTCATATACACTAAGATAACTCACACAGGCACTCTCTCCTAGACACTATACTTAATAGTCACACTAAGAAACACCCAGTACTACTACACTGACCCAGGTTCACTCACAGATTCTCATACACTGAAATCAGGAACTCACACACAAAATCTCTCTGCAATAGCAAATACCTACACACAGGTATGCCACAGCTGCACACTGAAAATACACACACTCTCTCACTCACTGACACCCTAATACACACACAGGTACCACTCATGTATCTCACAGGCATTCTAACTGACACACACTGCAGTTTCAGACTCAGATAGTCATATTGCTCACCCCTAACACAGAATTACACACACAGTTGCATTATTGAACCTGGAAAATTATCAACTACACACCTACACATTGGTTCACACTGATACATAAACACACAGCTAGGGAACACAGACACCTAGGTGCTGGAGAATAAGCCTGGGACACTGACACTGGTTCACTGCTTACCACACTACCCACAGTTCTGTCTACTGATATACCCAGGCATCTAGCACATAGGTCATTCCCTCACACACACATATTTCTGAGACAAATACTGATACCCACACTGCTGAACCACTCACTGGCACACACAGAATACTCACAAAATACACAGGCACTCATCTCACACACAGGTATACTAGGTTCTATGGAACTCACACCCACACAAGTTACTGACTGATACACACTCTATTTCTAACTGAACTGCTCTCAGACTTCCCCCCCCCACATACTGACACAGTACATGGGTATCTCACTGCACACACATATACATACACACTGACTACACCTTACTCTACACACAGCAGACACTTAGATACTCATTCACTCACACACAGACATCTGACTGAAACCTAGAACACACTACACTCTCTAGTTCACAGTCTAAAATTGTTCAGACTTTACCTACAACCTACTGATACACTAACCACAGGCAAAAACTCACACTGGTTAACTGATACACTTGTGAAGTGAAACCCCCAACTAAAACTCTAAGACCTACACACACTCTCATCCACATACAGGTTTAACACACTGATACAAGGCTCTAACACTCCCAACCCGACTCTACACAGAACTCTCTCCCCTAAGGGCTGATACACAGTGACACGGGGACACAAAACTCACACTGATACAAACAAAGTTCACACAAATACCCGACTGCACAGTTTTCCCTCAATACCCGACTGCACAGCACCCTTAAATCACCACCCACCTATACACTTAAAACACAACAGCTAGGTAAACAGATTGGTATAACAACTATGCAGAATTTAAATTACAGAGGTAGGTAAAACCTAAAAACATATCACCAAATACTTGGTGTGCAGAAAACGAGTTTACATACCAACCCATAAATCCTAAATCAAAACCCTAAAAATCGAGTTCACCCTACATATATGAGATGAAATCTGCCTACATGTAAACCCCTAGGGTTAGGGTTCACGAAAATTGGGAAAAATCGATGTAGGTCACCCAAACTCTAATACTAAACCCTAAAACGAAATATAACAGCAAGGGTGGGTTCATAATGGGCATTAACATCAGAAAATAGAATAAAAGAATTAAAAATAGGGTTTTACCTATTGAGATGGTTTCTCCAATGGAAGTTCTTCTTCCCCAAGGTTCCTTGACCCAAGTTCCTTGCTTCCCTTGCTTGGAGGAGGAAGATGGAATCCTAGGGTTTTAATTCCGAATTTGGGGTGGGGGAGATGGCTTTCTTGATGGAGGCTAGGGTTTCTTTCTTTCTAAATGAAGGAAGAGAGGGTTCCCTTTTATATTAAAACCAAACTAGGGTTTCTAATGCATAGTTTAGGTTAAACCCCCTATGTTAGGTCATGTAGAACCTAATTAACTCAGGTTTAGGCCTTCTAGGGTTGAGGTTCCACCCAAAAATTAGAATTCTAGGGTTTCTCTAGAATTGGTTTTCAATTTAGGGTTTAGTCATTAGGGTTTGTCCTAATGCGTTCTAGGGTTTGACCTAAAACCAAAATTATTTACAATATATAATTAGTTATAAAACTCAACAAATTTATTAAACACATAATTATTCAAAATAGTGAATTTACACAAATGCCCGACCATCACCCGATGCTGCAACTACCCGACTTCACTCCCCAGAGCCCCGCTGCATCTCCCCCGTCGAACGAACAGCCACTCCGGCCTGCAACTCCGGCACCCGCAGCCATACTCCCCTCGCTGCAACTGCTCCTCCCTACGCCGAGCATCACCCCGCTGCCTTTCCGGCCATCTTCCACGGCGGCACCACACAGCTTGAGCCGCTCCGCCACTGAATCTTCGGCCTGCATCCCCGATCCGGCGAGCACCCTGCTGCACTCCACCCGCTGTTCACCATGCGGCCAACCGGCCAGGCCCTGACCCCGTTTCGTTTATCCCCCCCATCGGCCACTCCCTACATCCCATCTCTCCAGCCGAGTCTCGAGCCCAACTCCTCGCAGCTCCAACTCCTAGCTCCGGCCATCTACACCACCACTCCCCCACCACTGCAGTCCCGGCCTCCCTCCTAGCTCCCTTCGACTCCGGCCGAACTCCTCACTCCAGCCCGACCTGCCGGAGATCAACCCGGAGCTCCACCATCACTGTTATCAGCTCCGGTGGACCCACTACCTCTCCGGCCGCTCCCCGTCAGCCCGGCCAAGCAGCTCGACTCTGCCTCACTCGAGCTGCATCCACCCGGCGGCCAACCAGACGGCACCCGACTCCCTGTACCCTCCTCACCGGCTCCTTCTCGTCACTGACTCCGGCGAGCCAGGCCTCCGACGAGCCACCCCAATGTAAGCTCCCCTCTTTCCCTCTTTCATCTGATTTCATTGTGTTTTAATGTATAGTGTTAGTTAAGTTACATAACAGTTTTAGTTTTAGTTTAGTTATTTATTATGTATA
Organism: Iris macrosiphon; assembly: GCA_036927795.1. Lineage (NCBI taxonomy): Eukaryota > Viridiplantae > Streptophyta > Magnoliopsida > Asparagales > Iridaceae > Iris > Iris macrosiphon. The sequence continues at coordinate 67,968,229 of JAYESA010000014.1, forward strand.
AAGTTTAGCTATGTAATATATATATATAAGGATTTTTGGTTATATAAAAATATAATAAGTTTGGGTTTATAATATTAATTAAGTAATGGTTTCAACTTTAAGCTTAGTTTAAAATTAGTTTATTTAGGCTGGTAATCGATTTACTATAGATATAAATATAAATTGGCTTTTACATAAATTCTAAATTTTCTTTTTGTAAATAAACTTTTAATTATAATTATGTTCGAAAGAATTTTTTTAACAATTATTGTTCAAAGTGATTTCGAAATAATTTTCATAAACTAAGGTGTTTACCTTAATAACAAACAATCAACCCTTTTCTCTTATTAGCTAAACTTGTTAATCTTGATCTTAGCTAATCTCTGTATGTTTTCTCTATGTATTGCGGACCTGGTATCCTTATCTGATTATCGTGCCGAACTTCGATCTTGGACTTCTTTATATAGTTTCTAGCTATTTGGACTACTCCGGACTCATTGGAACTAATTGTTACTTCATTTGGGATCACCTTGAGAAGTATGGCATTATATTTATGCCGTGTTGACACGTCCATGCTTTGCATGTCGACTTCAACCAATCTGAGGCGAGTACATTCTCTGATTAGATTCTTGTTTATGATATCCCCTATGTTCATTATATCTAGTGTAAATATCCATACTCTTGACACAATGGTTACACGGATTGGTATATACGGATCTCGTCATGAGATGTTATTCCTTGTTCATGGTGTAGCTTGTACAAGTCTTGTTTCATTGTTATCTTGTAAATATACAGACACTGATTTCTGGGGAGATTTGCTACCTCCCTAGGGAATCCCGTGCCATAGCGTACCATGGTTGGATCTACTATACCAGTCGGGGGTGGAGAGTATTTTAGTATAGATATGTGATCATACCCAACTCTACATGCATCATAGCTCACCCCACATCTCACGTCGGGTGCGACCTGACCATTTACATGCTTCATAGCTGTTACGTGTGATTAGCCTGACCTCTACATGCATCATAGCTAACCAACGGTTAGCCTAATCTTACATGAATCATAGCTAATCATATGTAACCAGCCTGATCAAGTTCCCAAGCTGATCACATGTTTAAGCTAGTACTCACACACTTAGTCTTAGTATTCTTGCTCATTGACATATTATTTTCTTTCCTGCATTTATTTCCAGTATTTCCTTTATTGTATATTTCCCGTACATATACATGCATCTTGTATATTTCCATCTATATACTGCTACATAGTTTATATCATTGATATAGAACTGCTATTTAGAAATGTACTTTGCTCCTTCCTGACTGGAAAATATTTTCCAGACTATGCCTAGAGGACTGGTATCCGACACTTGTGGACCACTGGGTGAGTAGCTGCAGTCTTGGATTTAGTAGTTCAGTCGTGATTCCGGAAGGTCTAGCCAGAATCACCAGTTATCTAGTTAGTTTCCTTCAGTAGTTTTTGGTACCGGATTTGTCTCCGGCTTTTTGTTGAGACTTGGATTTATTGTCGAGTTAGATTTAATCGCATTAGACTTGTGTTGTATTTTATTTTATTTTTTTGATTTCTTATCGTGCTGTAATCTTGTGATTGAGTATGTTGTTCTTTTATATTGTTATCCGTGTCTCTTTATGGAGTTGGATACTAGTGTGAGATTGTTTAGATAATACTTGACCTAGACAGCGTTCTACCGTCGATGCTGCGGCGTAGGTTGGACGTACCCGCGCACTCGTGCCCCTAAAACGGGTGCGGGTCGTGACACATGTGATCTGGACTACCGTACCTCATACACAACCCATTGGCTATCCTACATACATCTTTAGTATGGCATCCCTTGGCATAGTAAGTACATCCCATTGGTGCTCCCTGGCGCTGTTGTTGTTATTGCTGCCTTGGCTGCTGCCGAGCTAGTGTTGTCACTGTCGAAACTGTCGTCCTCCGCGGCGCTGAATCATGGATATGAATGCCAGGTAATGGTGCTGATGTCTGGGGTACTCCTTCACCTCCTCCACTCTGAGCATGAGACCTCTTTAGGCCTCACATCCTCGCTGACAACCTCTTTATGGTATGCTCGTGCCTCCGAGCTGCTATCAATACTTTCTTATAAGTCTGGTAGTCGTGCCCTCTACCAGTTGTAGAATCTCCAGATGAAGTCCTTACTAGAATCTTATCGCTCTGTCCGATTCTATAGCCACCATGGTCAGAGCGAATATACTCAACCTACAAAATTTTGCTGCATATCCATCTATAGTCTTACCGGCCTGTTTGAGATCGATAAACCTCTGCTGAAGCTCATATTGTGCGACAAATCCAAAATACTTTGCCCAAAACTGAGTCCTGAAACTGTCCCAAGAGATAGGGTGCCTTATGCCAACCTCTACTAACGCCCACCAGTCATGGGCAAGGTCTTGAAGCTACAGTCGGACCTGGTCAACTTGTTCATCAGTTGGAACCTTCGCTGCTGCCAGAATAACCTCAATGTCTTGCAACCATGCGTTTGTTGTGATGGTATCCTCCGTGCCATCAAAGTACCTTAGGTTAAGTCGAAAAATCTAATCGATGCCCCCGAATCAGTCCTGCCGCCTCTCTCTAGAGCCGTCTGTAAACCCTGACTCAATAAGGCATGTTGTGCTTGTTGTTGAAATTGCTGATGTTGTTGCACCGCCATCTGATTTTGCTGCGTAGCCATAATTCCCCAAAGGATCTTTAATAATGTCGAGGTGTCAAGTTTCGCTAGTACTGTGGTACTGCTGGTACTACTGAGGGTACGGGGATCTCAGGGGTTGGTTGCTCAATATGTCCAACTTCTGGTTCCACTGTGCCAGCTTGCTCAACTACTGGCTTTATCTAGATTAGACTCTGAGTAGGTGCTACCTCCCGCTATTGCCTAGGGAAACCCTGTCCTACCATGCCTGCAGCTCCAACAACTGAAGAAGACCTAAAGAAAGAACAAGAAACATCAAGAACAGGACGGGAAGGATGAAGTAGGCAAGCAATTTTAATAGTTCAAGCATTGATATCAAGGAAGATGAAGCAAGATATTAAAGGGGACGTATTTGATTGAGACTCCTATGACCATAACACCCCACAAGTCTGAAAACACAGACATGCATGGGCCACCACTAAACTCTTGTCAAACTCCAGTACCAAAATACGGAGATGGACATGGCCAGCTACCCCGTACAAGGTATAAAATGTCATACGACGGTCACGGCTGTAACTAGACAAGGGGTACATTCTACAAGAAAGTCACTTAGGATCACATAGAATATCTAATGTATCAATAAGTCAAATAAGGATAATAAATATAGAATATATATGACAAGGAAGTAAGGCGTCTCAAACATCTTACCAAAATATTCTAGAAAACAGCTGTACAAAATGAGAAGCCGACGGAGTAGTAAAAGTACATGACCATGATCAGCTGCAGTCTGATTAATTACAATCATGTAAGAAAACTAAATATCCAGATTTATGGCTAACAAGTATCGGTGGCTAAAAGCCAAAAAGAAGATAAATGTACAATAACGAGCAGTGATTAAGAAACCCACTCATGTCCCTCAGCGGCCATCCGTCTGGTGCACACCATTATTTAAGGAGAAGTAAGCTGGATCCTCGGGTGGTGGCTCTAAACCTGGGCAAGCAAAACCAGTGGAGTTAGACCCCAAATAGCAAGTACAACAAAGGAAGCATGAATGAAGGAACAAAACCAGTGAGAAATAAACACATATATTTATAGTTGTGTCTCGTAGTTTTGGTCCATAGCCTACTAAGATACAACAATCTAACCCTATAACCAAATATGGACAGGGGTTAGACCATCGCACCATGATTGTCCATGTCCCTAAACTATTTAACAGAAGATACAATACACAATCAAGCTCGGTTATATAATCGTCCAATCACTTGTACGGCTTACTAGGTGGAGTCTGGGTTATCCAAGAGATATATGCGTATAATAGGAATCCTCGGATCGAGCCATGTGCTTGCAGGGCTAGCCGAGCCATGAATTGTCGCATAGCATATAGGATTTATGCACTGGTCCCTCATAAGGCCACAGTGCTAAGATCGCATTAAACATATAGTACAATATAATAGTCGAATATTGCCATCCATTAATAAGGATTTAAATAATATCCATGGGGGCCATCTGCATGTCGTATCCCGATTCCCGCAAGGGGCCAATCGTCCTCACTTAGTGCCTTATGAAACCGATCGTCCTCGTATGGGGGTGATATCGTGCAAGCCTGAGTTACACTTGCACAAGGCCAACGCTTTGAACAAGGGCAAGTAAGCTATTCAAGACGAAAGCAGCGGCACAATATTATAGAAAAGTAAAGAACACACAATGGCATACGAAAACAAGTTCTTTATTGATATTCAAGATGTGTTACAAGCGGCGTTTGGCCGAGATTATAATTCGCTCAAGCTTTCTTTCTCTCAATTACAATGATATTGTTCCATACATTATATCCCTTTATACAAAAGCAGCTCAAAATATCACGATACGACTCAAGGCATCGACCCGAATCTCCGGCTCCTGGGGATGAGGATATTCTATCGCTTCTTCGGACGATCCAGTACCTATGAATAAGAAAACTGGTGGGGGGTCAGCACTTTGGGGAAAGTACTGGTGGGTATAAAATCAACGAACATAAGTAACACTCCCGGAAACCAACACTAAGTAATCATGTGGCAAAATATTACATTACTAGTGATCTTGCTACTTTTACCTAGGTTCATTTCATGCAGCATATGATTAGAGTTAGTTTACTTCTTTCAAAAATATATCTTTGAAAATAGTTGCATATTCAATACATTCAAGCATATCATAGGGGCAGCGGTCTTTCGTGTAGTAAGTATCATGTATCGTGTACCATATTTACTAACTCTTTAGGAACACAAGTTATCTTTAGTGGACTTATTCATCTATGCAATGGGGTAGCAGCTTAATTAAGTGAAACATTATATCCCTTTATACAAAAGCAGCTCAAAACAACATGATACGACTCAAGGCATCGACCCAGATCTCCGGCTACAGAGGATGAGGATATGCCATCGCTTCTTTGGACGATCCAGTTGTCATATTCCAATCTCTCGCAAGCTCGATCATCCCTGCTGAACATAAATTACCACTTTGTAGCGCTCCCATAGGACAATCGTTCTTATCGGGACGTGATGCCGTGCCAGCCTGGAGTTACGCTCAAACAAGGCGATGATGTCAAACATCATAGTTATCATCAAAATTACTAAGTTGAAGCAAAAGTCAAGTATTGTATACCAAGCACATATCAGAGTATACGCAGCAAAGCTCTCGATAGGGTCCAAATGAAAATGCCACAAAGAACAATGCCACAAAGGCAATACAACACTCTTGCTCTTTATTTTGCCCACAAAGGTACTTACCTGAAATAATGCCCATAAACGTGGGTCAGTATGCAGTTGTACTGGTGAGCGGGGTTAACCCACTCGTCTAAACCGACACTAAATATAATAGTGAATGCAAACAGTTATATGGTTATCTTTCTACTTGAATCCTAGATTTATTTTATGGAAGATTTATGACATGTTAAGGAAAACTATAAAGAAGGTTAAGCATGCAAGCATTTAACTCAAGCAAATATATTAGTAGATATATATCCAACTCAAAGTAAACTAGTATGCAAACCATACTACTCAAATCCAAGCAACGTGTGAACCTATCGAACCGTAATCCAAGCGTCAATATTCATCCTCAAACCATGCCATATTCCAAGCCAAACTAATCCAATCATCAATATGCACACTCTTGCTCGAGGTAAGGTGGTCGCCGCCTACACGAAAAGTACAAAACAAACCAAAGTAAAGCAACCCAACTCTTATCTATATGAATTCACTAGCCAAGTCATAAAGGACAAATCAACTACAGTTCTACCCGATCCAACGCAGAGTAGCTAGCCCATCTGGTCATATGAACTATCGGCACCGTACCCAAGGCACATTACCATTTGTCTCCTCCATGGCCGAACAGTCCCGGTGCCCCAGAGCATATCCCGTTCGAGGAAACCAAACCATATGCGCAATAGGTTGTCCATAACCGATGCAAACTCTAAGTAGGTGTGACGAAAGAATCGAACCTTCTCACCCCACCAAATGATACTTGCCTCAATCCAACCAACTATCCATAACCATTCTCCAACTTTTCCTAAGGCACCATCTCAAGTTATCCCCATAGGCACTATGTCGCTTCTCGATACAGTGTTCCAATTGGTGCAACACCCCTTCGCTCAGAAAACTCCATGGCACAATGCCCCAACAGTGGCATAATGCCCTCACTGATGCAGTTGTTCGATTTTTAACCACAATTACACGTTTTGCTTGATAAAGTACCCAACTTGATACTCGTGCACGGATATACGCTCGCTCGCCAGCCTGAAGTGCTTCGATGTTCCAACCAAGATGCTCAACTCAAGTTCTAACTGCCCAAACATAAAACCAACTTAAGCCACAAATCACATCCAACCAAACAACGCACACTCTATGCACGCCACAGTGCGATAATTTCTATGTTCCAGTCCAAGTGTCCAAGTCTTATTACGTGTGTTCCATATTATTAGGCATGAAGGAGTAGAGGAGAAGGGACATAGTCCACTCACCATGTCTGATTTTGCTAAGCACCCTTCCTTGCCGATACAGCCGATCGCTTGAACCTATGGTCCGATGCAAAGCACGATCTTCTCAATTGGTATGACCATACGAGCAGGCCGTGCTCTCCAAATCATCCGACCGATCAGACTAAGGAAGACGATATTATCGCTCCAATCCTGCAATTCCAGTACTGCTCTGAACGAACACTTGATTCCCTTGAACTCTTCTCGCGATCTGCACATAAAACCAACTCAAATCAATACTTGCTCCAAAATCCCACAATCGAAATATAACCAACCATTGCCCCATTCAATCTGACTCAGCATAATGCACCATGCGATTGCAGGGCATTACATAATATACCACTTAGAATCTGGTTCATCTTCAAAATAAACCACTTTTCATTCCTTACTCGCATGTCTATAAACCTTCTCGACCAAATTTTAGTCTACTTAGCTTAGAAAGAGAGACTAGGGTTAATTTGGAGTTATTTAGAATTAGAACATAGTGTTTTAAATTAATGTACAAAATTTCGTATAACTGCCTTACCATTGTTTCGATATTTGGAGCGCTACTCTAGCTTTTGCTTTCAAACAAATTTTATACACTTGCCCTAGATGTGACAGCCTTCTATTCTGACCTTTGTGTAACTCATAAATACCCTCTCTTGTGCTTCATTTTAGTCGCACAATATTTGTTACAAATATCTATTTTTAAATCCAAATAAATCCAACTTTGCATCTTTGTCCGTTCCAATCAAAATTGGAGACACAACATCGACCCATTTTGTACAACCCAATTTATGACAATAATCTATTCTGAGTTTACTACGTCCATGATACTTGTATTCTACCCAATTTAAATTCTATGCACTTCAAATTAATTAAAGAACACCATTGACACTAATTCTAACTAAATTGGTGCAATGACTCAACCTAACCGAAAACTAGACCCAACACCAATCCAAACCACACTCACACCCTCATGGTTCATACAAAACACCATACACCAATTTTATCCACTACAAAACACCAAATATGGTAATTTTTCTCATCCAATCACAATTCTCCTTTTCTTGTGCAATTTCTAAACTGTTGGGGGCCTTTTTGCAAATAAACAACTAGGTGTCCATCTTCCATTGGAGCAAAACAATAAAGAAATCCTTTTTGCATGATTTGACCGGTCACACCCTCCATTTCCCTTTATTTTTGTATGGTACTATACAACACTTTACACCCACACTTAAACCCAACCCTCTATTCAAATTTAAACTCAATCCCACAACTCATTCTCTCATGACAAGCCTTTCCACATCCCTAGAAATAGGGGGAGGTAGTCGGCCCTAATCCCCAAGCTCCCTACTCCCTCTCTCCTTTATTAATACTCTCTCCCCCCCTCAAAATTTCAGCCACCACCATCACCTCCCCTTAAAAGAAACCGAAAACATCACACCCACACCATCCTCTCTTCACTTCCTCCCCCCTAGCAGCCGACCACCACCTGAGCTCCCCTCCTCCTCCATCCGACCACAACCACCATCACCTTGACCTTCTCCCTTACCTGCCGGACCACCCACAACCACCACCACCTCCTCCCAAATACAGCAGCCACCACAACCACCATTACCTCCATCTGATCACAACCACCATCACCCCGACCTCCTCCAACACAGCTGCCACCACCACCTTCCCGACCTTCTCACCACCGTCACCTCCACCACGACTGCTACCCACTGCCACCGTCACAACCTCCACGACCTTCTCACCGCCACCACCACCTTTCTAATCTCTGCCTCCTCCTCCTCCGAGCACTTCCCCCCTTCCTTTTCAAGTTAACCCTAGTTATATTCATCTCCTCCTCCTTCTTTATTTTTTTGTTATTGTTGCATGAGAAACCATGAACATATTAACCCCTATTAACTCCATGTTACAAAATTTTAGAATATGTATTTCTTTGGGAATGATATTTAGTGATATTATTCATGCATAAGTTAGGTTGTCTAGTATGACACTTGTAGTTGTATTGTATCTAGGTTCTTAGATTAGTTTATCATATATATACCTTAACCTAATAGTTAGAATACGTGATTAGTGTTACACGACATTTTGAGTTATAAACACGTATTAGTAATATAGTAGATAGCTGACTTATTGTGCACAATATTTGAGGACATTTTACATACTTGTGCATGGATACCTAGAGGGTTAACACTATCAAACTTGCGTTGGAGAACAACTTAGCACCTACACGAACCTTAGTTATGACCTTGGTTGTAATATTTGAGAAATGTACATTTAGAGGGACTTGACCCTTGTGCATTTTTTTAGACTCTTGCACACTCGGCCCTTCTAGTTGACTTGGTTATAACCCCTACTTGCGTTAGCTTCTAAGTGCAGTGTAGATATACTTTTGTGCGTATACTAGTATAATGACTAATTATTATTATATTATATTATATATATATGATCGTTGGATCATTCGGGCGAGGCTATGGGAGCAGGACTTTGGCATTCACATCTTAAGGATTCAGGCAAGTATACCTTGCCTTATTTATTATTTAATTTAAGTTATTAAATATTGCATGAGATGTTGTTGTAAATATTATTTATAACTGTACGCGTCCGAGAATGACTCGGGTGCAGTCGACGATTGCGTCGATGAGTAGTGCATCGACTTAGTCTCTAGTAGACTCACCTACTGTTGTGGAGATATTCTGATATCTTTCAAGACCCTGACACTTCTTACAGTCATCGCGATAACAAACTCATGTTGGGATGCAATTTGGCATACCCGACTAGCTATCGGTGCGTGCGACATGTATCACGGTTTAGTGCGTAGTCAGGTTAGTCTAGTTATTTGAGACCTGGCATGTTAGTTACGTAGTATGCATGTCATGTATTCAACTTATATATTTGCATTGGGTGGAAAGGACAACTGGTACGCATATGGGATACGCACATTGGTATTCGTAGTGTCCAGAGGAGCTACGGATCCAATGACCCCCTTTTTCAGATATCACATTCTTCGGAGCATTACGAACGTATATATATATATATATATATATATATATATATATATATATATATATATATATATATATATATATATATATCCCTCATTCCTTGTAATGATGGACGTTACATGTGCATATACTATGCTCTTCGGAATATTGGATGTTATGCCTACACCTACCAATATGTACCAAGGTTGTCCTCAGATTCCATTCACTTAGATGGTTAGTTCACCCCTTTTACTTATTCAGTATTTATATTCGGCATATATTTTTGTATCTTGTTACGTCCATCTGAGGACCTGGTTCCCTTCCAGATTTGGACGAGGCGTACTATCCGACCGTGTATGGGCCCAGACAGAAGGCTAGGTACGCGACTGAGAAGGAGCTTGAGGTATTACCTTCGGAGTTTTCCTGATCACTGGTAGGCCTTCCTCCTAGAGCTGGAGCATCTTTATTTAGCTAGTTGATGTTCTAGCCTAATATTCTTATCAGTCCTTCCGTACTCTTATTTCAGTATTGTATTCAGTGGGTTTGTTCCCATCAGACTTATTTGTGTTGTATTATAATATCCAGACTCCGTACTTACTTTCAGTATTTACTTCAGTATTCCTTATTTATATTCTGTGGACGAGATTAGATAATTACCTACTGCATGATAGCATATTGGACTTGAGAGTATTTTAGGACAACGTAGTATGCTTCGTCGGGTCTAAATTAGAAATTCCTTCGGAGTCGTATTAGCTGGCCATTGCCACGTGGCCTGGTCCCGTATATTTTGGGACTGGGGTGTGACAATGTCGCTTCCCCAATTCATAACTCTGCTCCATGCAACTTACATTTTCCTGATCCATACTCAACATCTCGCTTGCGCTGAATGCTCACAGAAATTCTATATTCCCACATCCTCCTTGTAACTCAATTCGAATTCAACATATCACTTAGTTTGGATTAACCACATATTTAAGGTATCCCTGAAATACATGCAATTCAGTCAAGCTTAGCGATGGCGAATTTATATAAGTTACAAGGGTATCTTTATGCCCGAGACATTCATTTGCTTCACTCTTGACTGAAATAATCCTGATGTTCATCCTTAACACATCGCACAAGTGCTATTCTCAAATACGATGATTTTTTACTGACGATCTTCCCACCTGACTCAAATTAGTTCATGTTCTAACTCAATCCATCCAATTATTTCCGAATCCAGACTAGCACCGTCCAAACTCAATCAACCAAACTCTAGCATAACTCTAATCGCGTAATATTCTGTATGCACTATCCCCAACTATCATCTCTTGCTTCAAACGATCATCACAACTGATACTACCTCCGCTAGGCGACTTACCCATATGATGCACTATGCTCTTAGATCAACTCATCCAAATACCTCTTCCTCAATTTTAATACCTCTCTGGGTGAACATCTATATTGAAGTTTATGTGATCCATGAAGCTTTTGCCGCTACGCCATAGTGATAATGATGCCACGATTTCAATATAGACATATTTGCCACAATTCCTAGGTCACGCATGAACAGTTATTCTCGCTGCTTCCACTGCCTCAAAGCACAAGATATCACCTTCATCTTCTGTACGAGCATGCATCCTAGACTAAGTTTTGATGCATCTTGTAGATCTGAGGTACATCTATCCTATCCGGTAGTACAAGGATCTGATCTGAATGAATTACTGCTTCAATTTCTCAAAGCTAGTCATACAATAGTCAATTCATATGAATGTTATTTCCTTCCAGGGCACGACGAGTCAGAGGCAATGTCATCTTCAAAAATCTATGACTTTGAATCTCATTAGTTGGCTTAGGCTATTTTTACCATCATTTCGGTCATCCGGCTACATCTTTAGCTGAAGGCTATCCCAAGGGTCTCTCAAATTCGACACTCAGTCACTAAGGCCAATCTCCAATATATACCACTCACATCCACCCTCGACGCATTCCCAAATGCGTCACCACAAGGATCATTTTATGGGTCTATAATATTCATTTCTGATTTGGCGATCAAGTCGTTAGGGTCAGCTGTCCTGAAGCTACGCTCGATAATTATAAGTCATCATGATAGACAGTTACTACGAACCATGTTATATCTCCTTTGCAAATCTGAGCCATAACCCAATTATCCAATCTGAATAAACTTCTGAATCCGAGAACTTCATGCACTACCCATGATATGGTGGCCCATGTAGGTCAGGTTTCGTACAAGGTTGCGAACTCGTAGTAGTACTCAAGTTAGATATACGACTGTGAGCCTGCCATAGGATATACATACTAGAAATAGAAAAATACTCAATCACAATTAGGGATCCCATATACTTAACTTGCTAACCCTTATTAATTCCTTTCAAGCAATTAGACCTCTTTCATAGTTAATTGTCCTTCTTGAATACTTTCTTATTATGTGTCATATCAATTGAATTCTTGTTGTTTTCAACCTTTTAGAATGCCACCCAAGACTAGAGTGCGCGATTCTAGAGCCAATGGTGCTCTCCCCATACCATCCGTATCGCAGGAGGCCTCATCAGCTGGATCAGGGAGTCTTCCTCCTCCTCCTCAGCCATTACACGATCTTTTCAGAAGCATGATAGAGCCTCAAAAAGCTCAGGCAGAGGCCCAAAGGTAGCAGATAGAAATGCTGAGGGCAGAAATAGAAAATGCCCAAGGTTGTCTTAGTAGCCACAGAGAGGGTTGCCTAGCAACCATAATACCAGATCGCTTAACCGAATGTGGGTAAATCCAGGACTTTAAGAAGATGGAGCCTCAAACATTCAAGGGGACAGAGGGAATCCTCTACACTGATGAGTGGCTCGAGGATATCGAGCAGATCATGAGAGTTTATCGGCTTTCTGAGGACCTGAAGATTGAGGCTGTTGGCTTGCAGATCCACGACATTGCTCGTACTTGGTTCAGAAATGAGCCTTGGATTGCAGATCCAAACCTGACTTGGGAGCAGTTCAAGGACCTCTTTAAGAGAAAATTCTTTCCTGCAGTAGCCAAAGGGGTTCTGGAGAAGCAATTCCAGAACTTGGATTAGAATGGGATGACCATGGATGAGTATGCTACGGAATTTGGCAGGCTAAGCCAATTCGCAGAGTACATTGTGAGGGACCCAAAGGATAAAGCAAGATAATTCAGAGAGGGCTTGAACCAAGTGGTCAAGGTTAATATTTCTTTGGCTCGTACGACTTTTGCTGACATATTGGCAGATGCTCAAAAGGTCGAGGTGGATATGGGTCTTCGGACCAAGAGGAACAAGGATGCTATCGGTGGTGGTAGTAGTCAGGGGCAAGCAAAGCGTCCACAGTTTCAGCCAAGGACCTTTCTACAACAGTAATAGCAATAGTACCGTGCCTCAGTCAGAGCCCCATCTCAGCAAGTGCAGCAACAACCACAGAGATAAGGGCAACAAGCTCCCTTATGCAACTATTATAAGAAGCCAGGGCATTCATGGAAGATCTGCCGGAAGAGATTTGGCGTGTGCTTATTCTGTGGATCATCTATGCATCAGATGAGAGAGTGTCCTATCGCACCTCCTATAGGGGGAGCCTCAGCCCTGAGAGGACCAGTTGGACCACCAGTGGCCCCACAACCAAGAGGACCTCCACTTCCTACGCAACAACAGTAGTTTGCCCAGCACCAGCAAAGGGGAGTACCTTCACAGGGCAGAGCTTTTGCCATGACCGTAGAGGAGGCTGAGACGACTTATGATGTGATAGCAGGTTATATTCTTCTCGATTTTATTCCCGTTATTGCCTTATTTGATTCTAGTGCATTGTATATATTCATATATGTATCCTTTGTGCTTAAGCATAGTTTAGTAACGGAATCCTTGAGTAGGAGTTGCAAGATCACGACTGGTGGAGGCATTATCCTAGTCAGTGATACTTGCAAGAGGTGCCGTATTACCTTGGGAGGCCATAATTTGGATGCTAGTTTACTCGTAATGCCACTTTCGAGTTTTAACATTATTCTTGGAATAGATTGGTTGAGTATGCACCATGCTAGCATAGACTGTCGTGGAGGACGTGTATTGTTCCGCCCTCTCGGAGATCTAGAATTTGAGTTTGTTAGGGAAGGAGTTGAGCAGAGTGATAGAATTATTTGTAGAACCATGGTAGAAAAGAAGGACTTGCCACAACCTATTATTGCAGAGTTTCTAGACGTATTTCCTGAGGAGCTACCAGGATTGCCCCCGGACAGAGGTCTTAAATTTTTTATTGACTTAGTGACTGGGGCAGAGCCGGTATAGCAACAGGTCTACAGGATCAACAACAGATAACTGGCAGAACTAAAGAAGCAAGTTGATGATTTGCTAGACAAGGGTTTTATTAGATCGAGTTCCTCGCTTTGGGGAGTCCCGATCTTATTTGTACCAAAGAAAGATGGGTCGGTGCGAAGGTGCGTTGATTACAGGGCTCTGAATAACCTCACCATCAAAAACAAATACCGGCTACCAAGGATAGACGATCTTTTTGATCAGTTGAGCGGTGCGAGGGTATTTTCGAAGATTGATTTGAGGTCTGACTATCATCAGTTGAAGGTGAAGAAGGAAGATATTCCAAAAACTGTATTTCGGACGAGATATGGCCAATATGAGTTTATGGTGATGCCATTTAGGTTGACTAATGCCCCGACAGTCTTCATGAACTTGATGAATAAGATGTTCCACCAGTACCTTAACAAGTTCATAGTAGTATTCATAGATGATATTCTTGTCTATTCGAAGACACCGGAAGAGCATAAGAAGCATCTAAGGATTGTGCTAGAGACCCTTCGGAAGGAGAAGCTCTATGAAAAACTTTCAAAATATGAGTTCTTCCTGGATAAGGTAGAGTTCCTTGGGCATGTGGTGACTGGAGATGGGATATCGATGGATCCAAAGAAGATTGCTGCTATAGAGTCTTGGAATACTTCGAGTTCTGTTGCAGAGATCAAAAGCTTCTTTGGATTGACCAGGTATTAAAGGAAATTTATGAAGGAATTTTCTCAAATCGCAGAGCCATTGACTAGAATCACTCAAAAGGATGTACAGTTTATGTGGACCGAAGAATGTCAGGCTGTATTTAATGAGCTAAAGAAGAGGTTGACTACAGCACCCATTTTGACGGTGCCATCGGGGACGGGTAGATTTGTCATTTATAGCGATGCTTCGAGGAAGGGCTTGTGATGTGTTCTAGAGCAGAATAAGAAGGTGGTGGTGTATGCTTCTAGACAGTTACGGTCACATGAGAAAAACTATCCCACCCATGACTTGGAATTAGCAGCGGTGATCTTTGCTCTAAAGCTGTAGAGACATTATCTGTACGGAGAGCGGGTAGAAATATATACTGACCACAAGAGCTTGAAGTACGTCTGTACGCAGAAAGAGCTGAATATGAGTCAGCACAGGTGGCTAGAACTGATAAAGAATTTTTATATTTTACTACAGTATCATCCAAGGAAGGCTAACGTAGTTGTCGATGCCTTGAGCAAATATCCAGTAGCGATATACTTGACAACGGATCGTCACTTATTAGCAGACTTGGATAGCCTGGGCATCGAGGTTATTGTTCCAGGAGTGGAGACGCAGATGATGGGCATATAGATTCAGTCGAGGTTGATAGAGAAGATCCGAGATACGCAGTACCAGGATGAGAGTCTACGAAGCCTCAGAGCTCAGGTGCAGGCAGGATTTATGGAGGACTTCACTATTGCTGAGGATAGTTCATTAAGGCATGGGACTAGGTTATGTGTGCCTAGTGGGGACCTGCGGGAAGAGGTCATGTAGGAGGCTCATCGTTCCCAGTATTTTATACATCCGGGAGCTAACAAGATGTATAAGGACCTGAGGGGACACGTGTGGTGGTATGGGATGAAGCGAGAGGTAGCATATTTTGTCTCCAGATGTTTAGTGTGCATGCAGGTCAAAGCCGGGAGGCAGAGACCAGGAGGATTGCTACAGCTACTACCAATTCCTGAGTGGAAATGGGAACATATCACGATAGATTTTTTTTGGACTTCCACGCACTCCAGAAGGTAAGGACGCGATTTGGGTCATTGTTGACAGGCTAACCAAATTAGCCCACTTTTTGCCTTTCAAAGTAGGATTGTCCATGGAGAAGCTCGCAAATTTATATGTGAGACAGATAGTCAGGCTGCATGGAGTTTCAGTGAGCATTGTGTCCGATCGGGATAGCAGATTTACGTCCCACTTTTGGAATAGTTTGCAGGTTAGCTTGGGTACCCAGCTCAAATTTAGCACTGCTTACCAACCTCAGACGGATGGACAGTCAGAGAGGACTCTTCAGACGCTCGAGGATATGCTTCAGACATGTGTACTAGATTTTGGTGGCTCGTGGGAAGATCATCTTTACCTGGTAGAGTTTGCATACAACAATAGCTATCAGGCCAATATCGAGATGTCCCCTTTCGAGGCTTTGTATGGTAGGAGATGCATACTCCATTATCTTGGGACGATGTAGGAGAGAAAGAGAGAGTACTTTTGGGATAATAGAGGGTAGTTGATGCTGCAAAAAAAGTGAAACAGATTAGATAGAGACTTCCTGTGGCTCAGGACAGACAGAAGCAGTGGGCCGATAGCCACCAAAGACCGCTAAAGTTTGAGGTATCAATTTATTTATTTAAATATCGATTAAATTCTTAGATTATGCATTAAGTTCCTATTTTGGCATAGGTTGGCAACTTAGTATTCTTGAGGATCTCTCAGACATGTGGTATGATTTATTTCGGTGGAGGTGGAAAGCTTAGTCTAAGATTCATCAGACCTTTCAATGTTCTGGAAAAGGTCGGGGCAGTAGCCTATCGACTAGCCGTACCGCGTACATTGGAAGGTATACACGACATATTTCTTGTGTCCCAGCTGAGGCGTTACGTGGCATATCCTAGCCATGTATTAGATCATTCGGAACTTGAGGTTGGACCAAGCCTCCATTATCTGGAGCAGCCTATGGAGATCATAGATCGCAGAGATAAAGTGCTTCATAACCAAGTAATTCCCTTAGTTCACGTTGCTTGGAGGCATCAATCTCCCGGTAAATCCACTTGGGAGCGAAAAGATGAGATGCGAGAGCGTTACCCCTATCTTTTTGCACCATGAGGTAATTTTTTATTCTTATTTTTGTTCTGCCTAAAATTTTGAGGATATTTTTTTTAGGAGGGTAGACTTGTAACCTCTCTATCCTAAAATTCTAGCTTAAATATTGTTATTAGATTAATTTGGGGCTATTGGGAAATTTTTTGGTTTATTAAAAACTAGTAACACTAATTTCTAAGGACTTTCAAGAATTTATTTTGGGGTCAAACATAATTAAAAATGTCTCAAACTTTTGTTTTAGGTTTAAAATAATCAAATATATTTTCTAGAATTTTTTTATAATTTTTTGATAATTGTTAGCATTTATTTTGAGTTAATTATGCAAAACTAAATTAAAAACTATTTTTCAGAAAAAGAAAACCCTAATAAAACTAACCTACCTATTCAACAGCCAGCCTGGCCCGCGTGTCAGCCATAGCGGCCTAGACAGCGGGGTCCAGCGGTCAGTGAGAGAGGAGGGGGGGGGGTAGGTGTAAGCGAGCCGGGTCCCTGAGCCGACCTCGAGCCGAGTCGAGCCGATCCGAGTCTGAATTCGACTCGGACTCAGTTGAGCCAAGCCGGGATGAACCCTTGCCGTTCGATCCGAGCGGGCAGCAGCGGATTGCTGCCACGTTGCACACTCTAAGCCACGACTATTTCTCTCTCTCTATATATATAGTATTAAGGTTATAATTTTTAGGGTTTTTCTTTTAGCCGATTTTGAGGAGTTATCATCTAGGGTTCCTTCATCTTCCAGAAGCCATTACTCATAGCTCTGGACTCCGAATATAGCCTAGTTTCTTGTGTTAGAACCATATTTAGGTTAGTTTTCTGAATATGTAATTTGTTTCTTGAAATTATGAATATTAAATTCTAAAAAATTTGTAGAGCTGAACATGGCTAAAAATAGATGCGTCTCGGTATTTTTACGATTTTGGGAGAACCAAGAATCAGAATCATGAACCATTTAAAGTTTAGGAAAGCTAATGTCAAGATATTTGCATATGACTTTCTCTGAATTTAATTTAAAATATTTTTGTGCTGTTAATTCTGTAGAACTTCTAGGTTAGCAATCAACTACCGTTGCACAATACGATTTTGTATGTGCAATAATTTTCAAATAAATTTGAATTCGGATGAGCCATAAATTATAGCATGTTTGTGATGCTAAAATCTACAAGAAATAATGCATGAGAGTCAAGTTTGCATCGGTTGACTTTTTGGTTAACATATTGCCTCGATTTGCATGCCATGAGTCTCGAGTGGATAAAATTCAGTTTCTTTAGAAAATATTTAGGAATTAAGCTAAAAATCAGAATAATAAAATTAAAATAGAATTTTAGAGTATTTTTTCAGAATTAAATAAATTAAAATAACTTATCTCTTGACATGGTAACATATCATACGTAGGATTTGGACTCCGAATTAGGACCTGATCCAACCACAGCTAAGGACCACAGGCGAGTACATTTCCGTGATTACTTTCAGTGCTTGATAGTCTCTATAATACATGCTTAGTATTGATTATTTGATTCTTGACACTTGTTACACAGATTAGTATGATAGATTCTGGTTATGAGATACGTGATTGTTCTGGATTATTGTTAATTCTTCATGACTGGTCCGGAATCCATGTTGTACTCTTGGGGAGGGGAAATACTTAGTGGACGTGTGAACTACCATTTCCTTCCCATGGCCTTACTGGAATAATAGCAACCTTGTACGATATGTGTGGTTTGTCAAATTTTACCTCTTAGCCGTTCATATGTCAACAAAGTTTTTCAAATCACATAGAGTAGTTTGTTCCTATATGTTCTTCCATACATTGTAGTTATTTCCTATGTTTCTTGGAGATATTGTACTACATTTTTGCCATAATATGACTTCAGCATTTAGTTATTCTGGTTGCCTTATTGTTATCTCAGTTTTGTTGCTATCATATATTCTTTACTATTTATTATCTTATAGCTTCTACCATGTGTTGGAACTATTTTTACTATGATGTACTCATTCCTTTCCTGACTGGATAACCATATTTTAGGTGACTACGATGAGGATGCGATCCCTATATATTGTGGACCGTATGTTAGCGACATAGTTGAGCCTAATCTTACCTTTTAGGAGGGTCATGGAGAGTTAGCAGATCAGATACCATATACAATGGAGTAGTTTAGTACAGTAGTTGGTTTTGTTAGTTATTTTGGACCAGATTGTTCTTCGGCAAATTTTAAAGAGTATTTTGAATATTGTACTTTGGATATTTAGTTCTCGGACCTGCATCGAGACTATTATTTTATTATTATCTTGTTGTATTCTTTTAAATTAGTGCTTGTAATTGAGTATAGTGTGGAGATGAATATATATTATGAGTTATAGATTATACTTGTAGCTTATTGTACATCGTTTTATCGCCGACACTGCGATATAGGCTGGACGTACCCATGATTCATGCCCAAATCCAGGGTGTGAGTCATGATACCTGACGATCTATCAACCAAATACTGCTTAACCACCTAGAGTCTTACTATCTATCTAAGCCATAAATTATCAAATTGTGCTTGCTGAACTCGTCTTCCATCAATTCATCGTTCTGTCCTGAATCCATCAAAATTTTGAACTAACATGTTCGACTTCTCGCACTACTACTTACAATGATTCCCGAAACCATAGACTTGCTCTAATTCTTATCCGTATGCCATATTTTACAGTGCACGTCAAACTTGCTGAAGCAGCACGATGATTTGCTTTAACGTTGTTCTCTCATTTAGCTATCTTCAAAGGTCAATTCGCCATAATTCTTGTTCTTGTTCCATTCCTTAGCCCGTCTTAATTTCTCTATGTTCCGATTAGTCCACACACTCTCAATGACTCATGCATAAGTTCTAACACAATCTCAAATCATATCACTATCACTCGTTGCCTCAATCCGTCTTAGTACTGCAAGTGTTAACTTCCAATCTGACTTAATATCAACTAGACAAGCCTCATGTCTGTTCACGTCTTTCTCAGAATCCGTCCACCATTATTGCACTATTTTGCCAAATTTTACTTTCGCTAAACTTTTGAGTCAAACTTCTCGAGCGCCAATATCAGAAATCCTTCAAGTTGATACGAATCCATCGCATTGCTCCTTCAAACCAAATCGTGTTTTATTGCTTAACCAATAGCTCCAATGTGTTGCCAAAATTTATAGTCCGTGTTCGCTACCTTTTGATACACCCATCGCTCGCTCAAGCGTATCCCAACTGTTTGTTCCTCATGCTCAACTCTCTCTTTGCATCAATGAATGCTCCACCGAACTTCCAAATCATACAAGCGAATTCTGATATTCAGCTTTCCATCTGATCGATCTCAACTTATTTCCAATACTTGGTCCGTATCAATCCTTTAAATTCCAAACACTCTTTTCATTGCTTGTTCCATTCTTGTCTAACAAAACTCCCATTTACATAAGTCCATTCTTGATCACTTAAGACGATATTTCTATTTGCACAAGTCCATTCTTGATCGCTCAAGTATAACGTATCGAAGAATACTTAAGTCAAATTCTATTATACCATATACCACTTGGAAATAGAGTCGCTCTTGCTTTTACTCTGCGTCGATGAACGTCTATTCCAAACTAACTATTCCGTGGTGATCCTGTCGATCGCAACTCAATATTCGCTTGCTCCATATTCCATTTCCTAACTCAGCCGATGTGCATCAACCAACTTACATTTATGTTGCCCGTGTCTATTGCGGCAATTCCATTGGTGTCTATCCAAAATATTCCAATGCCACGCTCACTATGTGGTATACCTTATACCACTCCAAATCAAGTCACTACTCGCGTTATGATCCAAGATTATTTTGAACCATCCGTTATGCGTGATCCTCCCATTATAATTCAAAGTTTGACACGAAACATAGCCAATGCATGAACCATCTAACTCTTCTGTCAATCTCGCTTAATACAACTTGTGCCATGTTCTATTCTCAATACTTCCAACTATTTCTCAAATTGTCAATTATTTTTGCTATACGAGCAACCCATGCAACGATCTCTTCCAAGTAATCCAACTCAATACCGTAATTATTTCACACATTCACCTTTCGAGCAACTCGTGAAATACTCTCTTTATATTCCTAGCCAAAACTCAAACCTGCTCAACCAACGCGCCACATGAACAACTTGTGCAATGCTCTCCTGATATACCCAGCCAAAAAAATCAAACTCTACCCAACACACTCGCTACATGAGCAACTCGTACAATGATCCATTCTTATCCGATGCTTCTACTCATAACATGCCATATAATCAATCTCGTCGGCCAACCAATTGCTCCACTGATGTAACCAGAATCTCCCCGAATGACAAGCCAAACCAACACAACGATACCTCTCAACTTTTTGCATAAATGCAACAACGCCAAACGAGTTGCTGTACGAATGCAACAACACCAAACTATGCTATACGGTTTATCAAAAACCAACAAAAGCCAACGAAAGCCAATACAACAAAGAACAACATGTACCCACAACCAAAAAATATATAGACTTATTGCATGAAATATCCCATGCAGTACCAAGTAGAGTCAAGAGCCAAATGACACGCGAAAGCTATTTAGAGTTTGTGATGAAACGAAGGACAAAGTCCGAGAAAATGAACCGGGCGCTCTGATACTAATTTGTCATGCCCCAATCTCCTGCATGCTCGATCTTCTCGCTGAACGTGAATCACCATATTACAGCGCTCCTGCAGGACAATCGTTCTCATCGGGACATGATGCTATACGAGACTGGAGTTGCACTCGCACATGGCAAGGATGTTAAACATCATAGTTATTATCGAAATGACCTAGTTACAACGAAAGTCAAGTATTGTGTACCAAACACACATCAGAGTATACGCAGTGAAGCTCTCAATATGGTCCAAATAAAAATGCCACAAAGGAGAATGCCACAAAGGCGATGCAACACTCTTGCTCTTTCTCTTGCCCACGAAGGTACTTACCATTTCATACATCATGTCCCGTATATCCAAGCGGTGCCACTACACCTGCGTACCTAAAATAATGCCCACAAGCGTGGATCAGTACATAGCTGTACTGATGAGTGGGGTAATCCACTCTTCTAAATTGACACTAAATATAATAGTAAATGCAAACAGTTATATGGTGATCTTTCTACTTGAATCCTAGATTTATTTTATGGCAGAGGTATGACATATTAAGAAAAACTGTAAAGTAGGTTAAGCATGCAAGCATTCAACTCAAGCAAATATACAAGAAAATATATATCCAACTCAAATTAAACTAGCATACAAATTGTCCTACTCAAACCCAAGCAACGCGTGAACCTATCAAACCATAATCCAAGCCTAAATATCCATCCTCAAACTATACCATAATCCAAGACTTACTAATCCAATCATCGATATGCACACTCTTTCCCGAGGTAAGGTGGCCCCCGCCTACACGAAAAGCACAAACCAAAGCAAATTAAACCAACTCTTATATATATGAAGTCACTGGCCAATCCACAAAGGACCAATCAAATATAGTTCTACCCGATCCAGCGCTGAGTAGCTAGCTCGCTTGGTCGTATCGAACTACCGGCACCGCGCTCAAGGCAATGTTACCATTTGTCTCCTCCATGGCTGAACGGTCCCGGTGTCCCAGAGCATATCCTGTTCGAGAAAACTAAACCCTGTGTGCAATAGGTTGTCCGTGACCGATGCAAAATCCAAGTAGGTATGACGAGAGAATTGAGCCTTCTTGCCCCACCAAACGATACTCGCCTCAATCCAACCAACTATCTATAACCATTCTCCAACTTATCCCAAGACACTATCTCAAGTTATCCCTATAGGCACTATGTCACTTCTCGACACAGTGTTCCAATTAGTGCAACATCCCTTCCCTCAGAAAACTCTGTGTCAGAATGCCCCAATAGTGGCACAATGACCTCACCGATGCAGTTGTCCAATTTTAAACCATAACTGCACACTTTGCTTGACAAAGTGCCCAACTTGATACTCGTGTATGGATGCACGCTCGCTCGCCCGCCCGAAGTGCCTCGATGTTCCAGCCAAGATGCTCAACTCAAGCTCCAACTACCCAAACACAAAACTAACTCAAACCACAAATCATATCCAACAAAATGATGCATACTCTATGTATGCCATAGTGCAGTGATTTCTATGTTCCAGTCCAAGTATCCAAGCCTTATTACGTGTGTTCCATATTATTGAATATGAAGGAGTAGATGAGAAGGGACAGAGCCCACTCACCAAGTCTGATTCTGCTAAGCACCCTGCCTTGCAGATACGGCCGATTCTTTGAACCCATGGTCCGATGTAAAGCACGATCTACTCAATTAGTATGACCGTACGAGCAGGCCGTGCTCTCCAAATTATCCGACCGACCAGACTAAGGAAGACGACATTATCGCTCCAATCCTGCTATCTCAGTACTGTTCTAAACGAACACCTGATTCCATCGAACTCCGCTCACGATCTGCAGATGAAACCAACTCAAATCAATGCTTGCTCCTAAATCCCATAGTCAAATTATAACCAACCATTGCCTCATTTAATCTGACTCAGCATAATGCATCATGTAGTTTTTGGATATTACACCAGTACCTGCGAACAAGAAAACTGGTGGGGGGTCAACACTTTGGAGAAATTACTGGTGAGTATAAAATCAACGAACAGAAGCAACACTCCCTGAAACCAACACTAAGTAATCATGTGGCAATATATTACATTATTAGTGATCTTGCTACTTTTAGCTAGGTTCATTTCATGCAGCACATGTTCAGAGTCAGTTTACTTCTTTCGAAAATATATCTTTGAAAATAATTGCATATTCAATACATTCAAGCATATCATAGGGCAGTGTTCTATCGTGCAGTGCACAGCATGTATCGTGCAACATATTTACTAACTCTTTAGAAACATAAGTTATCTCTAGTGGACTTATTCATTATATACAATGGGGCAGCAACTTAATCAAGTGAAACATGCAAGTCTAGGGGCAATACACAATTCAAGCATATTCAGAAATCAATACATCACTTATTCAGTGATTCTTACCCTTCGCCGAATTGTTATCCCTGCAACAGACATACAAAGTTAGCAATAATTTGTATATAGGTAAAGGTTCTATTACCTGTCTGTCTCTGCATCAAACTGTTAGGTATACAAGAAGATTAACTTAGCATGTGCCCTAACTACATGATGGTCCATTGGTTGCCCCATGATTAGCAGCGGTGACTCAAGGTTCAACTCTGCACTATTATGCGCGTATGTAAGCAGCTGTGACTCAAGGTTCATCTCTTCACCAAAACATATGAATACTAGCAACTATGATATCATGGTTCCGCTCTTCACTAATAGACAACAAAATTCCCCTAGATCCTATAGGACCGGAATATTAGGGTGCTCTCACAATCTCCTCCGGACCGACCAATTCCCAATGCCCCAAGAATCATTCGAGAGACTATTACCTTGTGCACAAGTTATCCGAGACCAATGTATGAAATAAAACATCTATTAGATAATTCTATAATGCAAGCAAGCAAATGATCAAGCAAACTATATCTCTTCTTCTTATCAATCAAGCGATAGGTTCAATCTTCTATACACACAACTAATAGCATGCCCTACAAGATCATAAGGACCGTACCTCAGGACGCACTATTAGTCTCTTCTCATACATATTAGTCATCTTTAGCAGTTCGATATAAGGAAACAATCAAGCGAAACATATTATAAGCGAGCACGATAACGAATTTATAAAAAATCTAGCATGCAAATTTCTATCTCTTTGAGTATGATAATGAACAGGCAAGCAATCTTTATTTCAGCAAGCATGGCAGCAGTTATTCTATCACTTTTATAACTAAGCATGCAAATACTACTCTTATTTAGCATACTATGGATTCACAAGTTAAATAATCTTTTTTACTTTTCTTATTAGCATGACAATAGTTCGTTCGATAGTTGTATCAGTGTAACTTAGCATGCAGCATTCTATTCTTTTACTTAGCATTACAAGGTTACGTTCATAAGACAAGCAATATGAGTTCTCTTATTAAGCATACAGAGTCAGGTTCTATCATTCTTTTTATGAAAAATATTTTCTTAGAACAAGCAGTATAAAACTCAGATTCTTAAGGCGTACAAAAATCAGAGAATGAGGTTCTGCCCACTCACCCATATCAATCATCTTGTGTTTTATTCGAAAAATTCTTCGAGAAAGTTTCGCTCGAGCCAGCAAAATGATATCTCTTGTACATAGTGCTAACACGGAGTGAAGCACTACATACTTACCCACCGATAAAAAGTTTTTGTCCTCAAAACTTTAAGAAGAAACTTATAATATCCAAAGCAGCGATAGTCCTCATCCCACACCATCTTTAATCGAAAATACTAGCAATCAAGAACTCAATAAAACTCTAGCAATCAGAAATCAGAAATCACAACTCTCAAGCAATAAAATAATCCAGAAAACTTTTGCCGATATTTTTGAGATTATTTACGGATTTATTGTATTAAATGCTCATTGCAGCAACGATATCAAGTGGCAACGAAATATCTTGAATTGAAGCGAAGCAACGTAATGGCCATAAGGTCGAGTTGCTCTAATACCATTATGTCATGCCCCGATTCCAGCAAGGGGCCGATCATCCTCGCTTAGCGCCTTAAGGAACCGATCGGCCTCATATGGGCGTGATGTTGTGCAAGCCTAAGTTGCGTTTGCACAAGGCCAAAAATTTGAACAAGGGCAAGTAAGTTATTCAAGATGGAAGCAGCGGCACAATATTGCAAAAAAGGAAAGAACATACAATGGCAAACGAAAATAAGCTCTTTATTTATATTCAAGATATGTTACAAGCGATGCTTGGCCGAGATTACAATTTGCTCAAGCTATCTTTCTCTCGATTACAATGATATCGTTCCATACATTACATATCTTTATACAAAAGCAGCTCAAAACATCATGATACGGCTCATGGCATCGACCCAGATCTTCGACTCCTGAGGATAAGGATATGCTATCGCTTCTTTGGACGATCTAGTACTACGAACAAGCAAACTGGTAGGGGGTCAACACTTTTGGGAAAGTACTGGTGAGTATAAAATCGATGAACAAAAGCAACACACCTTGAAACCAACACTAAGTAATCATGAGGCAAAATATTATATTACTAATGATCTTTCTACTTTTACCTAGGTTTATTTTATGTAGCACAGGATCAGAGTCATTTTACTTCTTTCGAGAATATATCTTTGAAAACAGCTGCATATTCAATACATTCAAGCATATCGCAGGGGCAGTGTTCTATCGTGCAGTGCGCAACATGTATCGTGCACCATATTTACTAACTCTTTAGGAACACAAGTTATCTTTAGTGGACTTATTCATTCCATACAATGGGGCAACAACTTAATCAAGTGAAACATGCAAGTCTAAGGGCAGTACACAATTCAAGCATATTCAGAAATTAATATATCACTTATTCAGTGATTCTTACCCTTTGTCGAACGGTTCTCCCTGCAACAAACATACAAGTTAGCAATAATTTGTATATACATAAAGGTTCTATTCCCTGTCCATCTCTGTATCAAACAGTTAGGTATGCAAGAAGGCAAACCTAGCATGTGCCTTAACTACATAATGGTCCTTGGGTTTTCCCATGATTAGCAGCGGTGACTCAAGGTTTAGCTCTGCACTAGTACGTGCATATGTCGGCAGCTGTGACTCAAGGTTCAGCTCTTCACCAACACGCACAAATACTAGCATCTGTAACATTATGGTTTTGCTCTTCACTAATATACAACAACACCCCCCTTAGATTTTGTAGGACCGGAACATCAGGGTGCTCTCACAATCTTCTCCGGACAGACCGATTCCTAGTGCCCCAAGAATCGTTCGCGACACTATTACCTTGTGCACAAGTTGTCCTAGACCAATCCATGATATGAAACATCTATCAGATAATTCTATAATGCAAGCAAGCAAATGATCAAGCAAACTATATCTCTTCTTCTTATCAATCAAGCGATAGGTTCAATCTTCTTTACACACAACTAATAGCATGCCACATTAAATCACAAGGACTGTACCTCAGGACGTACTATTAGTCTCTTCTCATATATATCAGTCACCTTTAGCAGTGTGATATAAGGAAACAGGCAAGCAAAATATATTATAAGCGAGCATGATAACGATTTTATAAAAAATCTAGCATGCAAATTTCTATCTCTTTCAGTACGATAATGAACAGGCAAGCAATCTTCATTTCAGCAAGCATGGCAGCAGTTATTCTATCTTTTTTATAGCTAAGCTTGCAATTACTACTTTTATTTTGCATATTATGGATTCACAAGTTCAAGCAATCTTTTTTACTCTTTTTATTAGCATACCAATAGTTTGTTCGATAGTTGTGTCCGTGTAACTTAGCATGCAATATTCTATTCTTTCATTTAGCATGGTAAGGTTACGTTCATAAGACAAGCAATAAGAGTTCTCTTATTAAGCATGCAGAGTCAGGTTCTATCATTCTTCTTATGAAAACTATCTCCTTAGAACAAGCAGTATAAAACTTAGATTCATTATTAAGGCGTGTAAGAATCAGAGAATGAGATTCTGCCCACTCACCCAGAATAATCGTCTTGTGTTTCATTCAAAAAACTCTTCGAGAAGGCTTTCGCTCGAGCCAGCAAAGCAATTTCTATTGTATGTAGTGCTAACGGGGAGCGGAGCACTACATACTTACCCACCGACAAAAAGTTTTATCCTAAAAACTTCAAGAAGAAACTTACAATATCCAGAGCAGCGATAGTCCTTATTTATCACAATCCTCAATCGAAAACACTAGCAATCAAGAACTCAATAAAACTCTATCCATAAAAAAAATCATAAATCACAACTCTCAAGCAATAAAATAATCCAGAAATTTTTTGCCGGCATCTTTGAGAATATTTACGGATTCATTGTATGAAATGCTCATTGCTGCAATGACATCAAGTGGCAAGGAAATATCTTGAATTAAAGTGAAACAGCAGAATGGCCATAGGGTCGAGTTGCTTTGATACCATTATGTCATGCCCTGATTCTCGCAAGGGGCCGATCGTCCTCGCATGGACGTGATTTCGTGCAAGCCTAAGTTGCGCTTGCACAAGGCCAAAGCTTTAAACAGGGGCAAGTAAGCAATTCAAGATGGAAGCAAAGACATAATATTACATAAAAGTAAAGAACACACAATGGCATATGAAAATAAGCTCTTTATTGATATTCAAGATGTATTACAAGCGGCTCTTGGCCGAGATTACAATTCACTCAAGCTCTCTTTCTCTCGATTATAATGACATCATTCTATGCATTACATCCTTTTATACAAAAGCAGCTCAAAACATCGTGAGACGGCTCAAGGTATCAACCCAAATCTTCGGCTCCTAAGGATGAGGATATGTTATTGCTTCTTCTGACGATCCAATACCTGCGAACAAGCAAACTGGTGGGGGTCAGCACTTTGGAAAAAGTACTGGTGAGTATAAAATCAATGAACAGAAGCAACACTCCCTGAAACCAACACTAAGTAATCATGTAGAAAATATTATATTACTAGTGATCTTGCTACTTTTATCAAGATTTATGTCATGCAACACAGGATTAGTGTTAGTTTACTTCTTTCGAAAACATATCTTTGAAAAAAGTTATATATTGAATACATTAAAGCATATTATAGGGGCAGTGTTCTATCGTGCAGTGTGAAGCATGTATCGTGCACCATATTTACTAACTCTTTAGGAATACAAGTTATCTCTAGTGCACTTATTCATTCTATATAATGGGGTAGCAACTTAATCAAGTGAAACTTGCAAGTCTAGGGACAATACAAAATTCAAGCATATTCAGAAATTAATACATCTCTTATTTAGTGATTCTTACCCTTCGCCGAACGATTATCCCTGCAACAGACATACAAGTTAACAACAATTTGCATATATATAAAGTTTCTATTCCTTGTCCGTCTCTGCATCAAATATTTAGGTATGCAATAAGGCTAACCTAGCATGCGCCCTAACTACATGATGGTCCATGTATTGCCCCATGATTAGCAGGGGTGACTCAAGGTTCAGCTCTGTACTAGTACGCGTGTATGTCAGCATCTGTGACTCAAGGTTCAGCTCTTCACCAATACACACGAATACTAGCAACTGTGACATCATGGTTCTGCTCTTCACTAATAGACAACAATACCCCCTTGATCCCGTAGGGCCGGAATATCAGGGTGCTCTCATAATCTCCTCCGGACCGACCGATTCCTAGTGTCCCAAGAATCGTTCGAGAGACTATTATCTTGTATACAAGTTGTCCGAGACCAATTGATGACCAGAAACATATATCATATAATTCTATAATGCAAGCAAGAAAATGATCAAGCAAACTATATCTCTTCTTCTTATCAATCAAGTGATAGATTCAATCTTTTTTACACACAACTAATAACACGTCCCACTAGATCACAAGGATCGTACCTCAGGGCGCACTATTAGTCTCTTCTCATATATATCAGTCATCTTTAGCAGTTCAATATAAGGAAACAAGCAAGCGAAAGATATTATAAGCAAGCACGATAACGATTTTATAAAAAATCTAGCATGAAAATTTCTGCCTCTTTCAGTACGATAATGAACAGGCAAGCAATCTTTATTTCAGCAATCATGGAAACAGTAATTCTATCTCTTTCATAACTAAGCTTGCAAATAATACTCTTATTTAGCATACTATGGATTCACAAGTTAAAGTAATTGTTTTTACTCTTTTTATTAGCATGGCAATATTTTGTTCGATAGTTGTGTCCGTGTAACTTAGCATGCAGCATTCTATTCTTTTACTTAACATGACAAAGTTTTGTTCATAAGACAAGCAATACGAGTTCTCTTATTAAGCATGCAGAGTCAGGTTCTATCATTCTTCTTATGAAAACTATCTCCTTAAAACAAGCAGTATAAAACTAAGATTCATTATTAAGGTGTGCAAGAATCGGAGAATGAGGTTCTGCCCAGTCATCCAGATCAATAGTCTTGTGTTTCCTTCGAAAAAATCTTCGAGAAGGCTTCCGCTCGAGCCAGCAAAGCGATATCTCTTGTACATAGTGCTAACACAAATTAGGGTACTATAATGCACACCCCAGACAATTGTTTGGTGGGGGCTAGTTAAGCACGATCTCGGGATTCCGTCCCTCCCAATGCTCTACATATTTTAGTTTCCTATTTAAATTTACTGTTACTGAAATCTCATGACATGGTCACATGATATTTCCCTTACATGTCTTACCATAGTACGGACACGCTAGATACGAATCCAATTTGTCACTTGGCATTCCAATTTGGATTCAACCCAGCATAATACAACAATCAAACAAGTCCTAGCCACGAATGAAAATTAACTAAACTATTTTGTCCATGCTTAGAGGAATCGTATTATTTCACATGTCGCATAGCATGTAGGTACCCCTCAGTGTAAATGTAACACCCTGTTCCGTTCAAGCGGACTGCCGATTCTAAACGGCAAAAGTGCATGTCCTGACCCGCTTTGCTCAGGCGAGAACACTCGTTTGAGGCAAAGGATATCCAGACTTGTCCCTGCAGGAAATCCAGCTTAGGCTTTCAGAGGCTCGCTTGATGTATCGCTCTACCGAGGCGAATCATCGCTAAGGTGGGTGGCTACGGTGAACTTGTCTTTGCTTAGCCAGCACACATAAAATATGGAATGTTTCATGCTAGTCGCTAGGTGATTCACCCCCTGCATGCTAATAAGAATCCAACGCACCTAGCTAAGGGAATAATCCCAACTATGTTTGCTAGAACATAGAAATTGAACATTGCATATATATATATCTGTTCAGACCCTCGCATGCTACCCTAGATTCGTGTCGCTCGAGAAAGTCCCTTACGGTTTCACTCTCAGCTTACCTTCGGGCCCGAGCTAACGTGAATGCTTATGTTTATACAATTGCATGCTTGTCTACTTTTATGTTGCCTTATTTTCATCCAAACCCTGGGAGACTACTACGTAGTCGTTCCGTGCCTGAATGAACCTGCAAGTATCCGGGACCGTTGGGTCGCCAAGGCAATCCCCGAACCAGGGGCACGCATCAGGGCAAATGAATATTGAACAAGAATTCTGTCACGTTACAACTGAATGATAATCATATCAAGTTACCTCTGAACGAGAATCATGTTAACGAATCCAAGAACGAATCTCAGCTCATGGAGCAAACACTCGGTTCAGATCATGATACAAACGAATCCAAGAACGAATCCAAGAACGAATTGCATCAAGAAACAACTGAACACCTGAACGATCATGATACAAACGACTATCGTGTTTGCATATACTATGCCTCCTGAATGTTTATACTTTGCCCGTGCTTGAATTAACAATGTTTGCCTCGGACAGGAAAGGTAAAATGGTAAGTTGGTAAGTCTCGCCGTATTTCCTCTCATGTTGCATGGCATACTACCACATGAGTTAGGCTATTCAAATCTTGCATGAAACTGATCCTAAGGCAACTAGAAAGACAACTTAATAGTTGGTGCACGGAACCTGTATTACATGTTTGGATTTGTCGAGCGGGCGAGTAGCCTCCCCACAAGTGCATTCAATGTACTAATAATTCACCAGGTTGTATGCAGGGTACGGGAGAACCTCGTTCGGTACAGATGCCTCCTTCGTACGTGCTAAGGCGTGAAGATCACTCCAAAGCATCGTTGTGTCCGGAACTGAAGCACATATACAAGACATAATGTTGGAACTTGCCTGAACATCGCCTGTACAATCATTCCATAATTGTAGCCACTTGGCACGCTTTATGTTTCAGAGAGAGAGGCTTGAGCGACTTGTAACCTCGGCCAAGCGCCGCCTGTAACACTTGTTTATATCAATAAGAGAGCTTGCTTTACTTCAACTTGTGTTATTCAATGCTTTCGCTATATTGTCGACTCAGTGAACCTGTTACCAAATTGCTATACGTTTATGATTCCACTGCACTCGGACAATCTGTGCGACTCTATGGCTTAGAACTCTTACCTCCAGCTAATAAACCACGACCTTGTACGAGCGTGGCTCACGCTCGTGCGGCATCACGTCCGGATGGGTCAAAGCGATCGTTCCGCGGGAGCGCTGGCGCGATGATTCTCGCCTAGCGGGAATGGCTGATTTGTCTACGGGAGATCGGGGCATGACATAATGGTATCAGAGCCCGGCTTCTACGCTGTTGGACTTTATTTCGATTATCTCAGTTTCGAAAGCTCGTTCGTGGGTTATGTACATGCTCTCTCTCATTGTCCCAAACAGAATGTTCCAACAATAAGTCTAAATACTTTTAAAATGCATTTTGAATAATATGAATGCTTATATGAATTGTGATGCGAGTGGCCTTTGTGCCAACCTGTGCGAACCCTTGAGATTATCGCAAGTAGCTTGTCCGATTTTACCAACTCTAAGTTTGGTTGAATACATCTGTTTGAGGGACGTCTTGAACTTGTGCACGATCCAAGACTCAAGAAAATATGAAACTTGAGTGCTAAGACTTCGCTATCGCTAAGTTGGTGAAGTGCATATGTTTGGAGCGCTACGAATACGTGTACGATCCAGACTAGCGATATGCTGATCTCGATGCTAGTGCAAGTGAATATCCAAATGAACAAGTATAACGACTTGTGTAGGTTTGCCTTAGCCTGGTAACGTTAAATCAAAATTGATTGAAACGTACTGCTTGTCCTCAGTAAGTCTCGAGGATGAGACTTTTTCTGAGTTGGGTAGGATGTAACACCCCATTCCGTTCAAGTGGACTGCCGATTCCAAACGGCAAAAGTGCATGTCCCGACCGGCTTTGCTCAGGCGAGAACACTCGTTTGAGGCAAAGGATATCCAGACTTGTCCCTGCAGGAAATCCAGCTTAGGCTTTCAGAGGCTCGCTTGATGTATCGCTCTACCGAGGCGAATCATCGCTAAGGTGGGTGGCTACGGTGAACTTGTCTTTGCTTAGCCAGCACATATAAAATATGGAATGTTTCATGCTAGTCGCTAGGTGATTCACCCCCTACATGCTAATAAGAATCTAATGCACCTACCTAAGGGAATAATCCCAACTATGTTTGCTAGAACATGGAAATTGAATATTGCATATATATATCTGTTCAGACCCTCGCATGCTACCCTAGATTCGTGTCGCTCGGGAAAGTCTCTTACGGTTTCACTCTCGGCTTACCTTCAGGCCCGAGCTAACGTAAATGCTTATGTTTATACAATTGCATGCTTGTTTGCTTGTATGTTGCCTTGTTTTCATCCAAACCCCGGGAGACTACTACGTAGTCATTCCGTGCCTGAATGAACCTGCAAGTATCCGGGACCGTTGGATCGCCAAGGCAATCCCCGAACCAGGGGCACGCATCAGGGCAAATGAATATTGAACGAGAATTCTGTCACGTTACAACTGAATGATAATCACATCAAGTTACCTATGAACAAGAATCATGTTAACGAATCCAAGAACGAATCTTAGCTCATGGAGCAAACGCTCGGTTCAGATCACGAATCATGGATTATTATATCAAATTATGGATTTGGAAAGACCCTAACCTGCATATCGTGGACAACTTGAAAAAGGTGATCTTCGGATCTCGTTCCACAGGCAGTCTCCGGGGCACTGGAGCCGATCCGATCCGGATGGAACTTTACGATTAGTCTCACGCATCTGGACATGATGGTCTGTAGCCACCAACGAATCTTTATTGCTTTCCATCCTTGTTCAAGACTAAAACGGTCCTTTATGGCTATGCCAGCGACAAACATTCATATAGATAAGTCATCCTCGCTTAGCGGCTATCCGCGTGTGAGTCATTGCATCGCATCAAGAAACAACTGAACACCTGAATGATCATGATACAAACGACTCTCGTGTTTGCATATACTATGCCTCCTGAATGTTTATACTTTGCCCGTGCTTGAATTAATAATGTTTGCCTTGGACAGGGAAGGTAAAATGGTAAGTTGGTAAGTCTCGCCGTATTTTCTCTCATGTTGCACGGCGCACTGCCACATGAGTTAGGCTATTCAAATCTTGCATAAAACTGATCCTAAGGCAACTAGAAAGACAACTTAATAGTTAGTGCACGGAACCTGTATTACATGTTTGGATTTGTCGAGCGGGCGAGTAGCCTCCCCACCAGTGCATTCAATGTACTGATAATCCACCAGGTTGTATACAGGGTGCGGGAGAACCTCGTTCGGTGCGGATGCCTCCTTCGTACGTGCTAAGGCGTGAAGATCACTCTGAAGCAGCGTTGTATCCAGAACTGAAGCACATATATAAGACATAATGTTGGAACTTGACTGAACATCGCCTGTACAATCATTCCATAATTGTAGCCACTTGGCACGCTTTATGTTTCAGAGAGAGAAAGGCTTGAGCGACTTGTAATCTCGGCCAAGCGCCACCTGTAACACTTGTTTATATCAATAAGAGAGCTTGATTTACTTTAACTTGTGTTATTCAATGCTTCCGCTATATTGTCGACTCAGTGAACCTGTTACCAAATCGCTATGCGTTTAGGATTCCGGTGCACTTGGACAATTTGTGCGACTCTGTGGCTTAGAACTCTTACCGCCAGCCAATGAACCACGGCCTTGTACGGGCGTGGCTCACGCTCGTGCGGCATCACATCCGGATGGGTCAAAGCGATCGTTCTGCGGGAGCGCTGGCGCGGTAATTCTCGCATAGCGGGAACGGCCGATTTGCTTACGGAAGATTGGGGCATAACAGTAAATATGTAATATAATCACGTAGGAGCACATAGCACGTAGTAAGTGTATCAGCACGAATACACTTGGTTGAGTCAAGTCACCAATCACACTAAATCACATGAGTTCTATCATATTGTAACACATAAGTCAAGTCATACACATAAGTGGTGTAGTCACTTGACGCATTGTCAAACTATACACATGGTCAGGTCAGGCACACATTTGGGTCTAATACTCTCATAGTCATTAAGATTACACATATGAATCAAAATTCCAATGGAACATTCAAACCAAAATAATTCAATAAATGTATGCAGGGGGCTGCATGTACGCATGAAGATCAAGATCGCATGGTCGACCAGGGCACATGAGAATAGGGGGTGCATGGAATATGGGATGCATAGATATGCAAAGTTCACTCATCGGGACAAGTGCTAAGTGACGGGCAATAAATACAAGTCAAAGAAGTAACTTGATGTGACAAGCCAAAAATGTTAGGAAGATAAGACAAAAGCATAAAAAGCTGTGCAGAGTCATAAAAGTCGTGTAGAGGTATGCGCCCAAAAGAAGAGATGTATTGCTCGTGGCCGCATAGTCTCCTGACCGCATAGGCACATGGAGTCTGGCCTTAGTAAATTTTCATGCGTTCAAGGTACTATGCGTCCGACTTTAGAATACTTGAAGAAAGCAGACATGCGTCCAATAAGATGGATGCATGCTGGAGGGGCGTATGTTGCTGGGCCGCATGGTACTCCATCATCCCAGAACAACAAGTTCGACTATGGAAAAGCTCCCAGAACCCGAAAACTTATTTTCTTCATAAAAACTTTATTTCAATTCCAAATTAAGTGAACCAAAAGCCAAAACGCCTGAAATGGAATGCTCTATCACCTAAAAAAATTGGGTTTTGTAAAATACTATATTTTATTAGATCAAAACCAAAAAAATTAATGAACCCATGAAAACCCTAAACTAAAAATGTAGATCTACTCACATCTACCCATCAAAACCAAAAATTTTAAACATTAAAAGTATTTAGAATCATAATGTACACATATTAGACTAATAAAATACAAAGAAAGAGCAAGGATTAAAATATAAGGGTTTCTCCACATCATGCAATGTGTACTTGTCTAAATGAAAGGAGGAGAATAAATAAGAGAATAAGGGAAGAGAGAGAAAGAAGTTGGGTTATATAGCTAGGGTTTGAGGTTTTGACCATGGATTCTCTTATAACTTGAACCAACCCACAAAATATATCATGAACCACACTAAACCAAAGAATGGGTCTAGTCTTCATGCAACCTAATAAACATACAAGCAAGAAATAATACGTCCCAAATACGTATATCGGGAACATGGAGTGACACCCGACGTACTTGAAGTGCACCTGGTTTTAGCGCACATTCAGTGCATTTTCTTTCTTGGAGCACTTTGGAGTATTCTCCTCGTGCAGGGTCAGTTTTGGTGGCCGTCACACTTTCTCCCTATATCGGTTGGGCTAGATTAGTGAGTGTCACTTGGATTGGTTAGGTGGGATCCAACGGTTCAAACCAAACCTATATATATATATATATATATATATATATATATATATACTTGTCTTCTTCTCTCTCTCCTTATTATTTCCATTCTCTTATTTCTTTTTTCATAGGAAAGTACATTTTGCACATGTGAAGAAATATTATCACCCTCATATTTTTAATTAAGGATACTTTGGTAATTGACACGGGTATTTTATTTTAGGAGTATTGTATTTAAATATTGTGCATGTGTAATTAATTATTTATTGTATTATTTATTTATTGTTAGTGTTAGATTTATTTTGGACTTGTGTAGTGGTCTTAATTAGTTAGTTAGACGCATGAACCCAACATTTATATGTTAGTTTAGATTGAACCCAATGTTTAGACCCATTTATTAGGAGGATGAATTAATTAGTGAAACCATTATAATAGAACCTTCTCTCATTAATTAATTTCTTCATGAGAGGCCCCAAGGGGTATTTTGGACATTTTATATTGCTTGGAAGAGGGGTTTATGACCAGCCATTAGAGGAGGAGGAGGAGGAGGAGAGAGAGTATCTATCTCATTTTATTTTCCATTTTTTTTAGATCTAGATTTTTTCCCCTTTCCAATTTTTTTATTCCCTTACCATTCCTTACCAAATTTCTACCGAAATTCAGTCCCTATTCTTCAATTGAGGCTACTACAATAAGGATCTACAAGAAGGAAGCAAGAATCAAGAAGGAGGAGGCCAAGATCTACAAGGAGGAGCTACTTTCCAATTTTGGAGATTTTTCCATTGGGAATCCATCTCCCAATAGGTATATTTTAGTTTTTCCTCTTCTAGTAGACTCCAAATCTGAGATTTAACCATGAGAAACCAACCCATATGCATAGGCTACCCATAAGAATTGGTTTTAGGTTCATAGTAGACCTATGGTGGAAGTTATGTGTGTTTTGGTGTCAATTTTGGGAGAATTCCGATATTGGTACATGTGGTATTGTCATTTGGTCAAATAGATCAAATTGACATATGATTATTGTTTGTGACTAGTGTCGTGTCCACAATTGGGTACATGTAGGCCGTATCTCGTCAATTTGACAAAACAGATTAATTTTGGGGGTTTTCCTCCGACACGGGAATTTGTGCATATCATACCTTGACACGGACACGTAGTTAATCTAATTACTATACATATTATTCCTATTTAGTGTATTAGACTTCTCGTGTCTTTCGGGATGCGTTTTGTTATGTGTTGGAGCCGTATCGCAAGCGTATCATAGAGTTAGTGTTATACGGGTGCGGTGCACTCCACGTGTTTGGTGTTTTTCTCTTAATTCTATTTGTGCATGTGTATATATATATATCTATGTGATATTTTATATAATATATATAGGTATATGAGTGTGTATATGATTAAGTGCATCTATATGTATTGATATATCTAAGAGTGTTTATATATATATATATATATATATATATATATATATATATATATATATATATATATATATATATATATATATATATATATATATATATATATAGACTGAGATACATAAGAGTGCATATAGGTATATATAAGTAATATGTATGTATTTATATTATATAGTATATATAAGTGTACATAGCTATATATATATATATATCTACATGTATATATAGTGTATTGATATATCTAGTATATATGTGTATATGTGTATATATGTATATGTTATATATATATATATATATATATATATATATATATATATATATATATATATATATATATATATATATATATATATATATATATTCATATATAGATTGTTATATATATAGTTGAATATATGAGTGTACCTGTGTTGTATTTATGTGTGAGTGTGCTATGTGTTTGTGTATGGGTGTGTGTGAAGGGAGTAGTTCAGCAGTGGCAAGAAGGGGAGCTGCTCGAGCACTGTGCAGACTGTAGACAGTTACGTGTGCACAAGGCACTGGTAGTGTGGTTTCAATGGTTCAACAAACAAGGGGGAGGAGTAGCTCGAGGCAATCCAGCCGGAAGAGGAGTTTTGGTTCAGTGGCATCCAACAATGTGCAGGACAAAGCACCACATTCATTAATGTGCAGTGATCATCCATCAGTAAGCCTACAGTGCAATCACCTACAGAAAAGAAGCACAACATATGCAGAAAGCTTCAGCAGTGCAGCCATTTGCACTATGTAGTTTAATTCAACCAACTATAGTGCAGTCCATTCAGCATCAAGCTTACTGCACATCATAGACTGAGGGCAGTTCCACACTGCATTAGTAGCAAGCTAGGCATTTCAATTCAGCAGCATTCAACAGGGAGGAAACTACACTGCGCTCGTACACATCAGTGACTGAGGGCAGTTCCACACTGCATCACTAGCAAGCTAGGCATTTCAATTCAGCAGCATTCAGCAGGAAGGAAACTGTACTGCGCTTGTGCACATCAGTGGCTGGGGCAGTTCCATACTGCATTAATAGAAAGCTAGGCATTTCAGTTCTGCACACTGGCAGCAGCTAGCTGTAGCCCTTGCACAGCTTGTGCACACAGGGAGGATTCAGTATGCATCAACGGGCACAACAAGATCAAGAGTATCAGGTATCAGATTGGGTAACTGAGCACTGTATCAGTGAGAGCATTCAGCAACTGTGCTGTATCTGCACAGTACCAGTTCGTTTCAGTTTTCGTTAGTTAGTTAAGGTATGTGGTTTAGTTGGGTTAGTGGTTTGTAGTATAGCTAGATTATTAGTATATAGGAACTATATATAAATCTATGTATGTAACTTAACTAAGTAACTATATATACTAGTAAGTATTATGTATATAATTAGATAGATATGTGTATTGTTAGGTAATATATGTTAGTCTAGTATACTTGTTAGTAAGTAGTTAGTTTAGTTAGTTATGGTGATGGTTTAATTAGTTTAAGTGATTAGTAAATAGTTAGCTACATATATGAATCTATGTATATTAGTATAGGTAATATATGTTAGATGGTTAGTAGTGTTGAAATAGGTAATAACTATGTATTAACATATAGTCTCGTGTATTGGGTATTAACTATATATATAATAGGATTTGAATTACCTTGGGATACCAAGGTAATATCAAGGTATTGGGTCGATACTCAAGATATTGAGTTTGAGTATCGGGATTGGTGTGTAGGTAGTGTAATACGCATTGGTGCAAGGCCAATGTATCCTAAATTCTTTGATTAGTTAAGATACTATGTGTGTTGACTTATATGTATATCCAAATTACTATTTTTATATTTAAAACCTGCGTATCCTGAGATACGATATTTTGATGTGTCTCATAGTATCCTAGATTAGTTAGTGTAGCTTAGTTTCATAGTGCATTGACTTAGTATCCTAGGGTTGACTCATATACCCTAGAAATGGTTGGTTTGACTTAGAAATAGCTTTGTGATCTAGACGTTGACTAGTTTAACTTAATTTATTCCAACACCTTGTATTAATGCATTATTCCATATATAGGTTGGTGTGACACCAGTTGGAACATTGTTTGACATTCATTGCTTGGACGACAGGCGAGTACATTCTCTGATAGTTTCTATTATTTAATAATTACTATAATGAAAGTATTTAGAAATATTTTACATGACTCTTGACACATTGGTACACGAACTAATATATACTTGGATCAGTCATAGGATATTATATATATTATTCATTGTTCCTCGTATTCTCAATGTTTAACTTAGACAATGTTTCAATGTTTAATGTTCAATGTTTAACTTAGACAATGTTCAGTGTTTAATGTTCAATATTCAATGTTCAATGTTTAATGTTCAATGTTCAATGTTTAATATTTAATATTCAAGGTTTATTGTTTATATGACCTTGAGTATCTTGCATCACAACGTGTCATGGTTGGATCCATTGAATGAGTCGGGGAAAAGGGGAAGTGTTAGTTAGATATGTGATCAAATCCTAGACATTATTCAATGTTGAACTTAGACAATATTTATCCAACTTTAATTAGACAATGTTTACCCAAGCCAATCACATATCTTACTAGTATTTCAATCACTTATCATAGTTACAGTTCTTTACCATATTCTAGTTCATTGTTTTATTCTATTATCTTATTCTATTCATCATGATCAGTGTATACCATATCGTTCATTGTTTACCTATTTTTTCTACTATTGTTAATATTGTTCATTATTTCTTGTCTTGTATTATATTCTCTATTTCTATTTATAGTCATTATCGATTAATTGGAACTACTATTGGGTTGTACTTTGCTCCATTTCTGACTGAAAAATATTTTTCAGATGAATGGTTAGAGAGGATGTGTCCCACTCACTATGGACCGACATATGGAGTATCATCTGAGGATGTAGTGCCAGTTACTTAGGCCATTTAGATTTCCATACCTTGTAGTAGTTGTTCTATTTAGATTATGGTTTGTATTATTATTGTGAGATCTTATTTGTGTTTTGATTTGAGTTGGACATGTATGTATTGAGACTTGTATTTTTTTCTATTTCATATCGTGCGTACATCTTCGTTTAGTTTTATATGTGATTGAGTATCATTTAGAATTGAGATGGCATGGCAGTATTTACATACATTGTGTGAGATATTAGATAGTATAGTAGACCAAGACACCATTCTACCGTGGATTCTGCGACGTATACTGGACGTACCCACGTACTCGTGCCCCTATACCGGGTGCGGGTCGTGACACGTTTTTAGTGGTGGCCCATGCAGGTCAAGCTTTTCAATAGTGCGATGACATGGTAGTGTGATGACTTAGTTGTACTATTGCGAGCCTGTGATATGATAGGATATATGACACTAGGATGAGAGGGATACTCAATCATAACTAGAAAATAATTCCAACATAATTGAATCTTGCTATATTTATTCTGAATATCGCTTTCCTTAAAAAAATTTTTGTCCTTCTTTGATGATATTGTATCTTGCTCAATATTGATTCCTTATTTTGAATCTGTCATCAGGATGCCGTCGAATATGCGTTCCCATCACTCAGGCACAATGTCAGCACGATCAGTCACTTCATCACCTATGAGGGCAGCACTATCAGACGCTGTTCCAGCAGCTACATTCCGGAGGTCGATTTTACCGATCGAGGTGGGAGTTTCTACAACAGCTTTTGGAGGTGCTCCACCTCCGGTGTTGAGGGCAGCACCGACAGTTTCAGGGGATCTTTTATTTCTACTACCCACAGTCGATTAGACGCAGATGTTCGCTCTCTTTCAGCAGATAATGGAGGCACAGTATTGACAGTTAGAGGTCCTATGACAGAGCATGGAGAATGCTCACCAGATCGCGCTCGCAGTAGTTGAGAGAGCTATCGTAGTCCAGCCACAGACGGTAGCACCTCAGTTTATCCCTCACCAGCCGAGGCCAAGGACTATCATTGATTTCAAGTGGATGGGGCCTAAGGACTTTATGGGTACTGAGGGAATCTTGTATGCAGACGACTAGATAGAGGACATTGGAGGGACCTGCGATTGGCACAGATTTTGGAGAGCTTGCAGGTAGAAGCGGCAGGTAGTATGATGTTCGAAATTATGCTGACATAGTTTAGGACAGACCCTATGATATCAGCGCCGAAAATTACTTGGGGAGCTTTCAAGGAGCTTTTCAAAGAGAAGTTCTTCCCGGATGTGGCTAAGAGTACTTTCAAGAGTCAATTTCAGAACCTCGTCCAAGGGAACTTGACGGTGGACGAGTATGCAATGGAGTATTACCGATTGGGACAATTTGTTGAGGGACAGAATCCTCGAGCTAGGGCTCGAAAGTTCAGGAAGGAACTGAACCATGGGATTAAGTCTCATACTAATGGAGATCGTACCGCTACGTTTGAGGAAATTTTGAGACATGTGCAGCGGGCGGAGGATGATTTGGAGGTTGGCTCCAAGAGGCCGAGAGACACCGGAGGAGCGAGTAGTGGTGCGGGTCCAGGGAAGCGCACCCACTTTCAGCCGCCGAGAGTATATCAGCATCAGCAGTATTTTGTGCCAGTTAGGGCACCAGCTCAATATATACAACAGTTTCAAAAACCAGTGCATCAGGCACCGCAGCAGCCTCAAAGGCAGATTCAACAAACTTTTTCTTGTGCCTATTGTGGAAGGCATGGGCATGATTGGAAGAACTGTCCGTATTATGGTTCCCCTGACCATCAGGTGAAGGAATATTCTAACAACCCGTACAGACCAGATCACGGTCAAAAAGGTGGAGCTAGGCCACCTGTGGTACCATAGACTAATCAGCACCAATATAGAGAGCCACCCCAACAGGGTGGGGCATTTGCAATGGCAGTCGGTGAGGACGGCACTTCAGGTGATAAGATAGTTGTTTCGTCCTTTTCTATTTATTTTCTTTCCATCTATTGTTTGTGTTGTTAGTTATTGCCTTCTGGACTGCTTATGTGTTATTATGTAGTTAGTATACCCTGTTGGAGACTGTAAAACTATGATGGACAGAGACCATAGTTAGTGACTCTTTTAAATTGTATGTTGTATGTTTTAGTTTAGACTGAGGTTGACCTAGAAGGGGGTTACGATCATCTTTAATTTCGAGGACGAAAATTTTCTAAGGTGGGTAGGATTGTCACCCTTATATTTTCAATTAAGAGTAGTTTGGTAATTGACACGGGTATTTTATTTTAGGAGTATTGTATTTAAATATTGTGCATATGTAATTAATTATTTTTTGTTATATTATTTATTTATTGTTAGTGTTAGATTTTTTTTGGACTTGTGTAGTGGACCTAATTAGTTAGTTAGACGCATGAACCCAACATTTATATGTTAGTTTAGATTAAACCCAATGTTTAGACCCATTTATTAGGAGGATGAATTAATTAGTGAAACTATTAGACTAGAACCTTCCCTAATTAATTA
Source organism: Iris macrosiphon (assembly GCA_036927795.1). NCBI lineage: Eukaryota > Viridiplantae > Streptophyta > Magnoliopsida > Asparagales > Iridaceae > Iris > Iris macrosiphon. Next base: position 68,011,179 of record JAYESA010000014.1, read on the forward strand.
ATTTTTTCATGAGATGCCCCAAGGGGTGTTTTAGATATTTCATATTGCTTGGGAGAGGGGTTTATGACAATCCATTAAAGGAGGAGAGAGAGTGTCTTTCTCATTTTATTTTTTTATTTCCTTTAGATCTAGATTTTTCTCCTTTCCAAATTTCTTCATTCCCTCACTATTCCTTACCAAATTTCTATGCAAATTAAGTCCCTATTCTTCAATTAAGGCTACTACAATAAGGATCTACAAGAAGAAAGCAAGGATCAAGAAGGAGGAGGCCAAGATCTACGAGGAGGAGCTACTTTCCAATTTTGGGAATTTTTTTATTGGGAATCCATCTTCCAATAGGTATATTTCACTTTTTCCTCTTCTAGTAGACTCTCAATCTGAGATTTAATTATGAGAAACTAACTCACATGCATAGGCTACCCATAAAAATTGGTTTTAGGTTCATAGGAGACCTATGGTGGAAGTTATGTGTGTTTTGGTGTCAATTTTGGAAGAATTCCGAGATTGGCACATGTGGTATTATCATTTGGTCAAATAGATCAAATTGACATATGATTGTTGTTTATAACTAGTGTCGTGTCCACAATTGGGTATGTGTATGCCGTATCTTGTCAATTTGACAAAACCGGTTAATTTTGGGGGTTTTCCTCCGACACGGGGATTTGTGCATATCATACCTTGACACTGACACATATTTGACCTAATTACTATACGTATTATTCCTATTTAGTGTATTAGACTTGCTCGTGTCCTTCGGGATCCATTTGATTGTGTGTTGGAGCCGTATCACAAGCGTATCATAGAGTTAGTGTGATACGGGTGCGGTGCACTCCACGTGTTTGGTGTTTTGCTCTTAATTCTATGTGTGCATGTATATATATATATATATATATATATATATACATATATATATATGTGATATTTTATATAATATATATAAGTATATGAGTGTGTATATGATTAAGTGTATTTGTGTATATAAAAATCTATGTGTGTATGTGATATCTATATAGAGTATATGTATCTATGTATATGTTTATATCTATCTATGTATATAACTACATCTATATATATTGATATATCTATGAGTGTTTATATATATATATATATATATATATATATATATATATATATATATATATATATATATATATATATATATATAAAAGTGATTATGTTATCTATATATATATATGTATATATATGTATATATATAGACTGAGATACATAGTAGTGCATATTGGTATATATATGCATTATGTATATATTTATAGTATATAGTATACATTAGTGTACATAGCTATATATATATATATATATATATATATATATATATATATATATATATATATATATATATATATAGTGTATTGATATATCTAGTATATACGTGTATATGTTATCTATACATATATGTATATATGAGTGTATATATATATTCATATGCAGATTGATATATATATAGTTGAATATATGAATGTACATGTGTTGTGTTTATGTGTGAGTGTGCTATGTGTTTGTGTGTGGGTGTGTGAGAGGGAGCAGTTCATCAGTGGCAAGAAGGGGAGCTGCTCGAACATTGTGCAGACTGTACACAGTTATGTGTACACAAGGCACTGGTAGTGTGGTTTCAGAGGTTCAACAAACAAAGGGGAGGAGTAGCTCGTGGCTATCCAGCAAGAAGAGGAGTTTTGATTTAGTGGCATCCAGCAATGTGCAGTGCAAAGCACCACATTCATCAATGTGCAGTGAGCATCCATCAGTAAGCCTGCAGTGCAATCACCTATAGCAGAGATGCACAGCATGTGCATGAAGCTTCAGCAGTGCAGCCATTTGCACTATGCAGTTCAATTCAACCAACTACAGTGCAGTCCATTCAGCATCGAGCTTACTGCACATCAGTGACTTAGGGCAGTTCTATACTGCATCAGTAGCAAGCTAGGCATTTTAATTCAGCAGCATTCATCAGGGAGGAAACTGCACTGCGCTCATGCACATCAGTGATTGAGGGCAGTTCCACACTGCATCAGTAGCAAGCTAGGCATTTTAATTCAGCAGCATTCAGCAGGGAGGAAACTGCACTACGCTTGTGCACATCAGTGGCTGAGGGAGTTCCACACTGCATCAGTAGCAAGCTAGGCATTTCAGTTCTGCACATTGGCAGCAGCTAGCTGCAGCCCTTGTACAACTCGTGCACAAAGGAAGGATTCAGTATGCATCAACGGGCACAGCAAGATCAACAGTATCAGGTATCAGATTGGGTAATTGAGCACCGTATCAATGATAGCATTCAGCAACTGTGCAGTATCTGCACAGTACCAGTTTGTTTCAGTTTCAGTTAGTTAGTTATGGTATGTGGTTTAGTTGGGTTAGTGGTTTGTAGTATAGCTATATGATTAGTATATAGGAACTATATATATATCTATGTATGTAAGTTATCTAAGTAACTATATATACTAGTAGGTATTATGTATATAATTATGTAGATATGTGTATTGTTAGGTAATATATGTTAGTCTAGTATACTTGTTAGTAAATAGTTAGTTTAGTTAGTTAAGGTGAAGGTTTAATTAGTTTAAATGATTATTATATAGTTAGCTACATATATGTATCTATGTATATTAGTATAGGTAATATATGTTAGATGGTTAGTAGTGTTGAAATAGGAAATAGCTATGTATTAGCATATAGTCTAGTGTATTGGGTATTAACTATATATATAATAGGATTTGAATTACCTTAGGATACCAAGGTAATATCAAGGTATTGGGTCGATACTCGAGATATTGAGTTTGAGTATTGGGATTGGTGTGAAGGTAGTGTGATATGCATTGGTGCAAGGCCAAGGTATCCTAAATTCATTGATTAGTTAAGATACTATGTGTGTTGACTTATATGTATATCCAAATTACTATTTTCATATTGAAAACCTGCATATCCCGAGATACGATATTTTGATGTCTCATAGTATCCTATATTAGTTAGTGTAGCTTAGTTTCATAGTGCATTGACTTAGTATCCTAGCGTAGACTCATACACCCTAGAAATGGTTGGTTTGACTTAGAAATAGCTTTGTGACCTAGATGTTGACTAGTTTAACTTAATTTATTCCAACACATTGTATTAATGCAATATTCATATATAGGTTGGTGTGACATCAGTTGGGACTCAGTTTGACATTCATTTCTTGGATAACAGGCGAGTACATTCTCTGATAGTTTCTATTATTTGATAATTACTATAATACAAGAATTTAGAAATATTTTACATGACTCTTGACACATTGGTACACGGACTAGTATACACTTGGATCAGTCATGGGATGTTATATATATATTGTTCATTGTTCCTCGTGTTCTCAATATTTAACTTAGACAATGTTTTAATGTTTAATGTTCAATGTTTAACTTAGACAAAGTTCAATATTCAGTTTTCAATGTTCAATGTTCAAGGTGTATTATTTACATGGCCTTGAGTATCATGCATCACAACGTGTCATTGTTGGATCCATTGTACTAGTCGAGGGAAAGGGGAAGTGTTAGCTAGATATGTGATCAAATCCTAGACAATGTTCAATATTTAACTTAGATAATGTTTATCCAACATTAATTAGACAATGTTCACCCAAGCCGATCACATATCTAACTAGTATTTCAATCACTTAGCATAGTTATAGTTCTTCACCACATTCTAGTTTATTATTTTATTCTATTGTCTTGTTCTATTCGTCATGATCAGTGTATACCATATCGTTCATTGTTTACCTATTTCTTCTACTATAGTTGATATTGTTCATTATTTCTTGTCTTGTATTATATTCTCTATTTTTGTTTATAGTCATTATCAATTAATTGGAACTGCTATTGGGTTGTACTTTGCTCCATTCCTGACTAAAAAATATTTTTCAGATGAATGGTTAGAGATGATGTGTCCCACTCACTACGGACTGACAGATGGAGTATCACCTGAGGATGTAGTGCCAGTTACTAAGGCTATTTAGATTCCCATACCTTGTATTAGTTGTTCTATTTAGATTGTGGTTTGTATTATTATTGTGAGATCTTATTTGTGTTTTGATTTGAGTTGGACATGTAAGTATTGAGACTTGTATTTCTTTTCTTTCTATTCCACATCGTGTGTACATCTTCCTTTAGTTTTATATGTGATTGAGTATCATTTAGAATTTAGATGGCATGGCAGTATTTTATATATATTGTGTGAGATATTAGATAGTATAGTAGACCAAGATAGCGTTCTACCATCGATTCTGTGGCGTAGGCATGACGTACCCACGTACTCGTGCCCCTATACCGGGTGCGGGTCGTGACATATTTTTAGTGGCGGCCCATGCATGTCAGGCTTCGCAATAGTGTGATGTTATGGTAGTATGACGACTTAGTTGTACTACTGCGAGCCTGCGATAGGATAGGATATAGGATACTAGGATGAGAGGGATACTCAATCACAACTAGGAAATAATTCCAACATAATTGAAACTTGCCATCTTTATTCTGAATATCGCTTTCCTTGAAATTTTTTTTGTCCTTCTTTGATGATATCGTATCTTGCTCAATATTGATTCCTTATTTCGAATCTGTCATCAGGATGCCGCCAAAGACGCGTTCCCAGCGCTCAGGCGTAATGTCAGCACGATCAGTCACTTCATCGCCTATGAGGGCAGCACTATTAGACGTTATTCTTGTAGCTACATTCCGGAGGTCAACTTCACCGATCCAGGTAAGAGTTTCTACAGCATCTTTCGGAGGTGATCCACCTCCGGTACTGAGGGCAGCTCCGACAGTTTCAAGGGATCTTCCATTCCCGCCACCCACAATCGATCAGACGCAAATGTTCGCTCTCTTTCAACATATGATGGAGGCGCATCAGCGATAGTCAGAGGTCCTGCGATAGAGCATGAAGAATCCTCACTAGATCATGCTCGCAGTAGTTGAGAGAGCTACCGCAGTCCAGCCAAAGATGGTACCACCTCAGTTTATCCCTCAGCAGCCGAGGCCAGGGACTATCATTGACTTCAAGAGGATGGGGCCTACGGACTTTATGGACACCGAGGGAATCTTGTACACAGACGACTGGATAGAGGACATTGAGAGCGACCAGCGATTGGCGAAGATTCCTGACAGCTTGTTTGTAGGTAGTATGATGTTCGATATTACGATGACATGGTTTAGGACAGACCCTAGGATATCAGTGCCGAAAATTACCTGGGGAGCTTTCAAGGAGCTTTTCAAAGAGAAGTTCTTCCCAGATGTGGCTTAGATTACTTTGGAGAGTCAATTTCAGAACCTCGTCCAAGGGAACTTGACGGTGGACGAGTATGCAGCGGAGTATTGCCGATTGGGACAATTTATTCAGGGACATAATCCTCGAGCCTGGGCTCAAAAGTTCAGGAAGGGACTGAATAGTGATATTAAGTCTCATACTAATGGAGACTGTACCACTATGTTTGAGGAAATTTTGAGACATGCGCAGCGGGGGGAGGATAATTTGGATCTTCGCTCCAAGATGTCACACCCCGATTTCGTGGAATCGATAGTCATCCCCCGGGCATGACGCCGTGCGGGCCTAGGTTGCGTACCGCACAAGGCTAAGGTATTTTGTATAGCGAGCACATATTCAGAGTACACAGATAAATTAAAACACAAAGTTGAAACATGGAAAAGTTTTCTTTATTGATAATGAACATCTATTAAAAACTCTTGAACGAGTCATAAGGTTGCCGCACGGACTTACAAAATGTTAAAACAAAATAAGATAGTTGTCCTGTACATTATATCCTTTACTAAAGCTTCAAAATAAGGGACCTCCAGGCGGGATAATGGCTTTCCCTCGGAGCTGCATTGAGTTTGGTTTGCTAGCTCCTTGCTTCAAAATACTTCAAAAGATGGCACAATCAGGACGCGCCTACAGCTGGACTGGATTGGGGAATGACTTCGACTCCTCGCTCGGATCTCCTTAGTATGGGGAACCTGTTTCAACGAGGGTCAGTACATCGAAACGTACTGATGAAGGCAAGCTAACCCAACTATACCAATCAACACGTTATTTAGATGAAGCATGCATATTATTTTTTTGTGGTCTTTCTATCTTGCCTTAGTTCATTTTACGAGCAAGCAATATATATAAATTTTCTGAAATAAACTTGCCACCGTTCGGTGACTTTTACCTGCCCATCTAAACCACCTGTACAATACTTACCATGTCCTTCCCTTCCATGAAGACACAAGTTAGCTTGCACAGGTTAAATATACATGGGGATCACTGGCGTGATGCCAAAATGGACGAGTTTTAGTCTTGGGCGAGAGTGGTATGCAACGCTAGGATCTCGAGGCAAAGCATACCAACCCGTCCGCTCGAGAGACTAACATGAAGTTCTGCCCTGATCGAATCGGTGCCAGTGCCCCAGTAACCGTCCGCAGGAACCATTGACCTTATGCACAAGTTGTCCATGATCAAGAGGTGTCTATATTAAGTTAACCATTCATGTAGTTGAGGCAACATGAGTAAAAGACAAGTAGGATTGCATGATTCATTTTGCATAGTCTTCCTAAACAGTTTGTTGCATAACAAGGTATGTTCTATATATAGCACAATTTATAGAAGAAGTATGCATTCTAACTAAATTGAAGCATATGAAGAATATTCTGAACGAGCTAGCATGACTAAGGTAACCGTTCACAAGTTGAATGACAAGCAGAAGTAGTCCAAGTCCATACCTTTTTATCTGGACATCTTTTAGTTATTACTTGGTATCGTTTGATCGGGGCAAGCAAGAATATAAGATTTTAGATGTGAAGACTTGGTGTAAAACCCCTAATCCTCAAAATCGTATTAATTTATTTTTTATTAATTATTAATTGAATTGAAGTAATTATGGGCTAATTAGGAGAAATAGATTTTATTTAATTTTTATTTTAGGTGTTTGGGAATTTAAGGGATTTATTGAGCCGGTATAAATTTTTTTCTAATTTATTTCATGTAGGAGCCCCTTTGGACAGTTGCTAGCTTAATAGTATGCATTAATACAAATTCTAGATTTTTTTATATGTATATATATATATATATATATATATATATATATATACATATTTTTATAAGAAAAAGAAACAAAAAGAAATGAAAAAGAATAAAAAAAATATAAAAAAGAATAAAGAAAAGAAAATAGAAAAACCCTAATGGATATCCTAACCCAAACCCTATATTCTAACCTACCCTACCCGCTAGCCCGAAGGACCCGACCCGTTTAACATATTAGCAGCAGCAATAGCTGCCATATTCCCAGGCCCGCGATCAAATCTCCCCCCCCGCATTATCTCTCTCTCTCCCTCTTTCTTATATATATTCACACCTCTTCACAAAACTCTAACCCTAATTCATATTCTCCTCCTTCCCATCTGACCCCACCGCCCTCAGTCAGCCAAAAAACCGCGTCCAGGCTGCCCAAAACTGCCGTACGACGATCGCGACCCCGCGCAACCCCGCGCGTTGCAGTTTCAATCAGCGAAGTACCTGTGTTCCAGCCCTGTTTTCTGTCACCTCGCTGAACCAAACTCGACCCCGTATTTACTAGTACGTTCATCACTTAACCCCCTTCAATATCTGTACGATAGTCGACCTCGAACAACACGTAATCCTAGGCGAAAATATCGTCCAAGTTGACAGAAAAAGACAACTTTTGGGTCTCGCAGAAAACTACGGTAACTACCTATGTTCCCGAATTCGTATCTCCCACCATAAAGATCTGAATTCGATTTTTCTTTTTGGTATGCGGAGACCACTTGACCTAGTTTAATTTCTGTTAATTATATTAAATTATTAACTGTTGTATGTAGAATTAAATTCGTTGGAAAACCCTAAAAATCTACTTTTTCCAGATTTTCAAAAATTGTGAAACAGAGCGCGCCCCATCAAACGGGACCGCCCCGTCGTGTACCAAATATACCAAAATGTGCGCGCAGTATACCCGAACACGTGAGAGTTCGCAGAAACTGATTCAGATGCATGTGCGCGCCGGAATCAGTCCTTATCCGCAGACAAATCCCATGTCGCAACTTTTGCAAAAGCCCTGCGCATTTTGTGCACGTTCGTCAGATTGCGACGAAACTTGAGCCACTGGACTCGTGGTATCACGCTGGTCCTGTGACCCATTTTTCACGCAATTCTGAGATAGTTGACCAAGTCGCCAATTGGCGGGCCCTACGGTTGAGTTTTTGGGCGAATTTGTGTTCGGCTCACCGAAATCCAAAATTGGAAATACCGTTGAGTTCGTGCTGACATTTAGAGTTTGTTTGACCTATAATTTGTCTCATTTAGAAACATTTATCCTTGGCACGCTTTTCGGTGCAAAGTGGGCCACACGTGGACCCCACTTTGACCCAAAATTATCGTTTTGCCCTTGTATCCAAATCGGACGAAAGGGAAGTACTTTCTAGCTATTTTGCTTATTCTGGGAACGTTGGTAATGTCTATTTCAATATTCGGAGATATTTGTTCTGAGGCCTTAGCTTCTGATGCTGTGTGTTGGACTTCCGGACGTTAAACTTTGCAGCTTTCTTACCAGGCAAGATACCTTGCCAAATTATTTACAGTATTTTGTATGCTTAGTATATTTCTGTATATTTAGTGTATTTCTGTATATTTCTTGCATGTGTAGTTTTCTTTCAGTCATTACTATATATTAGATATGTTGACACACACATGGCACTTAGTATCATAGAGGACAATCAGTAGGCGTATGGGCTATAACCACTCGGGTAAACCGTAGTAACTGCACGCACTATGGTAGCCGTATTCGATGGTCGCTACCCCTGAGGTATGTTGATTGATGGAGTCACGAGGGTCGCTACCCCCGAGGTATGTCGGCTGATGATGTTCTAGACGGGTGTGTGAGTTGTGAGACTTAGATCGAGTAGCCTACCCTTGCCCATACGTCAAAAAGTTATCCTCATTTGCATTCATATAGATTGTCTTATACAGCATACTTATTTATTTTCAAATATTATGCATGTTTACTATATTCAAATTGGATTGCTTCTATGTATCTTGTTACGTCCCTCAGAGGACCTGGTCCCTTTCCAGGTGTAGATGTTCATGACTTTTCGCCGGAGCACGGATCAGGACTTACTATTTATCTTTTCCGAGGAGGTCTTACCTTCGGAGCATCTTTGATTGTCTCCAGCGACGGATCGCTTCGCTGAATACCTTTATATCATCATCTTACTTATATTGGAGAATTACCCTTCTCCTCCATTTTAGTATTGATATAGTCATCAGTAGTGGATTTGTCTCCACCCGACTATTAGTTTTGGATTATTCAGACTCATTATTCTAGTTTAGTTATTTCATTTTTGTGACTTGTTGTATGGATGAGATTTAGTATATTGGTGACTTGTGATAATATTTATGCCACATGTGAGTTTATATTCATATTACAGCGTATGTGTGTATTATGGTATCCATATATTGGAGTTGCCATATACATACGGCTGGCATGCTTACGTGTTCCTAGTCCTACGTATTTTGGGACTGGGGCATGACATTTTTTTGTGGTGGCCCAAGCAGGTCGAGAGCATATTGTGTCGGTTACATTACTGTACCGAGAAAGCCTGCACCTAGGAATAGAGTATAGGATCTCATCCACAATTGACTATGATTCACTTTCCTTCCAATACATTATATATGAATAATTGTATCCTGCTTGATTCCTGTACTTTCCTAATAGTTCCTTGAGTATAGCCCCTCCTAGAATATAGAAGTCCCTGTTGTTAGATGATAAGTAGGGTAACCTTTCTATTAAGAGTACAACTAGAGTGTTGACACATCACTGAGTTAGAATACTTAATGAACCATAGCACCCTTACCTGTAGATGGATTGACCACTATCCCTTGATAATTATAGAAGACTTGAGAGTAGTATAAACACTACTAGAGTTAGTTAGAGATTTTATCATAATGTTTGACCCTAGTATTGAGGAACCAATAGAAAAGGAACCAATAAAAAACCAAAATTGAATATTAGGACTAAACCTAACTTTTATAGTGAGATATTATTAGAACTATAAACTTAGATCATTGTATTATTATTAGTAGACAATACCTTAGGAAGCCTAGAGGAATGTAATCAACACTTTTTTCTTGATCATACCCCGAACATAGCAACTAGCATACCACTCCCCCTTAGAAAACCATGATGCTATCTAGAGCCCCCTATTTTTATATATAGTTCCTCTGAACCCTTAGCATTCGCTAATTGTGCGACGACTAAATTATGTTCTTTTTTTTATCTTTCAATTCGTGCCACCTGACACTTCTGATTGTAGACCGAGTAATTTTATTTTATGTTAGGATATAGTTTGCTAAGGTTATAGTTGTAAAATTGAATTTTAAATTTTGTACTTGGTAATTAGAATTCGATAATTTTAAGTTATTCTTGTAGATTGCAACCAGATGATTATTCTTTAGTTTTGAATCACGTGATTTGTACCCCCACCTCGATACGAGTTATATCCCCTTTTTCCCTTGAAGGCCAGTAACTGTTCCATTCTTACTATTGACACTTGCACTAAGACTAAGACTTAAGATAACCACTACCTATATAATATAATAGGAGACCCTAATAAATACCAAGCTTTTTTCTCGTATACCCTAACAAGAGTTCTATTTTATTTACAAGGACCAGGTTATTCTGAAGAATTTTCTCAAGGCAATTACAGTATTAGTTTATTGTTATAAGTTGGGTAGTATACCTCACAACCTAGTATGACATAGTCCTCTTAACCCATCGATGTAGTGTAACTGAATAACATTACCTGTATGCTAGCAAAAGACGACATTGTGTATTCAGACGGTAGAATTTAGAGGTCCATGCCCTATTTGGTCGACTAGTGACTTAGACAAGGAGGTTGTATGATAACTGTAGAGATTGTAGTCTTTTATTATTATTTTTTTTTGTTTTTTTTTGTGAACTTGAATTAATTTGTACCTCCTTTCATCATTATCTAACGTACTTATATTTTATGTACTACCTTGACTTATGCTGCTATTATAGCCTAGTTTTTGCAAGCTTATTCTTTTATCGAGCTTTCTCATGACATATGTATTATTGGGTGCACACAATGATACAATTGCCTAATCAAAATCGGTGTATTAAGGTCTAACTAACCTTAGTGCGCTTGGTTCGCTCTTCGCATGACTACTTTACGTGGATTAAGATATATGGTAGTAGACGAATATACTTGCCCCTAGACATATCTGACATATCGTATCGGTTACATAACTGTACTGATACGAGCATATAAATAGGAAATTACCAAAATAGGATTTCAATCCACAACTGCCCTGACAACTCTCTTTTCGAATTCTTTAATCTCTTTGAACCTCGTACTTATATTCTATTACCTTCACCTTGAATTCTTTATTATTGCTCTCTGTCTTCCCTTATTTCGAAAAAACGAAATCTTGTGATGGTATAAGTTGACACACTGATAGTACTATATATACCCCATAAGGCTAATCATATGACTTAGTGACTCTCTTTTATAATTGATTAAGGGCATATCATAGGTGATATGTTTGGGTGTTAAAACTTTGAGGATTGAATAACATGATTAAATAATTTGAGGAATAGTTTTCCTAGATGTATAGCCTTAGGTGATAGATGGGTAAATTTTAAGTTGGGTAGATTGTAAAACCCTCACCCAAAATTAGACCTACTTGGCCGAGGTAGTGAGACTAAGGCTAGATTGAGTCCAGTTAGAGAAAGAACATGGTATTTTTATTTAATTTTGCAATAATTATATTACTTAGCTCACCTTACCGTGCTTCGATAATTGGAGCACTACACTAGCCACTGCCTTCCTACAAATTTTACACCCTTATCCTAGACATGCCCATATTCCATTCTGACCTTTGTGTAACTTATAATTAAGCTCCCTTGTTCTACATTTTGGTCGCGCAACATCGTCCACTCCTTTAAACCTAGGCTTGTATTTTAAATAATGCAAATCTTATACCATCATTGACTTTCTACCGTGGCTTAGTTTTAATTTCGAGAAAAAAATTTATAAGTTGGGTAGAATGTAAAACCTCTAATCCTAAAAACCGTATTAATCTATTTTTTTATTAATTATTAATTAAATTATAGTAATTATGAGCTAATTAGGAGAAATAGATTTTATTTAATTTTTATTTTAGGTGTTTGGAAATTTAAGGGATTTATAGAGCCGGTATAAATTTTTCCTAATTTATTTTATGTAGGAGACCCTTTGGACAGTTGCTAGCTTAATGGTATGCATTAATACAAATTCTAGATTTTTTTTATGTGTATATATATATATATATATATATATATATATATATATAGGAAAAAGAAAGAAAAAGAAATAAAAAAGAATAAAGAAATAAAAGAAAAAGAATAAAGAAAAAAAATAGAAAAACCCTAATGGATATCCTAACCCAAACCCTATATTCTAACCTACCCTACCCGCTAGCCCCAAGGACCCGACCCGTTTACCATATTAGCAGCAGCAGCTGCTACCATATTCCTAGGCCCGCGATCAAATCTTTCCCCCCGTGTTATCTCTCTTTCCCTCTTTCCTATATATATTCATACCTCTTCACAAAACCCTAACCCTATCATATTCTCCTCCTTCCCATCTGACCCCGCCGCCCTCATCCAGCCGGAGAACCGCGCCCAGGCCGCCCAGAACCGCCGTACGACGACCGCGACCCCGCGTAACCCCAGAGTTGCAGTTTCAATCAGCGAAGTACCTGTGTTCCAGCCTAATTTTTTGTTATCTCGCTGAACCAAACTCGACCCCGCCTTTACCGGTACATTCACCACTTAACCCCCTTCAATATCTATATGATAGTCAACTTCGAACAGTACGTAACCATAGGCGAAAACAACGTCCAAGTTGACAAAAAAAGACAACTTTTTTGTCTCGCAGAAAACCGCGGTAACTACCTATGTTCCCGGATTCGTATCTCCCACCACAGAGATCCGAATTCGAATTTTCTTTTTGGTATACGAAGACCACTTGACCTAGTTTAATTTCTGTTAATTATATTAAATTATTAACTGCTGTATGTAGAATTAAATTCGTTGGAACACCCCGAAAGCCCACTTTTTCTAGATTTTCAAAAATTGCGAAACGGAGCCCGCCCCGCCAAACGGGACCGCCCCGTCGTGTACCAAGTGTACCAAAATGTGCACACAGTGTACCAGGACACGTGAGAGTTCACAGAAACTGATTCGTACGTGTGTGCACGCCGGAATCACCCCATATCCGCGGACAAACCTCGTGTCGCAACTTTTGTAAAAGTCCTGCGAGTTTTGTGCACGCTTGTCAGATTTCGATAAAACTTGCGCCACTGGACTCTTGGTATCGCGCTGGTCCTGTGATCCAATTTTTACGCGATTCTGAGACAGTTGACCAAGTCGCCAATTGGCGGGCCCCATAGTTGAGTTTTTGGGCAAATTTTTGTCCGGCTCACCGGAATCCAAAATTGGAAGTACTGTTGAGTTCGTGCTGACATTTAGAGTTTATTTGCCCTATAATTTATTCCATTTAGAGATATTTACCCTTGGCATGCTTTTCGGTACAAAGTGGGCCACATGTTGACCCCACTTTGACCCAAAATTACCGTTTTGCCCCTGTGTCCAAATCGGACGAAAGGGAAGTGCTTTCTAGCTATTTTGCTTATTCTGGGAATGTTGGTGATGTCTATTTCAGTATCCAAAGATATTTATTCTGAGGCCTTAGCTTCTGATCCTGTGTATTGGACTTCCGGATGTTACACTTTGCAGCTTTCTTACCAGGCAAGATACTTGCCAAATTATTTACAGTATTTTGCATGCTTAGTATATTTTTGTATATTTATGTATTTCTGTATATTTCTTGAATGTGTAGTTTTCTTTCAGTCATTACTTTATGTTAGATATGTTGACACACACATGGCACTTAGTATCATAAAGGGCAATCAGTAGGTGTATGGGCTATAACCACTCTGGTAAACCGTAGTAACTAGCACGCACTATGGTGGTCATATTCGATGGTTGCTACCCCCGAGGTATGTCGATTGATGGAGTCACGAGGGTCGCTACCCCCGAGCTATGTCGGCTGATGATGTTCTAGACGGGTGTGTGAGTTGTGAGGCTTAGATCGAGTAGCGTACCCTTGCCCATACGTCAAAAAGTTGTCCTCATTTGCATTCATATAGATTATTTTGTACAGCATACTCATTTATTTTCAAACATTATGCATGTTTACTGTATTCAAATTGGCTTGCTTCTATGTATCTTGTTACGTCCCTCTGAGGACCTGGTCCCTTTCCAGGTGTAGATGTTCATAACTTTTCGCAGGAGCATGGATCAGGACTTACCACTTATCTTTTTCGAGGAGGTCTTACCTTCGGAGCATCTTTGATTATCTCCAGCGACGGATCGCTTCGCTGAATACATTTATATCATTATCTTACTTATATTGGAGAATTACCCTTCTCCTCCATTTTAGTATTGATATAGTTATCGGTAGTGGATTTGTCTCCACCCGACTATTAGTTTTGGATTATTCAGACTCATTATTCTAGTTTAGTTATTTCATTTTTATGACTTATTGTGTGGATGAGATTTAGTATATCGGTGACTTGTGACAATATTTATACCAAATGTGAGTTTATATTCATATTACAACGTACGTGTGTATTATGGTATCCATATATTGGAGTTGCCATATACATACGGCTGGCATGCTTATATATTCCTAGTCCTACGTATTTTAGGACTGGGGTGTGACACTTGGAAGAAGAGCCAAATCGAATATAAGCCGCTCACAAGTTTGTTGGAAAAAAGAAGGAAAGAGGTGCTTTAGGACTCCGCTCGCGTGTCGCCTACTATTCGTTCACCTGCATTGCCACAAACATCTAACAATACCTCTTCCTCTCTTTCCAATGTCGAAATTGAAGTGCAGTTCAACGAGCGAAAACAATAAATCCATCGAAACTGTTCAAAAAAATGTAAGCAAATCCGAAAACCAACTCAAGGCACGAAAGCAACAAGCGATCGCTAAAAATGACTCCGTTGTATCTAGATCTAAGTGTTAGCACCCCCTCGGGCATGAAAATACATGTCCGTTCAGTATGCCAAGGTGGTTACGTCTGTATTGGAGGAAGGAAGCTATCGCTAGATGTTTTAGTTCTAGATGTTCGGGACTATGATATCATTTTGGGAATGGATTGGCTCGACGCTTGCTCGACAACTATTGAATGTGCGGAAAAATGAGTCATCTTCCACCGGCCTGGAGAAGCCAAATTCTGCTACACGAGTAGTCCAGCAACTAATACGACCAAGGCCTGTATGGTAATTTCTGCGATATCTGCTCGGCGAATGCTACACTCAGGCTGCGAAGGATTCCTAGCATCGGTTCGGGACACACAACTGGATTACGCAAACTTTGAATCTTCTTCCTTTGAGGCGGAGTTCCCTGATGTGTTTTCGAGCAAACTACCCTGCATTCCACCAGACCAAGAGATCGAGTTCACCATCGACACATTCCCGAATACACAGCCGATTTCTAAGCCTCCGTACAGAATGGCCCCTGCTGAACTGAAGGAGTTAAAGTGCCAACTACAAAAGTTACTGGATCGTGGGTTCATTCGTCCAAGCGTGTCTCCTTGGGGTGCGCTTGTGCTCTTTGTGAAGAAGAAAGACAGAATGCTATGCCTCTGCATCGATTATCGGGAGCTGAATAAGGTCAATGTCAGAAACAAGTATCCTCTGCCAAGGATAGATGACTTGTTTGATCAGCTACAAATGGCAACGATGTTCTCAAAAATTAATCTTCGCTAGGGCTACCACCATCTAAAGATTAAGCCGTAAGACATGCCCAAGAGTGCATTCCGAACCTGTTATGGGCACTACAAGTTTTTTGTTATGCCGTTTGGTCTGATGAACGCCCTTGCTGCTTTTATGGATTTGATGAATCGAGTGTTCCGACCGTTTCTCGATAAATTTGTGGTCGTTTTTATAGACGACATCTTAGTGTACTTGAAGAATAGGGATGAACATGCAGGACACCTGCGGATGGTACTTCAGACCCTTCGAGACAATAAGTTGTATGCCAAGCTAAGTAAATACGAGTTCTGATTGGACATCATAGCCTTTCTAGGGCACATTATTTCTGCACGAGGCATCTCAGTTGACCCAAAGAAAGTAGAAGCCATTATGCAGTAGAAACGGCCTGAGTCAGCTAGTGATATACGGAGTTTCCTTAGTTTGACGGGCTTCTACCGGAGATTTATTAAAGATTTTGCTAAAATTGTATCGCCTCTGAATCCGCTCACTCGGAAGGGAGTAAAGTTCACTTGGACGGACGACTGTGAAGCTTCGTTTATGGAGTTAAAGCAGTGCCTTGTCTCTGCACCAATTCTTACCCTTCTAGACGGACCAAATGACTTCAAAATATATAGTGACGCCTCAGGTAAGGGATTTGGATGTGTCCTTATGCAACGGAACAAAGTGATAGCCTTCACATCGATACAGTTAAAGCCTCACGAGAAGAATTACCCAACACATGATCTTGAACTTGTCGCAGTAGTATTTTCGCTGAAGCTGTGGCACCACTACCTTTATGGTGTACCGTACGAGATCTATACAGACCATAAGAGCTTCAAAATACCTCTACACACAAAAAGATTTGAATCTTCGACAGCGGTATTGGCTTTAACTTCTTAGCGATTTTGACTTAATGATCAGATATACGCCTGGCAAAGGAAATATTATAGCTGATGCACTGAGTCGAGTGTTTGTTGGGAGTTTGGCTATTGATGACAAGATGCATCGAGATCTTGAATATTTGGACATTACACTACTAATCAGATACAAAAAGAGGGCGCACGTGGCATAACTGTGCCTCGAGCCTAACTTGTTACAAAAAGTCTAGTCCGCTTAGAAGGATGACCTGTTCCTGCAAAAGATGCAAG
The DNA here is from genome assembly GCA_036927795.1 of Iris macrosiphon. Taxonomy (NCBI): domain Eukaryota; kingdom Viridiplantae; phylum Streptophyta; class Magnoliopsida; order Asparagales; family Iridaceae; genus Iris; species Iris macrosiphon. The sequence goes on from JAYESA010000014.1 coordinate 68,028,177, forward strand.
GTCTTATCTCAGCTGGAAAGGCAACCGACTTTGCGGTAGGCACATACGAGATGATCCGAGTGAAGGAAAGATTGTGCGTTCCAAACGATGCAGCCCTCAGAAAGGAGATACTCACGAAAGCTCATTATGCTAGTTATACTTCTCATTCGGGTAGCACAAAGATGTATCGAGATCTCCGTACGATGTTTTGGTGGCACGGCTTGAAAGGAGATGTGGCGTTGTTCGTATCGCATTGCATGGCTTGTCAGAGGGTAAAGGCTGAGCACCAGAAGTCGGGCGGAGAGATGCAGAACCTCGCTGTTCCAGAGTGGAAGTGGAAACATATAATAATAGATTTCATTGTTGGCTTGCCAAAGACGCAACGGGGGAATGATGCCATCTGGGTCATTATTGATCGACTCACCAAGTCAGCTCACTTTCTGCCTATCAAGTCTACTTGGAGTGCCGACCGCTTGGTTCATATCTACCTCAACGAAATTATTCAGCTCCACGACGTGCCCGTATCCATAGTCTCTGATAGAGATGGTCGATTCATATCGTATTTCTGGGAAAGCCTGCAGTCAGCAATGGGGACGAAGTTGAAGTTCAGCTCTGCCTACCATCCACAGACAGACGGTCAAACAGAACGTGTCAACCAAATCCTCGAAGACATGCTACGACTCTGCGCCTTGGACTTGAAGACGAGTTGGGACATGCATCTACCGTTAGCTGAATTTGCATACAACAATAGCATCCAATCCAACATTCAGATAGCATCGTATGAGGCATTATATGGGCAGAAGTGCATATCTCTGATATGTTGGGACAAAGTTAGAGAACGACAAATTCTGGGCCCCGAACTTGTGGAGCAGACTGTCCAAAAGATTCATTTGATTCGGGAACGGCTGAAGGTAGCTCAGAGTCGCCAGAAGAGCTACACAGACACACATCGACGACCACTTGAATTCCTTGAAGGAGATCGGTTATTTCTCAAAGTCTTGCCCATGCAAGGAGTCACCAGATTCGGAGAAAAGGGAAAGCTAAGTCCAAGATTCGTTGGTCCGTTCAAAATACTAAAGCGAGTCACCTCAGTTGCATATCAGATTGCCTTACCACCGTCAATGTCCAAAGTACACAATGTCTTCCATGTTTCTCAACTTATGAAGTACGTGTATGACCCTAGCCATGTGGTAGATCTTGATCAACTGGATCTTAAGGCAGACTTGACATATGTCGAACAACTTGTGCAAATTTTAGATCGTAAAGAAAAACTGCTTCGAAGTCGCTCGGTTCCTCTTGTGTGCGTGCTTTGGCGAAATTACTCGGTCGAAGAATCCACTTGGGAGATTGAATCTGAGATAAGGGAAAAGTTTCCTTCATTGTTTCCTAGTGGTAGGTTCTATTCCTAAGTTTTGTGGATAAAACTTTTAATTAGTTAGGTAGGATGTGGTACCCCGTTCCCCCTATTTAGGAAGCGCGGCTAAGAAATACAAGACGATATCATTCGATCAGGATAGATTGAATCAAGAACTCATCCTCGTTATGGATTTGCTTCTTCAGAATCGATTTCCATATTCAGTGGACCGTGCCCCCAGGATTGACTTAGCGGCAGAGTCAGGAGGGACCTCTTTGCTAAGTCGATCCTGGGGGCACGGTCCACTGAATATGGAAATCGATTCCGAAGAAGCAAATCCATAACGAGGATAAGTTCTTGATTCAATCTATCCCGATCGAACGATATCGTCTTGTATTTCTTACCCCGCTTCCCGAATAGGGGAATGGGGCACCACATCCTACCCAACTAATTAGAAGTTTCTTCCACAAAACTTAGGAATAGAACCTACCTCTAGGAAACAATGAAAGGAACCTTTCCCTCATCTCAGATTCAAGATCCCAAGTGGATCCTTTGATCGAGTAATTTTTCCAAAGTACGCGCACAAGAGGAACCGAGCGACTTCGAAGCAGCTTTTCTTTATGGTCCAAAATTTGCACAGGTTGTTCGACATATGTCAAGTCTGCCTTAAGATCCAGTTGATCAAGATCTACCACATGGCTAGGGTCATACACGTACTTCCTAAGTTGAGAAACATGGAAGATATCGTACACTTCGGATAGTGATGGTGGTAGGGCTATCTGATATGCAACTGAGGCAACTCGCTTTAGTATTTCGAATGGACCGACGAATCTTGGACTTTGCTTTCCCTTTGCTCCGAATCTGATGACTCCTCGCATGGGCGAGACTTTGAGAAATACCTGATCTCCTTCAAAGAATTCAAGTGGTCGTCGATGTGTGTCTGCGTAGCTCTTCTGGCGACTCTAAGCTATATTTAGCCGTTCTCGAATCAAACGAATCTTTTGGACAGTCTGCTCCACAAGTTTATTGCCCAGAATTTGCCGTTCTCCAACTTCATCCCAACAGATCAAAGATCTGCACTTCCTCCCATATAATGCCTCATATGGCGCCATCTGAATGCTGGATTGAAAGCTGTTGTTGTATGCAAATTCAGCTAACGGTAGATGCATGTCCCAACTTATCTTCAAGTCCAAGGCGGAGAGTCGTAGCATGTCTTCGAGGATTTGGTTGACATGTTCTGTTTGACCGTCTGTCTATGGATGGTAGGCGGAGCTGAACTTCAACTTTGTCCCCATTGCTGACTGCAGGCTTTCCTAGAAATATGATATAAATCGACCATCTCTATCGGAGACTATGAATAAGGGCATGCCGTAGAGACGAACAATTTCTTTGAGGTAGATCTGAGCCAAGTGGTCGGCACTCCAAGTAGACTTGATAGGCAGAAGAGATGACTTGGTGAGTCGATCAACAATGACCCAGACGGCATCATTCCTCCGTTGTGTCTTTGGAAAGCCAATAATGAAATCTATTATTATATATTCCTATTTCCACTTCGGAATAGCGAGGTTCTACATCTCTCCACCCGGCTTCTGGTGCTCGACCTTTATCCTCTGACAAGCCATGTAATACGATATGAATAATGCCATATCTCGTTTCAAGTCGTGCCACCAAAACATCGTATGGAGATCTCGATACATCTTTGTGCTACCCGAATGAGAAGTATAACTAGCATAATGAGCTTCCGTGAGTATCTCCTTTCTGAGGGCCGCATCGTTTGGAACGCACAATCTTCCCTTCACTCGGATCATCCCGTCCGTGCCTACCGTAAAATTGGTTGCCTTTTCTGCTGAGATAAGACCTTACATCTTTTGCAGAAACATGTCATCCTTCTGAGCGGACTTGACTTTTTGTAACAAGTCAGGCTCGAGGTACAGTTATGCCACTTGCGCCCCCTTTTTGTATCTGATTAGTAGTGTAATGCCCAAAGATTCAAGATCTCGACACAGCTTGTCATCAATAGCCAAACTCCCAACGAACACTCGACTCAGTGCATCAGCTACAACATTTCCTTTGCCAGGCGTATATCTGATCATTAATTCAAAATCGCTAAGAAATTCAAGCCAACGCCGCTGTCGAAGATTCAAATCTTTTTGTGTGTAGAGATATTTTAAGCTCTTATGGTCTGTATATATCTCACACGGTACACCATAAAGGTAGTGGCACCACATCGTTTAAATATACGAGGGATCACTGGTATGATGCCAAAATGGACGAGTTTTAGTCTTGGGCGAGAGTGGTATGCAACGCTAAGATCATGAGGCAAAGCATACCAACCCGCCCGCTCGAGAGACTAACATGAAGTTCCGCCCGGATTGGTGCCAGTGCCCCAACAACCATCTGCAGGAACTATTGACCTTGTGCACAAGTTGTCCTTGATCAAGAGGTGTCTATATTAAGTTAACCATTCATACAGTTTAGGCAACACGAGTACAAGATAAGTAGCATTGCATGATTCATTTTGCATAGTCTCCCTAAATAGTTTATTGCATAACAAGGTATGTTCTATACATAGCACAATTTATAGAAGAAGTATGCATTCTAACTAAAATTGAAGCATATGAAGAACATTCTGAAGGAGCTAGCATGACTAAGGTAACCGTTCACAAGTTGAATGACAAGCATAAGTAGACCAAGTCTATTCCTTTTTATCTGGATATCTTTTAGTTATTACTTGGTATCGTTTGATCGGGGCAAGCAAGAATACAAGATTTTAGATGTAAAGACTTGGAAGAAGGGCCAACTAAATCGAATATAAGTCACTCACAAGTTTGTTGGAAGGAAGAAGGAAAGAGGTGCTTTAGGACTCCGCTAGCGCATCATCTACTGTTCGTTCACCTGCAGTGCCACAAACATCTAATCAATACCTCTTCCATTCTTTTCAATATCAGAATTAAAGTGCAATTCAACGAATGAAAATAATGAAATCCAATCAAAACCGTTCAAGAAAACGCAAGCAAATTCGAAAACCAACTCAAGGTACGAAAGCAACAAGCGACAACAAAAACTAGACAATAAAAGATGCAGCGGAGAGGTCCCTCATGACTCTGCCGCTAAGTCGATCCTCGGGGCACGGTCTACTAAATGTGGGAATAGATTCCGAAGAAGCAAATCCATAACGAGGATGAGTTCTTGATTCAATCTATCCCGATCGAACGATACTATCTTGTATTTTTTAGCCGCGCTTCCCGAATAGGGGGAACGGGGTACCACACAAGAGGTCGAGAGACACCGGAGGAGCGAGTAGTGGTACGGGTCTAGCAAAGCGCACCTACTTTCAGTCGCCGAGAGTATATCAGCATCAACAGTATTTTGTGCCAGTTAGGGCACTAGCTCAACGGATACAACAGTTTCAGAAACTAGTGCATCAGGCACCGCTGCAGCCTCAGAGGCAGATTCAACAGACTTTTTCTTGTGCCTATTGTGGAAGGCATGGGCATGATTGGGAGAACTGTCTGAAGAGACTTAGACTATGCTTATATTTTGGTTCCCCTGACCATCAGGTGAAGGGATGTTCCAACAACCCGTACAGACCAGATCGCGGTCAGAGAGGTGGAGCTAGGCCACCTATGGTACCACAGATTAATCAGCACCAACATAGAGAGCCACCCCAACAGGGCGGGGCATTTGCAATAGCAGTCGGCGAGGACGACACTTCAGGTGATAATTTAGTTGTTTCGTTCTGTTCTGTTTATTTTCTTTCCATCTGTTGTTTGTGTGGTTAGTTATTGCCTTATGGACTGCTTGTGTGTTATTGTGTAGTTAGTATACCGTGTCGGAGACTGCAAAACCATGATGGACAGAGACCATAGTTAGTGATTATTTTAAATTGCATATTGTATGATTTAGTTTAGACTGTGGTTGACCTAGAAGGGGGTTACGATCATTTTTAATTTAGAGGACAAAATTTTTCTAAGGTGGGTAGTATTGTCACCCTCACATTTTTAATTAAGGATAGTTTGGTAATTGACACAGGTATTTTATTTTAGGAGTATTGTATTTAAATATTGTGCATGTGTAATTAATTATTTATTGTATTATTTATTTATTATTAGTGTTAGATTTATTTTGCACTTGTGTAGTGGACCTAATTAGTTAGTTAGATGCATGAACCCAACATTTATATGTTAGTTTAGATTGAACCCAATATTTTGACCCATTTATTAGGAGGATAAATTAATTAGTGAAACTATTAGACTATAACCTTCCTTCATTAATTAATTTCTTCATGAGAGGCCCCAAGGGGTATTTTGGACATTTTATATTGCTTGGGAGAGGGGTTTATGACTAGCCATTAGAGGAGAAGAGTGTCTCTCTCATTTCATTTTCTATTTTCTTTAGATCTAGATTTTTTTCCTTTCTAAATTTCTTCATTCCCTCACCATTCCTCACCAAATTTCTATCCAAATTAATTCCCTATTCTTCAATTGAGACTACTACAACAATGATCTACAAGAAGAAAGCAAGAATCAAGAAGGAGGAGGCCAAGATCTACAAGTAGGAGCTACTTTCCAATTTTGGAGATTTTTTCATTAAGAATCCATCTCCCAATAGATATATTTTAGTTTTTCCTCTTCTAGTAGACTCTAAATATGACATTTAACCATGAGAAATGAACCCACATACATAGGCTACCCATAGGAATTGGTTTTGGATTCATAGGAGACCTATGGTGGAAGTTATGTGTGTTTTGGTATCAATTTTGGGAGAATTCTGAAATTGGCACATGTGGTATTATCATTTGGTCAAATAGATCTAATTAACATGTGATTATTGTTTGGACTAGTATCGTATCCATAATTGGGTATGTGTAGGCCGAATCTCGTCAATTTGACAAAATAGGTTAATTTTGGGGGTTTTTCTCTGACACGGGGATTTGTGCATATCACACCTTGACACGGACACGTAGTTGATCTAATTACTATATGTATTATTTCAATTTAGTGTATTAGACTTTCTTGTATCTTTCAAGATGTGTTTGGTTGTGTGTTGGAGACGTATCGCAAGCGTATCATAGAGTTAGTGTGATACGGGTGCGGTGCACTCCACGTGATCGATGTTTTATTCTTAATTCTTTTTGTGCATGTGTATATATATCTATATGATATTTTATATAATATATATAGGTATATAAGTGTGTATATGATTAAGTATATTTGTGTATATGCATCTATGTGTTTATGTGATATCTATATAGAGTATATGTATCTATGTGTTTGTTTATATCTATCTATGTATATAAGTGCATCTATATGTATTGATATATCTATGAGTATTTATATATATATATATATATATATATATATATATATATATATATATATATATATATATATATATATATATATATAAATAAAAGTGATTATGTTATATATATATATGTATATATAGACTGAGATACATAGGAGTGCATATAGGTATATATATGTGTTATGTATGTATTTATAGTATATAATATACATAAGTGTACATAGCTATATATATATTTATATGTATATATCGTATATTGATATATCTAGTATATATGTGTATATATATATATATATATATATATATATATATATATATATATATATATATATATATATATATATATATATATATATATAGTTAAATATATAAGTGTGCATGTGTTGTGTTTATGTGTGAGTGTGCTATGTGTTTGTATGTAAGAGGGAGCAGTTCAGCAGTGGCAAGAAGGGGAGCTGCTCGAGCACTGTGCAGACTGTACACAGTTATGTGTGCACAAGGCACTGGTAGTGTGGTTTCAGTGGTTCAACAAACAAGGGGGAGGAGTAGTTTGAGGCAATCTAGTGTCACCCCCACTTTTTGGATTAGGGGTATTTTCATCTTTTCGTAATTAATGTGTAAATGAATTGCATGATAATAACTTATATCTAAATAATTGTGATATAGTCTGATTGTTGTAATTTATCATAGCTTCGATAATTAGGACGCTACGCTAGCCCTTGACTTCCAACAGATTCACAACTTGACCTAAACGTGCCAGACCGTTGATTTATGCTTGTGTTCCACCAAAATTCAGCCCCCTGTACTTCTATTTAATTGTAGAACACCTTTTTGCATTAAATAAACAATAGATACAAGTTTGTGCAATTTTCTAATTATCGGCACTTTTATGCAAAAGTGCACTAAGGTGCCCTTCCCTTGGACACGATACGCAAATAAACCCATTGTTCCCTTTCATGATTATTTTTCCATAATTTTCAGGAATGCATAATTTAACATCAACCCCTTGAAACCATGGCCTCCAGACCCTTAAACCGACGCATCATGGCCATTCATTTTAATGTATTCAAATCCTAACCATTGAAGTATCCATGAGAAGACTTTTGTCCAAGGAATTTACCAAGTCAACCCTTTAGGTCAAACCAAACCCCTTTATGTATAAATACTCTTCTTACTTTTCCTTTCTTTAATTCCCTCAAACCCAACCAAGCCATCAGTCGACCCTATTCCCATTGTCCCCATCCTTCAACCTTCGACCGGATCTCCTTCCCCGAGCAGCACCCGCCGGCTTCCAACCGCCAAGGACGACCTCCTCGACCGGGACCTGAACGCCGTCTAACCCCATAGCCGCTGCACAGCCTGGACCTCGCCGTTCTCTCCGCGAGCCAACCCTGACTTGGCCAGAGCCACATCGACGAAACCGCTGCACAACGCTGAACGCCGGAGCACGACGCCTGAACTCGCCTCACCTCGACTCAGACCCCGGAGTCGACCGCCCCGCTGCACCCGAAGCCGCCGACTCGCCAGAACTCGCTATCCCGCACCCTCCGGACCGTCGGGAACGACTCTGCACTCACCGTGACCTGCTGTCCAGATCACTGACTTCGACCAGACCAACCGGAAACTCGCTGCACGACGTCGGAGAGATACCTACTGTCAACCCTTCGACTAGCCTCAACCGAATACTACGCGACAACCGCAACGCACACGACTCGTCCCACGTACCCAGGTTCGACTTTTCCCCCTCGCGTGCATGTACACGTATGCGCACCCGCGTACTTTACCATCATATTGCATACGTATTTAGACATGGTACTTAGTATATGATGGGATATTGGTATGATCGTATCTACATAGCATATATCTAGATGTATTTGAGCCCGATTAATATATAAGTATATAAGTATTATAATTCTCAAATTAAGTATATATATATACCTACGTATATGTATCGTGTATGGATCCCTAATATATAATTAATATATGCATAGTATAAATTCTATTATGTATATACATATATCTATTATAAGTGTAATTAATTAGTATGATTATAATCTGTATTATATATATATGTACTAGATAACCAAGTGTAACCACGGATACCGTAGTTACGTTGATCTGTGACCAAGTAGTATGTCAGCAGACTGCCACATGTACACCGACGTACTGGCAAGACCGTATCATTGGCTGTATGTTATGCACAGCAACGACGGACGTGACCACCCCTAGCATAGTCTGTGAGATCATGGTGTTGATTGTGTATTAGTGTAATATCTGATGCAGTATTGTGTTTATGATATATCTATAGGACTGTTGGATCACTCGGACGGTACCTTGGAACCCGGATATTGGTATTGCCAGCTAAGGACCACAGGCGAGTACATTCTCTGACAGTTTCCATTATGTTGATTATCTCTATAATTCTTGTTGTATAGCGTACATGACTCTGACACTGTTCTTTACACGAGTTGGCATCATTGAGACCTGTCACAAGGAGTCGTGATTGGAATCCATCGTGCTATATGGGGAAAACGGGGAAGTATTAGTAGTTATGTGATCATACCCAACCTTACATACAGCATTAGCTCACCCACATCTCACGTCGGTGCAGCCTTACCCTTACATGCCTCATCGCTGTTATATTCCGGTTAGCCTGACCTGTTGGGGATGATCGCTAATCCATGTAATGAGTCATATAACCCAAGCCGATCACATGATATACTAATGTTTCACACACTTAGATAGATGATTCTTGACATGTATATTGATAGACTGATCCTGTATTTCCACATGTTCTAGTTGTTGTCTTATACACACTTACATATCAGTTCTTTGTACTTGCGTACACTTATAGTTCTATTCCTTGTCAGATGCTATTGATGATGATGTTCCAGTATTATTCCAGCATTTCCTTTATTCCAGTATCTTATTTCCAGTTATTCATACATGTCTTGTATTTCTTTACACTGTTTTATAGTTTTTGTCAATATATGTGGAACTGCTGTTAGAGGTGTATTTTCGTTCCAATCCTGACTGGATATTTTTTTCCAGAGAACCTTGAGGATTTCTGTACCACGCACTACGGACCAGGTATAGATGCAGACTATGTACCAGAGATCCTAGAGGAGACTATGCTTCTAGATGAGACTTTGCCTACAACTATCTAGATAGTATTTATTTTATGCTTGAGACTCATGTAGGTTATTTCAGTTTATGTTTAGACTCATGTTAAGTTTAATTGGGAACTTGTGTTGGACAGTTAGACTGTGAATTATCTTTATGTTGGGACATGGTGTTTAACTATGTTATTTCTTTTATCTTTTATCGTGCCTTATAGTTGTTGTGATTGAGTTATATTGAGAGATTATGGAGATGTATATCATTGACAGGTGTTTAGTTAGTAGTGTTATTGTGACCAGACAGTATTCTACCGCCGATGCTGTGGCATAGGCTGGACGTACCCACGCTCTCGTGCCCCTATACTGGGTGCGGGTCGTGACACATTTTTAGTGGTGGCCCATGCAGGTCTAGTCTCGCAAGTTATACGATACCGTAGTAGTGCGACAACTTAGTTGTACTGCTGCAAGCCTGTGCTAGGATATAGGGAATAGTATCTAGGATGAGAATATGCTCAATCACACTAGAAAATCCTGAACTTCATATTGCTATTCTAATGGATTGCTTCCTTTAGCACTTTAGTGTCCTTTCTTGATAATATCATATCTATCACCTTAATTGATTCTTTGATCTATATTCAGGATGTCACCGAATACTAGATCCATGAGAATGGGAGCAGCCAATTCAGAGAGGACTGCCACCTCTCAACCTGATGAACAGATACCTGGAGATTCTCCTACATCTCCTGTTCGTGTGGGAGTGTCTGCAACTAACGGGATTCCTCCTCCACTTATACAGAGGATTGCCCCAGCTATGACAGACAACCTTCTACCACCACCGACACCGATTCCCGGAGGAGTGCCCACTGACGGGGCACAGATGTTCGCATTAATGCAGGGCATGCTAGAGGCCCAGAGAGTAACAGCAGAAGCTCAGCGTGTTCAAGCTGAGGCTCAGAGAATACAAGCAGAAGCACACCAGGCGTAGACCGAACTGATGAGAGAGAGCATGGAGAATGCTCATCAGATGACTCTCCAGGCTGTGGAGAGAGTAGCACGACAACCGCAACATCAAGGTCAGCAACAATAGAGGCCCGGTACCATAGTGGACTTTAAGAGGATAATGCCTCGAGAGTTCAAAGGCACAGAAGGAATACTATATGCTGATGAATGGTTAGAAGACATAGAAAAGAATTTGCGCTTATCACAGATTCCAGGGATTCTTCAGATAGAGGCCGCTGGCAGTCAGATGTTTGATATCGCACTGACATGGTATCGTACAGAGCCGAGACTCACCGCTGAAGGACTTACTTGGGAGAACTTTAAGGAACTCTTCAAAGAGAAATTCTTTCCTGACGTAGCCTTGGGAGCTTTAGAAAGTCAGTTTCATGACTTAGTCCAAGGAGGCATGTCAGTCGACGAGTATGCTGCAGAGTTTTGCCGATTGAGTCAATTTGCGCCATCAATGATTCGAGACCCAGGAGACAGAGCTCGGAAATTCAGAAAAGGATTGAATAGGGAGATCAAGTCTCGTACTTCGGGACGACGTACTGCTACATTTGAGGGTATTCTGATGGATGCCCAAATTGCCGAAGACGACTTGGACCTCAGGCCCAAGAGAGGACGCGATATTTTTGGAGCAACAGGAGGTAACACAGGACCAGCCAAGCGCCCACACTTTCAACAACAACATAGGCCGTACCAGTAGCAACACCAGCAACAACACCAGCAGCAACATCAGCAACAGGCACCAGTTCGAGGACATGCTCAACAACAGCAACCACAGAGGCATAATCAACCCGCTACCCCATGTTCGTATTGCGGGAAGATGGGACATACAAGAGACATCTGCAGAAAAAGGTTGGGCACTTGCTTATTATGTGGATCAACAGCACATCAGCTGAGGCCATTCAGAATCGCCAAGGAGGAGGAGCTGCTCAGAGAGGACCAGCCAGAGCACCTATCGTACCAGGAGGCCAGCAGAGAGGACCTCCACTTCTATCACAACAGGAGAGGTTTGTGCAGCAGCAGCAGCAGCAACAGAGAGGAGTACCACAAGGACGAGCTTACGCCATGACCACTGAGGAGGCCGAGCCAACTGGAGACGTGATTTCAGGTTCAGTTTTACTTGATTCTATTCCAACACTCGCATTATTTGATTATGGCACTTCCCATAGTTTCGTATCTGTATCTTATGCCATTAAGCATCATTTAGAAACAGAACCATTAGATAGGACTTGCAAGATCACGACAGGAGGAGGCATTATCCTAGTCCGTGATTGTTGTAAGGATCGGAGAGTGTCATTGGAAGGCCGAGAGTTGAGCATGAGTTTACTCATTATGCCACTTCCGGATTGCGATATTGTACTCGGAATGGACTGGCTGAGTAAACACCATGCTTCTATAGATTGTCACGAAGTTAGAGTAGTATTTCGACCACCAGGAGAGCCAGAGTTTGAGATTGTCAGAGGAACAGAGGAGCAGAGCAGAGGCACTTTTTGCGGAACCAGGGTTGAAGAAGAAGAGTTACCGCATCCACTTATAGCAGAATTCCTGGATATATTTCCAGAGGACTTGCCAGGTTTGCCACCAGACAGAGACGTTGAGTTCTCTATAGACTTGATACCAGGAGCAGAGCCTATTTCACAACATGTCTATAGAGTTAACAACAACGAATTGGTAGAACTAAAGAAATAAGTTGAGGAGCTGCAAGACAAAGGTTTTATTAGATCCAGTTCATCGCCATGGGGAGCACCGGTATTATTTGTACCAAAGAAGGATGGCACGGTACGTATGTGTATCGATTATAGAGCTTTGAATAACCTCACTATTAAAAACAAATACCCGCTGCCGAGGATAGATGATCTTTTCGATCAATTGAGTGGAGCGAAGGTATTTTCAAAAATAGACTTGGGGTCAGGCTATCACCAGGTGAAAGTGAAGAAAGAAGACATACCGAAGACCGCCTTTTGAACCAGATATGGCCAGTTTGAATTTACAGTAATGTCGTTTGATTTAACCAATGCACCAGCAGTATTTATGAACTTGATGAACAAGGTGTTCCACCAGTACCTTGACAAGTTCGTAGTGGTGTTTATTGACGATATTCTAGTATATTCAAAAACCCCAGAAGAGCACGAAGAGCACTTGAGAATAGTCTTAGAAACACTCAGGAAAGAGAAATTATACGGAAAGCTTTCAAAGTGTGAGTTCTTTCTTGAAGAGGTTGAATTTCTTGGACACATGGTGACAGGTGACGGAATTTTAGTTAACCCAAAGAAGATAGAGGCAGTGAAGTCATGGACTACCCCCAGCACGGTAGCTGAAATCAGGAGCTTTCTCGGACTAGCAGGATACTACAGGAGATTTATACAAGACTTCTCCAAGATTGCAGAGCCAATGACTAGGCTGACCAAGAAAGATGTGGACTTTGTCTGGACAGAAGAATGTCAAGCCGCATTTGATGAGCTGAAGAGGAGATTGACAACAGCACCAGTTTTGACATTGCCATCAGGGACAGGTGGATTCACTATCTATAGTGATGCTTCAGGAAAAGGATTGGGATGCGTTCTTCAACAACACGGGAAAGTGATTGCCTATGCTTCAAGACAATTATGCCCTCATAAAAAGAACTACCCCACTCACGATCTGGAGTTAGTAGCAGTTATCTTTGCCCTAAAGCTGTGGAAGCACTATCTGTACGGAGAGCATGTAGAAATTTTCACAGACCACAAGAGCTTAAAGTATGTGTTTACACAGAAGAAGCTGAATATGAGACAGAGAAGGTGGTTAGAATTGATGAAAGACTTTGATATCTCATTACAGTATCATCCAGGGAAAGCCAACGTAGTCGCGGATGCCTTGAGCAGGTACCCAATGGCTATGTGCTTGACATCGGATAGACACTTATTAGCTGATCTTGAGAGCTTGGAAATTGAGGTATTAGTTCCAGGAGCTGAGATTCAGATGTGGGGACTGCAGATTCAATCAGAGCTGATAGACAAAATTAGAGCGGCACAGTATAATGATGAGACTCTAAGGAATATTAGAGCACAAGTTCAGGCAGGATTGATAGACGATTTCACAATTGCGGATGATGGATCCTTACGACATGGCACAAGGATGTGTGTGCCAAGCGGAGAGCTGCGCGAAGAAGTTTTACAGGAGGCACACCGCTCTCAGTACTCGATGCATCCCGGAGCTAACAAGATGTATCGAGATTTGAGGAAGCATGTATGGTGGTATGGTATGAAGCGCGAAGTAGCACGCTTCGTATCCCGATGTTTAGTGTGCCAACAGGTGAAAGCAGATCGACAGAGGCCAGGGGGATTGCTTCAACCTTTACCCATTCCAGAATGGAAGTGGGAGCACGTGACTATGGACTTCGTTTTAGGACTTCCTCGTTCTCCAGGAGGAAAGGACGCAATTTGGATCATCGTGGATAGGTTGACCAAATCAGCCCACTTCTTACCTTTTAAAGTGGGTACTTCGACGAAAAAGCTAGCAGAGATGTACGTACAGCAGATTGTCAGATTACATGGAGTTCCTGTAAGTATTGTCTCAGATCGGGATAGTCGTTTTATTTCCCATTTCTGGTGGAGCCTGCAGTCTAGCTTGGGCACTCAGGTCAAGTTCAGTACCGCATATCACCCACAGACAGATGGGCAGTCTGAAAGGACTATTCAGACTCTTGAAGATATGTTACGCACTTGCGTATTGGATCTCGGAGGTTCTTGGGAGGATCATCTACACTTGGTAGAGTTTGCTTACAACAACAGCTACCAGGCTAGTATTGAGATGTCACCATTCGAGGCTTTATATGGACGGAGGTGTCGTACCCCTTTATCTTGGGATGACGTTGGAGAAAGAGCCTTGTTAGGACCAGAAATGGTTGTGGATGCAGCAGAAAAGGTAAAACTTATCAGAGACAGGCTACGAGTGGCGCAGGACAGACAGCGGCATTGGGCCGATAGCCACCGTAGACCCATAGAGTTTCAGGTATTGTTTTGATTTGTTTTGTTTGGGTTACGATTATTTTGTTTAGATTGCGTGTTAAGATCGTTGTTCTAGGTTGGCGATTTGGTATTTTTACGGATTTCTCTGACACGAGGCATGATTCGTTTCGGCAGAGGAGGAAAGCTTAGCCCACGATACATCGGGCCCTTCAGTGTTCTTGCAAGGGTCGGTGCAGTGGCCTATAGACTTGACTTACCGCCTGCTCTAGATGGAGTGCATAACGTGTTCCACGTGTCGAGCTGAGACGGTACGTGGCAGATCCTAGTCACGTATTAGATCACTCGGAGATCGAAGTTGGACCGATACTCAGCTATCCTGAACAACCGGTGGAGATCTTGGATCGTAGAGAGAAGATATTGCGGAACCAGACTATTCCCTTGGTTCGTGTTGCATGGAGAAATCACTCTCCAGGAGAATCAACTTGGAAGAGAGAGGACGAAATGCGCGAGCGGTATCCATATCTCTTCGAGACTTGAGGTATAATTCATTAGTTAATTGCTTATTCTAGTGATGGTTATTTTAAATTTCGAGGACGAAATTCTTTAAGGAGGGTAGACTTGTCACCCCCACGTTTTGGATTAGGAGTATTTTTGTCTTTTCGTAATTAATGTGTAAATGAATTGCATGATAATAACTTATATCTAAATAATTATGATATAGTCTGATTGTTGTAATTTATCGTAGCTTCGATAATTAGGACGCTACGCTAGCCCTTGACTTCCAACAGATTCACACCTTGACCTAAACGTGCCAGATCGTTGATTTATGTTTGTGTTCAACCGAAATTCAGCCCCCTGTACTTCTATTTAATTGTAGAACACCTTTTTGCATTAATTAAAAACAATAGATACAAGTTTGTGCAATTTTCTAATTATCGGTACTTTTGTGCAAAAGTGCACTAAGGTGCCCGTCCCTTGGACACGATACGCAAATAAACCCATTGTTCCCTTTCATGATTATTTTTCCATAATTTTCAGGAATGCATAATTTAACATCAACCCCTTGAAACCATGGCCTCCAGACCCTTAAACCGACGCATCATGGCCATTCATTTTAATGTATTCAAATCCTAACCATTGAAGTATCCATGAGAAGACTTTTGTCCAAGGAATTTACCAAGTCAACCCTTTAGGTCAAACCAAACCCCTTTATGTATAAATACTCTTCTTACTTTTCCTTTCTTTAATTCCCTCAAACCCAACCAAGCCATCAGCCGACCCTATTCCTATTGTCCCCATCCTTCAACCTTCGACCGGATCTCCTTCCCCGAGCAGCACCCGCCGGCTTCCAACCGCCAAGGACGACCTCCTCGACCGGGACCTGAACGTCGTCTAACCCCAAAGCCGCTGCACAGCCCGGACCTCGCCGTTCTCTCCGTGAGCCGACCCCGACTTGGCCAGAGCCACATCGACGAAACTGCTGCACAACGCTGAACGCCGGAGCACGACGCCTGAACTCGCCTTACCTCGACTCAGACCTCGGAGTCGACCGCCCTGCTGCACCCGAAGCCGCCGACTCGCCAGAACTCGCCATCCCGCACCCTCCGGACCGCCGGGAACGATACTGCACTCACCATGACCTGCTGTCCAGATCACTGACTTCGACCAGACCAACCGGAAACTCGCTGCACGATGCCGGAGAAATACCTACTGTCAACCCTTCGACTGGCCTCAACCGAATACTACGCGACAACCGCAACGCACACGACTCATCCCACGTACCTAGGTTCGACTTTCCCCCCTCGCGTGCATATACACGTATGTGCACCCGCGTACTTTACCATCATATTGCATACGTATTTAGATATGGTACTTAGTATATGATGGGATATTGGTATGATCGCATGTACATAGCATATATCTAGATGTATTTAAGCCCGATTAATATATAAGTATATAAGTAGTATAATTCTCAAATTAAGTATATATATACACCTACGTATATGTATCGTGCATGGATCCCTAATATATAATTAATATATGCATAGTATAAATTCTATTATGTATATACATATATCTATTATAAGTGTAATTAATTAGTATGATTGTAATATGTATTATATATATATGTACTAGATAACCAAGTATAACCACGGATACCGTAGTTACGTTGATCTGTGACCAAGTAGTATGTCAGCAGACTGCCACATGTACACCGACGTACTGGCAAGACCGTATCATTGGCTGTATGTTATGCACAGCAACGACAGACGTGACCACCCCTAGCATAGTCTGTGAGATCATGGTGTTGATTGTGTATTAGTGTAATATCTGATGCAGTATTGTGTTTATGATATATCTATAGGACTGTTGGATCACTCGGACGGTACCTTGGAACCCGGATATTGGTATTGCCAGCTAAGGACCACAGGCGAGTACATTCTCTGACAGTTTCCATTATGTTGATTATCTCTATAATTCTTGTTGTATAGCGTACATGACTCTGACACTGTTCTTTACACGAGTTGGCATCATTGAGACCTGTCAAGAGGAGTCGTGATTGGAATCCATCGTGCTAGCTGGGGAAAACGGAGAAGTATTAGTAGTTATGTGATCATACCCAACCTTACATGCAGCATTAGCTCACCCACATCTTACGTCGGTGCAGCCTTACCCTTACATGCCTCATCGCTGTTACATTCCGTTTAGCCTGACCTGTTGGGGATGATCGCTAATCCATGTAATGAGTCATATAACCCAAGCCGATCACATGATATACTAATGTTTCACACACTTAGATAATTCTTGACATGTATCTTGATAGAATGATCCTGTATTTCCACATGTTCTAGTTGTTGTCTTATACACACTTACATATCAGTTCTTTGTACTTGCGTACACTTATAGTTCTATTCCTTGTCAGATGCTATTGATGATGATGTTCCAGTATTATTCCAGCATTTCCTTTATTCCAGTATCTTATTTCCAGTTATTCATACCTGTCTTGTATTTCTTTACACTGTTTTATAGTTTTTGTCAATATATGTGGAACTGCTGTTAGAGGTGTATTTTTGTTCCAATCCTGACTGGATATTTTTTTTCAGAGAACCTTGAGGATTTCTGTACCACGCACTATGGACCAGGTATAGATGCAGACTATGTACCAGAGATCCTAGAGGAGACCATGCTTCTAGATGAGACTTTGCCTACAACTATCTAGATAGTATTTATTTTATGCTTGAGACTCATGTAGGTTATTTCAGTTTATGTTTAGACTCATGTTAAGTTTAATTGGGAACTTGTGTTGGACAGTTAGACTGTGAGTTATCTTTATGTTGGGATATGGTGTTTAACTATGTTATTTCTTTTATCTTTTATCGTGCCTTATAGTTGTTGTGATTGAGTTATATTGAGAGATTATGGAGATGTATATCATTGACAGGTGTTTAGTTAGTAGTGTTATTATGACCAAAAAATATTCTACCGCCGATGCTGCGGCGTAGGTTGGACGTACCCACGCTCTCGTGCCCCTATACTGTGTGCGGGTCGTGACATCTAGCAGGAAGAG
This sequence comes from Iris macrosiphon, assembly GCA_036927795.1. NCBI lineage: Eukaryota > Viridiplantae > Streptophyta > Magnoliopsida > Asparagales > Iridaceae > Iris > Iris macrosiphon. The sequence goes on from JAYESA010000014.1 coordinate 68,046,456, forward strand.
GAGTTTCGGTTCAGTAGCATCCAGCAATATGCAGTGCAAAGAACCACATTCATCAATATACAGTGAGCATCCATCAGTAAGCTTGCAGTGCAATCACCTATAACCGAGATGCACAACATGTGCAGAAAGTTTCAACAGTGTAGCCATTTGCACTATGCAGTTCAATTCAACCAACTACAGTGCAGTCCATTCAACATCGAGCTTACTGCACATTAGTGACTAAGGGCAGTTCCACACTGCATCAGTAGCAAGCTAGGCATTTCAATTCAGCAGCATTCAGCAGGGAGGAAACTATATTGCGCTCGTGCACATCAGTGACTGAGGGCAGTTCTATACTACATCAGTAGCAAGCTAAGCATTTCAATTCAGCAGCATTCAGCAGAGGGAAAACTATACAGCGCTCGTGCACATCAGTGACTGAGGGCAGTTCCATACTGCATTAGTAGCAAGCTAGGTACTTCAGTTCTGCACACTGGCAGCAGCTAGCTGCAGCCCTTGCATAGCTCGTACACACAGGGAGGATTCAGTATGCATCAACGGGCACAGCAAGATCAACAGTATCAGGTATCAGATTGGGTAACTGAGCACCATATCAGTGAAAGCATTCAACAACTGTGCAGTATCTGCATAGTACCAGTTCGTTTCAATTTCAGTTAGTTAGTTAAGGTATGTGGTTTAGTTGGGTTAGTGGTTTGTAGTATAGCCAGATGATTAGTATATAGGACTATATATATATCTATGTATATAAGTTAGCTAAGTACTATATATACCAGTAGGTATTATGTATATAATTAGATAGATATGGTTATTGTTAGGTAATATATGTTAGTCTAGTATATGTATTAGTAAATAGTTAGTTTATTTAGTTAAGGTGATAGTTTAATTAGTTTAAGTGATTAGTATATAGTTAGCTACATATATGTATCTATGTATATTAGTATAGGTAATATATGTTAGATGGTTAGTAGTGTTGAAATTGTTAATAGCTATGTATTAGCATCTAGTCTAGTATATTGGGTATTAACTATATATACAATAGGATTTGAATTACCTTGGGATACTAAGGTAATTTCAAGGTATTGGGTCGATACTCAAGATATTGAGTTTGAGTATCGGAATTGGTGTGTAGGTAGTGCGATACGCATTAGTGCAAGGCCAAGGTATCCTAAATTCTTTGATTAGTTAAGGTAATATGTGAGTTAACTTATATGTATATCCAAATTACTATTTTTATATTTAAAACCTGCGTATCCTGAGAGACGGCATTTTGATGTGTCTTATAGTATCCTAGATTAGTTAGTGTAGCTTAGTTTCATAGTGCATTGACTTAGTATCCTAGTATTGACTCATACACCCTAGAAATGGTCGGTTTGACTTAGAAATAGCTTTGTGACCTAGATGTTGACTAGTTTAACATAATTTATTCCAACACCTTGTATTAATGCAATATTCCATATATAGGTTGGTGTGACACCAGTTGGGACACAGTTTGACATTCATTGCTTAGACGACAGGCGAGTACATTCTATGATAGTTTCTATTATTTGATAATTACTATAATGTAAGTACTTAGAAATATTTTACATGACTCTTGACACATTGGTACACAGACTAGTATATACTTGGATCAGTCATGAGATATTATATATATATTGTTCATTGTTCCTCGTGTTCTCAATGTTTAACTTAGATAATATTTCAATGTTCAATGTTCAATGTTTAACTTAGACAATGTTCAATGTTCAGTGTTCAATATTCAATATTCAATGTTTAATATTTAATGTTCAAGGTTTATTGTTTACACGGCCTTGAGTATCTTGCATCACAACATGTCATGGTTGGATCCATTATACTAGTCGGGGGAAAAGGGAAGTGTTAAGATAGATATGTGATCAAATCCTAGATAATGTTCAATGTTTAAGTTAGACAATATTTATACAATGTTCACCCAAGACGATCATATATCTAACTAGTATTTCAATCACTTAGCATAGTTACAGTTCTTTACCACATTTTAGTTCATTATTTTATTCTATTATCATGTTCTATTCATCGTGATCAGTGTATACCATATCGTTCATTGTTTACCTGTTTCTTCTACCACAGTTGATATTATTCATTGTTTCTCGTCTTGTATTATATTCTCTATTTCTATTTATAGTCATTATCAATTAATTGGAACTTCTTTTGGGTTGTACTTCACTCTATTCCTGATTGGAAAATAATTTTTAGATGAATGGTTAGAGAGGATCTGTCCCACTCACTACAGACCGACAAATAGAGTGTCACCTGAGGATGTAGTACCAGTTACTGAGGCCATTTAGATTCCCATACCTTATAGTAGTTGTTCTATTTAGATTGTTGTTTGTATTATCATTGTGAGATCTTATTTGTGTTTTGATTTGAGTTGGACATCTATGTATTGAGACTTGTATTTCTTTTCTTTCTATTCCATATCGTGCGTACATCTTCCTTTAGTTTTATATGTGATTGAGTATCATATGGAATTGAGATGGCATGGTAGTATTTTATATACATTGTGTGAGATATTAGATAGTATAGTAGACCAAGACAGTATTCTACAGCCGATTCTGCGGCGTAGGATGGATGTACCCACGTACTCGTGCCCCTACACCGGGTGCGGGTCGTGACACATTTTTAGTAGCGGCCCATGCAGGTCAGGTTTCATAATAGTGCGATGTCGTGGTAGTGTGACGACTTAGTTGTACTACTGCGAGCCTGTGATAGGATAGGATATAAGACACTAGGATGAGATGGATACTCAATCACAACTAGGAAATAATTCCAACATAATTGAATCTTGCCATCTTCGTTCTGAATATCGCTTTCCTTGAATTTTTTTTGTCCTTCTTTGATGATATCGTATCTTGCTCAATATTATTTCATTATTTCGAATCTGTCATCAGGATGCCGCCGAAGATGCGTTTCTAGCGCTCAGGCGCAATGTCAGCACGATCAGTCACTTTATCGCCTATGAGGGCAGCACCATCAGACGCTATTCCAGCAGTTACATTCCGGAGGTCGACTTCACCGATCCAGGTAGGAGTTTCTGCAGAAGCTTTCGGAGGTACTCCACCTCCGGTGCTGAGTGCAACGCCAGCAATTTCAGGGGATCTTCTATTCCCGCCACCCGTAGTCGATCAAAAGCAGATATTTGCTCTCTTTCAGCAGATGATGGAGGTATAGCAGCGACAGTCAGAGGTCCTGCGACAGAGCGTAGAGAATGCTCACTAGATCGCGCTCGCAGTAGTTGAGAGAGCTACCATAGTCCAGCCACAGATGGTACCATCTCAGTTTATCACTCAACAGCCGAGGCCAGGGACTATTATTGACTTCAAGAGGATGGGGCCTAAGGACTTTATGGTCATCGAGAGAATCTTGTACGCAGACGACTGGATAGAGGAAATTGAGAGGGACCTGCAATTGGTGCAGATTCCTGAGAGCTTACAGGTAGAAGCGGCAGGTAGTATGATATTTGATATTACGCTGACATGGTTTAGGATAGACCCCAGGATATCAGCGCCGAGAATTACTTGGAGAGCTTTCAAGGAGCTTTTCAAAGAGAAGTTCTTTCCGGATGTGGCTCAGTGTACTTTGGATAGTCAATTTCAAAACCTCGTCCAAAGGAACTTGACGGTGGACGAGTATGCATCGAAGTATTGTCGATTGGGACAATTTATTTAGGGACAGAATCCACGAGCCAGGGCTCAAAAGTTCAAGAAGGGACTGAACAGTGAGATTAAGTCTCATACTAATGGAGACCGTACCCCTAGGTTTGAGGAAATTTTGAGACATGTGCAGCGGGCGGAGGATGATTTGGAACTTGGCTCCAAGTGGCCGAGAGACACTAGAGGAGCGAGTAGTGGTGCAGGCCCAGCGAAGCGCACCCACTTTCAGCCGCAGAGAGTATATCAGCATCAACATTATTTTGTGCCAGTTAGGGCACCAGCTCAACAGATACAACAGTTTCAGAAACCAGTGCATCAGGCACCGCAGCAGCCTCAGAGGCAGATTCAGTAGATATTTTCTTGTGCCTATTATGGAAAGCATGGGCATGATTGGGAGAACTATTGGTAGAGACTCATACTATGCTTGTGTCATGGTTCCCCTGACCATCAGGTGAAGGAATGTTCCAATAATTCGTATAGACCAGATCGCGGTCAGAGAGGTGGAGCTAGGATACTTGTGGTACCGTAGACTAATTAACACCAACATAGAGAGCCACCCCAGCAGGACGGAGCATTTGTAATGGAAGTCGGTGAGGACGACACTTCAGGTGATATGTTAATTATTTCATCCTGTTCTGTTTATTTCCTTTCCATCTATTATTTGTGTGGTTAGTTATTGCCTTATGGACTGCTTGTGTGTTATTGTGTAGTTAGTATACCCTATCGGAGACTGCAAAACTATGATGGACATAGACCATAGTTAGTGATTCTTTTAAATTATATGTTGTATGTTTTAGTTTAGACTGGGGTTAACCTAGAAGGGGGTTACGATCATCTTTAATTTCGAGGACGAAATATTTCTAAGGTGGGTAGGATTGTCACCCTCACATTTTCAACTATAACCTTCCCTCATTAATTAATTTCTTTATGAGAGGCCCCAAGGGGTTTTGGACATTTCATATTGTTTGGGAGAAGGGTTTATGACCAGCCATTAGAGGAGAGAGAGAGAAAGAGAGAGAGAGAGAGAAAGAGAGAGAGAGAGTCTCTCTCTCTCTTATTTTATTTTTTATTTTTTTAGATCTAGATTTTTCCCCTTTCCAAAATTTTTCATTCCCTCACCATTTCTCACCAAATTTCTATCCAAATTTAGTCCATATTCTTTAATTAAGGCTACTATAATAATGATCTATAAGAAGAAAGCAAGGATCAAGAAGGAGGAGGCCAAGATCTACAATGAAGAGTAACTTTCTAATTTTGGAGATTTTTTCATTGGGAATCCATCTCCCAATAGGTATATTTTAGTTTTTTCTCTTCTATTATTCTCTAAATATGAGATTTAACTATGAGAAATCAACCCACATGCATAGGCTACCCATAGGAATTGGTTTTAGATTCATAGGAGACCTATGGTGGAAGTTATGTGTGTTTTGGTGTCAAATTTGGGAGAATTTCGAGATTGGCACATGTGGTATTGTCATTTGGTCAAATAGATCAAATTGATATGTGATTGTTGTTTGTGACTAGTGTCATGTCAACAATTGGGTACGTGTAGGCTGTATCTCGTCAATTTGATAAAACGGGTTGATTTTGGTAGTTTTCCTCCGACACGGAAATTTGTACATATCATACCTTGACACGAATACGTAGTTGATCTAATTACTATATATATTATTCCTATTTAATGTATTAGACTTGCTCGTGTCCTTCGGGATATATTTTATTGTGTGTTGGAGCCGTATCGCAAGTGTATCATAGAGTTAGTGTGATATGGGTGCGATGCACTCCACATGTTTGGTGTTTTGCTCTTAATTCTATTTGTGCATGTGTATATATATATCTATGAAATATTTTATATAATATATTTAGGTATATGAGTGTGTATATGATTAAGTGTATTTGTATATATGCATCTATGTGTGTATATGATATCTATATAGAGTATATGAATCTATGTATTTGTTTATATCTATCTATGTATATAAGTGCATCTATATGTATGTATATATATATATATATATATATATATATATATATATATATATATATATATAGACTGAGATACATAGGAGTGCATATAGGTATATATATGTATTATGTATGTATTTATAGTATATAGTATACATAAGTGTACATAGCTATATATATAAATACATACATAATACATATATATACCTATATGCACTCTTATGTATCTCAGTATATATATATATATATATATATATATATATATATATATATATAGTGTATTGATATATCTCGTATATATGTGTATATCGTCGAGAGAAAGTGTTGAGGAACCAGTATATTCCCTTGGTCTGCGTGGCATGGAAGCATGGCACGCCAAGAGAATCCACTTGGGAGCACGAGGACGACATGCGCAAACGTTTTCCGTATCTATTCGTAGATCAAGGTATGAATTTATTTTGTTCATTTATACCTTATACCATCATTGATCTTTCTATCGTGGCTTAGTTTTAATTTCGAGGACAAAATTTTTATAAGTTGGGTAGAATATAAAATCCCTAATTTTAAAAACTGTATTAATTATTTAATTAATTATTTAATTTAATCATAGTATTTATTAGTTAATTCGAAGAAATATAATTTATTGAATTTTATTTCTAGGTAATTATGCATTTAGAGATTTATGGAGCAACTATTATTTTACCTTAATTTATTTCATGTAGGAGACCTTGTGGACGATTAATAGATTAATTGTATGTACTAATATAATTATCTAGAATTTATATTAGTCTGCACTGCAGGCTTAATTGTATGCACTTGAACAGCATGTGCAGGAAGCTTCAACTATTCATCAATATGCAGTGAGCATGTGCAGTAAGCCTGTAGTACAATCACCTACAGCAGAGATGCACAGCATGTGCAGGAAGCTTCAACAGTGCAGTGCAAAGCACCTCGGTTTAGTGGCATCCAGCAATGTGCAGTGCAAAGCACCACATTCATCAATGTGCAGTGAGCATGTGCAGTAAGCCTGCAGTGCAATCACCTACAGCAGAGATGCATAGCATGTGCAGGAAGCTTCAACAGTGCAGCCATTTGCACTATGCAGTTCAATTCAACCAACTACAGTGCAGTCCATTCCGCATCAAGCTTACTGCACACTGAGGGCAGTTCTACACTGTATCAATAACAAGCTAGGCATTTCAATTCAACAATATTCAGCAGGGAGGAAACTACACTGCACTCGTGTACATCAGTGACTGAGGGCAGTTCCACACTGCATCAGTAGCAAGCTAGGCATTTTAATTCAGCAATATTCAGCAGGGAGAAAACTGCACTACGCTCGTGCACATCAGTGACTGAGGGCAATTCTACACTGCATCAGTAAAAAGCTAGGCATTTCAGTTCTGCATACTAGTAGCAGCTAGCTGCAGCCCTTGCACAGATCGTGCACACAGGGAGGATTCAGTATGCATCAACGGGCACAGCAAGATCAACAGTATCAGGTATTAGATTGGGTAACTGAGCACCGTATCAGTGAGAGCATTCAACAACTATGCAGTATTTGCACAGTACCAGTTCATTTCAATTTCAATTAGTTAGTTAAGGTATGTCGTTTAGTTGGGTTAGTGGTTTGTAGTTTAGCTAGATGATTAGTATATAGGAACTATATATATATATATATATATATATATAAGTTAGCTAAGTAACTATATATACCAGTAGGTATTATGTATATAATTAGATAGATATGGTTATTGTTAGGTAATATTTGTTAGTCTAGTATATGTATTAGTAAATAGTTAGTTTAGTTAGTTAAGGTGATGGTTTAATTAGTTTAAGTGATTAGTATATAGTTAGCTACATATATGTATTTATGTATATTAGTATAGATAATATATGTTAGATGTTTAGTAGTATTGAAATAGGTAATAGCTATGTATTAAAATATAGTCTAGTGTATTGGGTATTAACTATATATACAATAGGATTTGAATTACCTTAGGATACTAAGGTAATATTAAGGTATTGGGTCGATACTCAAGATATTGAGTTTGAGTATCGGGATTGGTGTGTAGGTAGTGCGATACGTATTGGTGCAAGTCCAAGGTACCCTAAATTCTTTGATTAGTTAAGATACTATGTGTTTTGATTTATATGTATATCCAAATTACTATTTTTATATTTAAACCTGCTTATCCTGAGATACGATATTTTGATGTGTCTCATAGTATCCTAGATTAGTTAGTGTAACTTAGTTTTATAGTGCATTGACTTAGTATCCTAGTGTAGACTCATACACCCTAGAAATGGTCGGTTTGACTTAGAAATAGCTTTATGACCTAGATGTTGACTAGTTAAACTTAATTCATTCCAATACCTTGTATTAATGCAATATTCCATATATAGGTTGGTGTGCACCAGTTGGGACACAGCTTGACATTCATTACTTGGACGACAGGCGACTGATAGTTTCCATTATTTGATAATTACTATAATACAAGTATTTAGAAATATTTTACATGACTCTTGACACATTGGTACACGGACTAGTATACACTTGGATCAGTCATGGGATATTATATATATATTGTTCATTATTCCTTGTGTTCTCAATATTTAACTTAGACAATATTTTAATGTTCAATGTTCAATGTTTAACTTAGCCAATGTTCAATGTTCAGTATTTAATGTTCAATGTTCAATGTTCAATGTTCAAGGTTCAATGTTCAATGTTCAATATTTAATGTTCAAGGTTTATTGTTTACATGGCCTTGAGTATCTTACATCATAATGTGTCATGGTTGGATCCATTGTACTAGTCGGGGGAAAGGGGAAGTGTTAGCTAGATATGTAATCAAATCCTAGACAATGTTCAATGTTTAACTTAGATAATATTTATCCAACGTTAATTAGACAATTTTCACCCAAGCCGATCACATATCTAACTAGTATTTCAATCACTTAGCATAGTTACAGTTCTTCACCACATTCTATTCATTGTTTTCTTCTATTGTCTTGTTCTATTCATCGTGATCAGTGTATACTATATCGTTTATTGTTTACCTGTTTCTTCTACCATAGTTAATATTGTTCATTGTTTCTTGTCTTGTATTATATTCTCTATTTTTGTTTATAGTCATTATCAATTAATTGGAACTACTATTGGGTTGTACTTCGCTCCATTCCTGACTGAAAAATATTTTTCAGATGAATGGTTAGAGAGGATGTGTCCCACTCACTACAGACCGACATATGGAGTGTCACCTGAGGATGTAGTGCCAGTTATTGAGGCCATTTAGATTCCCATACATTGTAGTAGTTGTTCTATTTAGATTATGGTTTGTATTATTATTGTGAGATCTTATTTGTGTTTTGATTTGAGTTTGACATGTATGTATTGAGACTTGTATTTCTTTTCTTTCTATTCCACATCGTGCGTACATCTTTCTTTAGTTTTATATACGATTGAGTATCATTTGGAATTGAGATGGCATGATAGTATTTTATATACATTGTGCGAGATATTAGATAGTATAGTAGACCAAGACAATATTCTACCGTTGATTCTGTGGCGTAGGCTGGACGTACCCACGTACTCGTGCCCCTATACCGGGTGTGGGTCGTGACAAACATGGATCATTGCATAATTTTTGTTTTGATTATCTCTTGTATATTGTTAGCTTAGATTGTTTGTACCTGCTTTTTTACAACTTTAGTTCTTGTTGACTTCAGTTTTGATGGATGGAATGCTATAGATTCGAGTTCTTGATCTATGGTTTTTATGTGGGTTTCTTGATATATTTCTTATGGATTGATCTCCCAAAAACTTAGTAATTTCAAAAAAAAACTATTTGGCTCATATATTAGAGCATTATATTCTACTTATCTTTGTTTTTATTTCATTGGATGTGGAGATCAGCAGAGTTCAATGTTGAAACTCTGAAGAAAACTCCCACCATGGTTGCTGGCTATGGAAGAATAATGGATACAGAAACTATACATTCTCTTGTTGGCACAAAAGTACGCCAATACCCCCTTAGGCGCACTTTGTGCTGAACCACTCTCTCTGCGTACTCTGAGTACTGCACTTTTCCTGGCAATTGTACACCAGTGACTCTAAGAATTATCTTAGGCACACTTTTGAGAGGAAAAGTCCCTGGCGCACTTTTTGTGTTAATTCCTTCAGAGATTTCCTTGACCAAGGAAAGTGCACCAACATTATTCGCCAATTTTGTTGATTGGCGCACTATTCTTAGTCGTTGCACCTTGCTTTAGGTGCACTCTTCTTTCTTTTCTTCGTTTCCTTAAGAACGTAGCTTTGGTTGGTTTCTCAATTTTTGTGTTCTCAATTTGAGTGTTCTCGACTGTCGTGCCCTCGACTGTTGTGACATTCTTGGAAAGTATGCTTTGTTCGTTAGCTTGCTTGCTCTCCTACTTTTTTAAAAGTGCGTCGACTTTGCTTTTTCTGTAATTGTGCAATTGTATGCTATGACCTGCTCTTGTCATATTTGACCCGTTCTTCTGTGCAACTATGTGTAGAAGGAATGCTTTGTTGTGCATACATTTACAAGAGTTCATCTCCCTTATTAAGAAGAATGTCTCCCTTCCTTACATAGTGCGCCGAGACATTTTTGGACGTACTTCTGCATGTTTGTGCGCCACTACTGGATTTTGGGCTATTGTGCATTTTGTTTGGTTGTTATATTGCTTGTTGCCTTAAGCGTATATATTCTAGAATATTTATTTCTCCTAATAACTTGACCATAATGAGTGGCACTTGAACATAGACTGGATGACTAGAATAACTTGACCATGACTTGATAAGAACAACTAGACCTACCTGTAAAACTAGTCCTTATAAATTGTGGCTACCCTGATATTGAACAAGCTTCCTGATATGACTATATGATTTATTGATCACCTGATTACATGACTACAAGATTTACATGACCATAAGTGCACTTGATTGGACCTGCTTCATGTACCTGACCTTATTACCAATATTCGTACTGATACAATTGATATATTTATGTACCGAAAGTGCTGCTTGATATACTAGTGAGCCATCGTGCCACATCATACTACATGTTATATATTTATAATATCAAGTGATTGTCCCCTTGCACGAAATTGGTAGTTGGCCAGTGATCATGACCGTGGCTAGGTTAATATTGACTGTTGCATCACGCTTAGGTGAATCTAGATTGAACTCTCGAGTAACGATATGGATTAGTACCAAGTGTATTCGTACTCTGTACGACCTCACTATGGGGAATGTTCGTGTGGCCACGACCTAAAATTCCATATAACTGAAGGTTAATTAGGCAACTTAAAAGCTTTTAGAACATATGGAGGGAACGGTATCCCGAGTCGTGCATGACGGGCCGTCCCTTGATAATTTTTGAGGCATGCAAGACTGGCCACCACGGATATTATATATCATCTGCATGTAGTGGAGTACAATATTCAATTTTTTATATTTAAACCGAGCCAGCATTTTCTTATAAGGAGGTTGGAACTATTACTGATCTATTAGCGCGGTGACCTTATGGGGGATTGGTGCGATCCTACTTGCCTACCTGTATAATTTTGGCACGGTTAGCCTTGCCCGACATAACACGATATGAGGATACTTATTATGTATTATTTTTGGGATAGCCTCAGACTCCACATAACAAGCCGTAACCTTGTTTGGACGATTATAACTTGACTTGTATGTGATTGTATTTTCTGTTAGTAGCTTAAGGACATGTATGTCATGGTGTGGTAGTCCAACTCCTGTCCTTGTTTGGTTAGGGAGTTGGGCGATTATGCTATGATGGAATATGGAATGAACTACCTTAGCTTGACCATAATCATGGGACGTGCCTTATCTCGTGTGACATAGCATTTCCTGTCCTTGTTTGGCGAAGGAGTATCATGTCAGCTCGATGATGGGCTACGCGCCAATGATCCTTGGTTCTTGCACTATATGCTTGATCTAGGTTTTTGTTTCTTTATTCGTGCTTCCTTGTGGTTCTTGCTATTTTGGGTCTAACCCCACTGGTTTTGCATGGCCAGGGTTAGAGCCAGCGCCTGAGGATCCAGCTTATATTTTTGATAATGGCGCACACTAGACGAATGGTCGCTGAGGGACACGAGTGGGTTTCTTGATCACTACTCGTATTGTACATACTTTATCTTTTTGGGCGTTTAGCCATCGACACCTGTTAGCCATCTTGTCTGGACATCAATTTCTTTACATGACTGTAATATAATCCGAATGCAGCTGATATCGATTATGTAACTATTGACACTCTTTTAGCTCATTATTTTGATGGCAAGATTCCTAGATCATTTTAATAGAGCGTTTGTGATGCCTTAATACTTTATCTTACGTGATCCTATGATGTTGTTACTTGCTTGAATGATTAAGATAGTTATTCTGAGACCCTAGGAGACTTGATTGTATCATGTACCCCTTATCTTTCTACAGTCGTGACTATCGTACGATATTTTATACCTTGTATGGGGTAGCTGGCTATATTTGTCTCCGTATTTCGGTATTGGGACATAATAAGGTTTAAGTAGTGGCCCATGTAGGTCTTATTTTTTAGGCTTGTGGGGTGTCATGATCGTAAGAGTTTTAATCAAACATATTCCTCCTTAAAATTCTGGATTCTTTATTCTTGATAACTCAGCTTGAACCATTCAATTGATTGCTTCCTGATTCTTTCTTGTCATGTTCTTGATCAGTCTTGTATCCTTTTCCTTAGGGCTTCCCCTCCATCAGTTGCTGGAGGAGCAAGAGTGGTAGAATAGTCGACGGGGCAAGGTTTGGTTGAACCACAATGAGGGGAACAACCATCTCAGGGAAAGGTTTGAGTAGAATCAGTAGTGGAGCAGATGGAACCCAGGGTACCAGAAGTTCCAGCACCTCCGGTAGTACCAGCAACACCAACAACTCTTGATACTCGAGCTTTATTGGAAATCATCAAGGGAACATTGGCCACCCAATAGCACAAAATAGTGGTACAACAACATCAGCATCTTCAACAATAAGGGCAGAACGTCTTCTTGAATCAAGAATTATAGACGGCTCTAGATAAAGGTGGAAGGGTAGACTCGGGGGCATCAGTAAGATTCTATCGACTTAATCCCCGGTACTTTGATGGTACAGAGGAAGCCATCACTACAGACAATTGGCTCCAGGATTTTGAGACCATTCTGGTAGAAGCTATGGTTTTGTCTGAGGAACAAGTAGACCAGGTCTAGTTGCAACTTCAGGATCTTGCCAGGGATTGGTGGGTATTAGAGAAGGTTGGCTTGAGGTAACCTATTTCATGGGACAACTTTAGAACCCGGTTCAGGATGAAGTACTTTAGAGTTGTGGCCCATTTTGAGTTGTAGTAGAGGTTCATAAACCTTAAGCAGTCTGGTAGAATAGTGGATGGCTACACAACGGAACTTAGTCGACTGAGTAGATTTGCATCGACAATGGTAGAAACAGAACCAGATAGGGCAATAAGGTTCCAGCAGGGGCTTCATTTGGAGATATTATAATTGGTCGAAGGGCATGACTACCAGACTTATGTTTCCATATTGGTGGCGGCCAGGAGACATGAACTTACCTTTCAAAGGTTGGCAATGATAACAGAAGGCCAAAAGAGGTCTCATGCCCAGAGTAGTGTAGGAGGAGCAGTACCCCAAACGTCAGCACCATTCCCTAGCGTTCACATTAATGATACGACCCCCAGGAGGCCAGTAACTTCATTAGTGTGATATCAACTCGGCAATAACAATCGAGGTAGTAATAGCAATAGTAGCTCCAGATAGCCCTAATGGGTTGTATGTATTATGGCAAGGAAGGCCATACCCAGAGCATTTACAGGACAGCAAATAGGATATGCTTGAGATATGGTAGCCCAGATCATAGGGTTGCTACATGCCCATTGAGGCAGAGGTTAGGAGGACCAACACCCCAGTTTCCTGTATTGCGAGCACCTAGGGAAGTGCAGCACGGAGAGCCAACATTGGTGGTGAGACCGTTAGCTCAGCGACTGTTACCGACGTAGGCTCAGATGTATAGACAACATCGACACCAACAACAGCAGCAGGGTTAGTAGAGACCACAACAATATTACTAGGGAAGGCAGTAGCAAGGAGTTCGACAAGGCTAAGGTCAGGCATTCAACTTGTCATTGGAGGAAGCCTTGACATCAGGTGACGTAGTGGCAGGTAATATTTCTGTCGCATTATTTTCTGCAATAGCATTATTTGATTCAGGAGCTTCACATTCATTTGTATTTGCATGATTTGTGACACTTATTAGATTGGAGTTTGAGGCATTGCCAGAGAGGATGAATATACTCACTAGTAATAGGCTCGTAGGAGTTAGTAGAGTTTTCCTAGCGTGTCCAGTCATAGTGTGTAAACACCTATTACCTGCGAAGTTGATCGAGTTCCCTATGGGTAACTTTGATGTTATCTTGGGCATGGATTGGCTGTGAGAAAGTTATGCTATGATATATTGCTATAGGGGTAGAGTGTTATTTTTTATCCCTGGGTTGGAGGAGTTTACGCTCGTTAGATCTATGAGAGGCCAGCAAGAAGGTATTGCAGCAGTGGCAGCGGAAGAAGAATTGATACCTAAGATAGTCGACGAGTTTATGGACGTCTTTCCCAACGAGCTTCCTAGATTACTTCTAGCTAGAGAAGTAGAGTTCTGCATAGAGTTGATGCCAGGAACCAAACCTATATCCCATAAAGTTTATCAGATATTACCATCAGAACTTGACAAGTTATATCAACATGTAGAGGAGTTGAAGGCGAAGAAGTTTATTCGTACTAGTGGATCACTATGGAGAGCACCAGTGGTGTTGGTGAAGAAGAATGATAGATTGACCTGACTGTGCATTGACTATAGGAAGTTCAACGCAATGACAGTGAAAAACAAGTATCCCTTGCCTAGGATTGATGACATGTTTGACCAGTTGAGTGAAGCAAAAATATTTTCTAAGATTGATCTTCGGTCCGGATATTATCAAGTGCGAGTACGGAAGCAAGATATGCCCAAGACAATATTTAGGTCACAATATGGACATTAAGAGTTCTTAGTGATGCCATTCGGATTGACCAATGCACCAATAGTGTTCATGGACTTGATGAACCGTATCTTCCTGCCCTACTTGGATCAATTCATGGTAGTGTTTATCGACGACATCCTTGTCTACTCCCGCAATAAAGAAGAACATGAAGAGCATCTCAGGAAAGTGTTACAGACCTTGAGGGAACACTAACTATATGAGAAGCATAGTAAGTATCGCATCCTAGTCCTAAAATATGTAGGACTAGGAATTCGTGACATGCCATCCGTATGTATATGACAACTCCAATATATGGAAATCATAGCATATACATACATTGTATATGAATAACAATTCACAAGTGGTATATATATATATATATATATATATATATATATATATATATATATATGTCACAAGTCACAAGCAATACTAATCTCATCCACAAAATCAAATAGAAATAAAAATCAAATATATCGATGAACCAAGTATAAAATAGTCGAGAAGAATTAATAGTTGGGTGGAGAAAAGGAATTAATAGTTGGGTGGAGACAAATCTAGGGGTGAGCAACAGTTCGGTTCGGTTCAAACTGAACCGCATTTTTAAAAATCGAATATGAACCGAACCGAACCGTATTATTCCAAAACCGAAATAAACCGAACCAAAAAAATTCGGGTCGGTTATTTAGATTTTTTCGGTTTATGGCCCTTAGTGTCATGGGCCGGGACGCTTTATTTTACAACCAACAAAATAGACTAATTTAACGGCCCAACTAATAAAGTTATCCTTGGCCCATCAAATATATTGTTGTTTGGCCCATTTTACAACAAATAACTTCAAACCCAACCTGGACAATCAAATATACAAACAAAATTTTAATTAAAAAAAAATTAAAGCAAAAAATTCTAACAAAACAAAATGTACACACTACACACACAGTTCCAGTTTTGATATTGTACAAAATAAAATATACACACTAAACAAAATATACACACTAACAAATAAAATATTGTTTCCAGTTTAGATAAAAAAAATTACAACAATGAAACATATGTGTTCTGGATTTACAACATAAACATCAATTTATAAATACAAAATTTTATAATTTAATGCAGCTTAGATATAATTCCTAAGCCCACCAATTTCAAACTGGTGCATCTCATCTCACTGAATCCCATAGCTTCCCCTGAACAACATAATGAAATTAATAGAAGAAGAAATAAGATGTGGCTTAGATAGCTGTATGCATTGTAGTATGATGCTATGTAGTATCAATTCCACTTTCTCAAGCCGTTATCATCATTGCCACATTCTCATTTAATATATTAGTAATTTTGAAGAAGAAAGAAAAAATAAAGATCAAACTGACAGTTTGTGCCTGCCTCGCCAATGGCCACAGTTCATCTCTCGCCAATAGCTGCAAGGAATGACTCGTCAATGGCTGTAATGAATGCCTCTTAAATTTGATCTTTATTTTTTCTTTCTTCTTCAAAATTGTCAGTCGGTAACATTAGTAATGAATCAATAAAAATACTAGTAACATCAGTTTCTTCAGTTCTATTCTAATTTGTAACACAAATAGCAGTATATAACACCCATCTTAAATTTATCAAACAATATGTAGCATATGTTGAGTAACTTAATTAAACTTATATCTTGGCCTAACCATGTTAGCAAATTCTATAAAGTACCATCTTAAATGTACTTTAATAATCACGAACACATAGTCCATAAAAGTCAATGATTGTTTACATGATCCAAACATATTAATTATACAGAGTACCATAATCATAGTTGAACTTGACTTGAGTATGAACTATCCAGATTGGATATCCAACTAGGAAAAAGTGTATTTAAACATGCAGCCTACAGATATTAAGCCTACAGCTAGAAATCCAATTAGATACCAAACATATATGCAGCCTACAGATATTAAGTTAAATTAGATACGAAACATGTATCCTGCTTATAGATGAAACATGCAGCCTACAGATAGAAATCTAATTTCCTTATGACAAGTTTACCACATCAAAGAGGAACATGATATGCACAACTTCTCATTATATTAAGCCAATTCATATAACCAACTATACTAGCTAAACCTTGCCAGTAAAATTGCTTTCTAAAGTTTCTTTGTAAAGTTTCCAGAACTCCAATAAAGTGTATTTATAACTACCTTGCCAGTAACAAGAGTTTCCAGGTTCAAATGCATAGTTCTCTTCATAAACAAGTCATCATCATCAAGTCCTAGATTTTCCTGGACAACACAATAAAAAGAAGGAAAAAAAACTAAATTCTGGCTCAGATAAGGCTCATTTATGCATCATTGTTTGATGCCATGTAGTATCAATTCTCCTATTCTTAAGCCATCATCACCATTGCCACTTTATCATATAATATGTTAGTAAATTTCTCAAGAAAAGGCTAAATAAACTAGCATCATAGATTTACCAAATGGTTGTATTTTATGCAACGCCATTGTCTGTCGCCAGTTGCTGCATTTTATGCCTCGCCTATGGCTTCATTTTATGCACCTACAACAAGAAGAGAATGTGAAAGTGGAGACAAAAGTAAGGTGGAGGCTTGGAGCAGCAATAAAGCTTCCAGAAATAACAACAAAAGCAGCAATAAAGCTCCCAGTAAGTAGCAGCAATAAAGCTCAGAACAGCAAAGCATTAAGCCATTAAGTTGGATTGGAGAGACTGCAGAGTGCAGAAGATACAGCAGCAGTAACAGGTAGTATATAACAAGCAATAACAGCAGAAGCAGTAACTAACATCAAGATGAGAACATCAAGAAAATAGCAGCAGTAAGCCAGTAACATGTATCCAAAAATATTACACATTGTCTTCCAAAAATAGCAAGAAAATAATAGCAAGCTCAGAACCGCAAGAAAATAACAGCAAGCTCTTGAAACCGGAAGCTTCAAATTTGGATTAGATAGAGGCTCATTTGTGGCTTGAGAACTAGTTGGTGGTTGATGATCACCTTCTTGCGACATCTAAAACAACAAATTTGTACTTTGAATATATGAAATATAAATAACAAAATTCAGTCCAAAAAATAAGAAATACGCATATTGCATGAATATGAAGTTGTTGCCATTGATTGGGTTGGTGCTACACCTATTAAACATCACACATTTATGAGTAACCTAAGTTACCTATAGCTATGCTACCTAACCCTTACCCAATTCCAAGCTACATAAATAGCCCTTAATCACTAGTCAAAATGCAGTGTCTTAGACTCTTAGTCACTAGTCAATGTGCCATAATACAGAATCAGAGTACAAATAGTCCCATTACAGAGTGCAACACAGATATATTAGGTAAAAATGTATAAAAACTAATCAATGTGCCAGAATAAAAAATTCAATGATGTACCAAAATGTAGTGTCTTAGTCACTAATCAATGTGCAGAATTAGAGTGCAGAATGCAGTGTATAAATATATTAAGTCAAAATGCAGTATCTTAGTCACTAATCAATGTGCCAGAATAAAAAATTCACCTTTGTTATCACTGTATAAAAACCTCAAGAGTGGGGTCATGACCTTGAGCCTCAAATATATTAGGTAAAAATGAATTACACTAAATTAATATAATTATCAATTAGGATTAACCATGGGTGGATCATGATTTACCAACCATGCATGGCTGCATATTCAATGATGTACCAAAATACAAATAATCTTTACTCTTCAAAGTACCAAAATACAAATAACAGATGTACCAAAATTATCAATTAGACATAATCTTTACTCTTCAAAGTACCAAAATGCAAATAACAGATGTATTTCTATAACATAACACAATAATGAGTAAACTATAAGCAATTTTTTTGGCAACCCTGTATTTTTTTGGCAGCAAACATAAGCTCTCTTTTTTGCAATGTCTTACTATTCAATGATGCAAAATACATATTCCAGAATGAGGCAATAAGAGAAAGGGGCCAGGTAACAGGGTTACTTACAGTGAATGAGTAGTGAGTAGTGAGTACTGCGAGCGAGAACAAGAACAATGTTGCTTCGAGTTCCATCATTCATGCAAGAAAATAACAAATTAATTGAAAGTATAAAATAATCATACGATGACCGTTAAATATTCTAAATACAATTATACAAAGCCACTAAGTCAGATCTGAGTCTTGGAGTCGAGATCGAATCCTCCACTAACGAATGGCTTTGTAGATTGTGAGTGAGCAGTTAGTGAGTACATATTCAAGATCAATCCTTCACTAACGGAACTGGTCAGATCTGAAGACCAGTTCTGATATCTAGGTCTGTATACCACAATAAAATTAAAACATATATATAAATAAAAACTTATATATTTGTATTCCTGCTAGATCTAGGGGTAAATGTGGCTCAGATCAGCCCAATCTTGAATCCTATGCTAGAGAATAAGCCCTGCACCAAAGATGAAACCTGAAAATAACAAATAATTAGAAAAAAATAAAATAAATAAATAAATATTTGCAAAAAAAAGAAGAATGAGATATTATGGTAATTTCTTACCAGATCTAGGTTAGATCATAGACTGGACAGATCTAGGTAAGATCGAGAGAGCCAATGTGTCAGATCTAGTGTAGATGGAGTTGGAGAGACTAGAGAGAGCCGCAGAATCAGATCTAGCTCAGATCTAGGCACAGGGTTCGGACTCCGATCAGGGGAGGAGATGCGGTGGTCGTCTGGTGGTGAAGGTCCGAAGGAGACTCAGAGTGACAGAGAGGGGTTTAGAGAGCGGCGGTCGTCAATTTGGAATCTGGATGGCTGAGAAATTCTGAATGAGAGGAGAGAGAGAGTTTTGTTATTATATATACTTAGGGTTATGAGTAAGGCTATATATGTAAATATACATTGTAAATCGGTTTCGGTTTCAAACCGAAACCGAAAACCAATAACCGAACACCGACCCGATAACCAAAATATTTATTTTTTATAACCTAACCCGACCCGATATATTTTGGACCCGAACTGAATTGCTAACTCGGTTCGGTTCGGTCCAGTTTTTGGTTTAAAACCGGTTTATGCTCACCCCTAGACAAATACACTACCAAACTAGGATACAAAATAAAATATAATAAGTACATCATCTAGTGATCAGAGAGGATCGAAAGGAAGACCTCCTCGAAAGAGAAAGAAGCAACAAGTCCTGATCCGTGCTCCTGAAAATAGTCATGATCGTTTACACCTAGAAAGGGATTAGGTCCTCAGAGGGACGTAACAAGATACATAAAATCATGCCACAAAATACTAAAAATAAACATTCAAAAGGTCTCCTAACCATTCTATGTGAAATGCACTTTTGAGGACAATATTCTTCTCACGACCCGCACCTGGTGTAGGGATGCAAGTAGTGAACAACGCTCAGACTACGCCGCAGCATCAGCGGTAGACCGCCATTTAGGTAAACTATCTATCAATATAAATATGCCACAATAATATGAATATACTCAATCACAGATCTAAGATGGAAATAAGCACGAATATGATAAAAGAATAGAAGAGTCATAAATATAACTCATGAGATAAATAATAATATCAAATGAATCAGAGAAAACTAATAACCATAGCTAGAGACAAATCCAGTACAAAAGGTCTAACAACTAAGCTATGAAGCTATGAGTCCTGGGTCATCTGTCTCAGTCAGGATGAGACCCTCCTGAGCCAAGGTCTCTGGCTCTAAGCCAACCATGTCCTGAGGTTCGTAGTGAGTGGGGTACCACTCCTCAGTGTCATCTGGAAAAAAAATATTCAGTCAGGAAAGGAGCAGAGTACATCTCTAACAGAGGTTCTAATAAATGATATAAACTATGTAGCATTAAATAGATATGAATATTCAAGATGCAACATATAGATACAAGAGATATACAATAACAAAAATACTGAAATAAATAAAAGAATGAACAATATGGAAATGAACAAGAATACTAATGACTAAGTGAGTGAGTACCAGCTTTAACATGTGGCCGGCTTGAAAACTCAAACAAGAAACTTGCACAAGGATAATGGCCTGGTTAATCATACGTGTGGTGTATGATTAACACTTATAAGGAACAAGACATGCACAAGGAGGGTATGATCATATATCTACACTAAATATTCTCTGCCCCCGATTGGTATAGTGGATCCAACCATGGTACGCTATGACACGGGATTCACTGGGTAGGTAACTAGTCTCCCCAAGAATTAATGTCTGCATATGTACAAGAAAACAAGGAAACAAGGCTTACACAAGATATACCATACATACCAAGGAATAACATCTCATGAGGAGATCCAGATATACTAATCCGTGTAACCATCATGTCAAGAAATCAAGGATATCTACATAAAGACAAGGAACATAGAGGATATCATAAATAAGAAACTATCAGAGAATGTACTCACCTAAAATCTGGTAAACAGTATCACAGATGTCCGGTACGGTGCCTCAAAGACCTAGATATGGAATATTACATCAATACAAGATTTTGGAATAAAAATAAGTTAAACTAGTCAACGTCTAGGTCAAAAAGCTATTTCTAAGTCAAAACAGTCAAACTAGGTCAACTCTAAGTCAAACTTGTCAAACTTGGTCGAACTAGCTATTTCTAGGTTGTATGAGTCTATCTCTAGGATATTGGGGTCCATACACTATGTAACTAGGCCACACTAGCTATACTAGGATACTAAAAGATCAATAGGATACCATATCGTAAGATACGCAATAATTAGATAGGAAAATATTACAATATGTATATACAATCAATATTATCTAATATTCCTAATTAACTGATGCTAAGTGGATACCTTGGATTTGAACCAATACGGTATCGCAGGACTATACCCCTATCTTGATACTCAAATCCAAAACCTTGAGTATCAACCCAATACCTTAATATTTACCTTGGTATCTCAAGGTAATGTTACTCTAGCATAAAGCTAACTACCCAACTGTAATTATAATTAACATATATTTAACTAATACAATATTACATACTATTATACTAACTACTAACACATACTACAACATATAAACATATATACATACTTACCTATCTCAAGCTATGGATAAAAGTATATATGTATAACTACTAAGATACATATATATCACTACTAGAGATACAAGTATACATTTATATATCTAACTACTAAACTATTAAGTAACTAACTAGAAACTAACTACTAACCATAAACTACTTACCTTGCTGTAGATACCATGCTTCCCACTGGATGCTGAGTTTGCTGGCACTTGCTGCTGCTGCTGCGTGTGCTTACTGCCGCTCGTGCAGTTGTTGTTGTTCGTGTAGCATGCTGCTGCTATTGCAGCTGCTGTGCTCGCTGCTTACCACTAGCTGCTTCTGTATTTTGTTGCTGAGTTCTGTGGCTCTATGATATTGATACCACAAACACAAGCACTTATATATATATATATATATATATATATATATATATATATATATATATATATATCAATATATATACATATATACATATCATTATATATATATACATAACATATGAACATAACACTCATACATATATACTATCTCTATGTATATATATATATAAACATCAACAACATATATATCTATCTATGTATGTACATCCTCACACACACACACACACACACACACACACACACACACACACACACACACACATATATATATATATGGATGGATGGTGATTGGTGGTTATATATATATATATATATATGTATATATATATATATATATATATATATATGTATATATATATATATATATATATATATGGATGGTGATTGGTGGTTTTATATATTTATTTATATATATATATATATATATATATATATATATATATATATATATATATATATATATATATATATATATATATATATATATATATATATATATATATATAACCATGAAATTATATATCACCAATAGCTATAAACAATACAAATTAAATCTAAAATGTAATGAAATAAACACGTGGAGTGTATTGCACCCGTATCACACTAGATCTATGATACGCTTGCGATACGAGTCTACCACACAAACCAAACGTACCCCGAAGGACACGAGCAAGTCTAAAATAGTATATATGAACAATACGAAGAGTCAATTACACTTTTACGTGTTCGTGTCAAAATATGACATGCACAAACCCCCGTGTCGAAAGAAAACTCCCAAATCAATTCGTATCTCCAAATTGTTAGGATACGGCCTACACGTATTCAATTATGGACATGATACAAGCCACACACAATCAAACATATGTCAATTTGGTCTAATTGACCAATTGACAAACACAACATGTGTCAATCTCGGAATTTCTCCAAAATTGACACAAAATATGCCATAACTTTCTCCATAGGCCTCCTATGAACATAATTCCAATTCCTATGGGTAGCCTTAGCATATAGGATGATTCCTAATGATTAAAACACATTTTTAGAGTCTAAACAAAGAGGTAAAACTGAATTGTAGCTATTGGGAGATGGATTCTCAATAAAACTTTCAAATTGAGTGAAATAAGCCGTCAACTTATAGATCCTTGCTCCTTCTTGTAGATACTTACTTTCTTATTGTAGATCCTTGCTTCAATAGCCTCTAATGATGATTTGGGAAGGAATTAGAAAGAAATTTGGTGTGGGAATGAAGAAATTAGGAAGAGAAAATTCTAGATTTAGGTTTGTAATGAAAATGAGGAGAGAGAAATTTCTCTCCTAGCTAATAGGCCGGCCACCTTAGCCCCCTCCCCAAGCTACTATAAAAAGTCTAAAATATCCCTTGGGGCCCTCTCATGAAGAAATAGTTAAGGAGGAAAGATTCTAGTCTAATGGGTTTAGTTTAATTAATCCTCCTCCTAATAAATGGGCTTCTAATTGGGCTCAATTCTAACTAAATTAACATGTTGGTCCATGGATCTAATCTAAACTAGTTAGGTCTATTAGCACAAGTCTAAAATAATAAACTAACATCTAATAATAATTAAATAATATAATAAATAATTATTCAACATGCACAATATTTAATTAATTATGAAATGACCAAAATACCCTTTCTAGAAAATATGGTAGTGACAATTCCAAATGAGGAGCTCTCGACACATACATGTGCTAGACTCACGTAGTGCTCATCCGAGTCACCCGCGGCCAACTAGAGAAAAAGTAAATAAATACAAGATACACATCCATGTCCAACTAGAGGAAGAATAAATAAACAGTGAGAGCCTCTACGCTAACAACTGTCCTCCCCACCCCATGCTCCTATATATATTGTCTCCATAATACGATGATAGCTCTAAATAACTACTAAGTCTTCTCGCATATAATTCTATTAGCAGTTATTCCCTATCGCACGTCCCATACGTATTGTCGGCCGCTCAATACGCAGGTCCGTGATCTATATGAGACTCACAACTCATGTAAGAAATGTGTCATGGCCAAATAATATATATAGATGCCTCACAATTATGGGGTGGTTTCTTAAATCTAGGTCAATATGCATAATAAAAATAAAAGGCAAAAAGACGATACAATCCGTCGTTGCACCCAAGTCTTTCTTGGATGCATAATTTTATATAGAAAAATAATAAGAACTAAACAAAAAAAGATATAAATATTGATAATGAACGTAAATAAACAGTGCAGTGGCAAGGTATACTTGCCTGACAAAGGTTTGGTGTAGTAATGTCGTCCAAACGACAACCACAAGGTACCGGAAGATACTGACTCTGAACAAACGTCTCTGGATGCTGAAATAGACATCACCTATATTTTCAGAATAAGCGAGATAGTTAGAAAATACTATCCTTTCGTCCAATTTGAAAATAGGGGCAAAATAGCAATTTTGAGTCAAGTTGGGGACCACATATGGGCCACTTTTGACAGGGTCAAGGTATCTAAATAGGACAAATTATAGGTCAAACGAATTCTAATCGACGATACAAACTCAACGGTATGTCCAGTTTTGGATTCCGGTGAACCGATCACAAAATCGTTCGTCAAGTCGAATCATGGGACCCATGAAACGGTAATTCGTTGACTGACTCAGAATCGGGAGAAACTCGGGTCACAGGACGAGTCAGACGCTGCGAGTCCAACGGCAAAAGTTTTGTTACGATCCGATGAGTGTACACAGACTAATTAGATAATTTATAAAACACCGATACGAGAAAATTTTGACTGATATGGGTTGATTCTGGCGTGCACACACGTTCAAATCAACTTCCGTAAAAGTCCACACGTCCGGATATTCCATACGCGCCTTTTGGTGCAACAAGGCGATCCGGTTTGACGGGACCAACCCCGTATCGAAGACTTTCAAAGTTTTGGAAAACTATTTTTGTTGATTTTTACCATGATTTTTTATTATGAAATATTGAAAATTAATCTAAACTAATTATGTGGTTTTAAAGAAGGTTACATGGGCTATCTACTGGAACAATTAATTCAAAATTTAGTAAAGAGAATAAAATAAATTTGCTTCGAGAATATAGGTACCTAGCTGCTGTGTTGCTGAATTGAAACAGAGCCAGTCTCGGTTCAACCGTCGACCGATGGATGTTGTGGTGGTCGCCAGCGACGGGGGCGGTCGGGGGCAGTCGTGGATAGAGCAGCGACAATGTCAGATAGTCTTCGGGCGAGGAGGTCGGTGACATTGTTGGACTATTTTGGTTGTCGTCAAGTGTCGAGCGGTCAGGCCGGTCAGCCGAGGTCTGATTGGCAGGAAAAGTTATCGGGGTGTCGATCCAACTGTTGCGGACCAGTCCACCGGTTGAACTCGATAAATACGGTCGGCTCCGGTTGACGAGGGGATGTGTGCTTGCAGTCGACGTTGTCCGCTGTTGGAATCAAGACGGTGAGGGGACCGCCACTTTGTCGGAAGTCAGTGGCTGAGGTTCAATGGTCCGACCTCTAGAAAGAGATAGCGAAGAGGACGACTTGGGTTGGAGAAATAGTTCTTGGTTTATATATATACGTGGCTGGTGATTGGTCCTAGGTTAGTTGTAGTCTAGGAGTAGGATTAGTATTAAATCTAGGTTTGATTTAGAAAAAGATTTGGAATATTTGAATTTAAAAGAAAACTTGGCTTTGATGCCTTGGATAAGGAAAATTCGGTTTCATATATTTGGTGCGCTCTATTGGCAGACAGGGGATTTATACTACTTAGTTGATTCTAAACTAAACTATGTATGTTTCCATTCATTTGATTTTCTTTCTTTTTTTTTCCTTTATTATTAAATCTATATGCTTATTTAATAACCCACTTATTTGTTTATTATACCTATCCATCTCTGTATAACTATTAAAGGTTAGTCATTCAACATATTATTATTATTATTATTATTATTATTATTATTATTATTATTATTTCTTTGCTTCTTAAATTTAATTCTATTATTTGTTCAATTATCATTTAAACTTTTCTTTGTATAAATTTTTATATTTTATTTTCAAATAAAAGTACAATATTTATTTATTTAGAAATTTTATTATCTTTTATTGTAACCCGCTTCACCCAAAATTAGGCCTACTTGGCTTAGATAGTGAAATTAGAGCTAGTTGAAGCCAATTAGAAATGGAACACGGCATTTGATTTAGCTATACAATATTTATATCGCTTAGTGCACCTTACCGTTGCTTCGATAATTGGAGCACTACACTAACCATTGCCTATCTACAAATTTAACAACCTTGTCCTAGATATGCTGGCCTACCATTCTGATCTTTATGTAACTTATAATTATATTTTCTTTTGCTATATTTTAGTCGCACAACATTCGTCGCAGACATTATTAGTTAATTCTAAATAAAATATGACTTTGTACACTTGTGCGTTCCAATCGAAATTGGGAACACAATCTTGACCGTTTTGTGCAACCCAAATTTTTGTTAATATTCTACTCTGAGCCCTCTATGTCCCTAACACTTGTGTTCCATCTAATTTTATCCCCATGTACTTCTAATTAATTCCAGAACACCTTGCGTAATAATTTTAATTAAATTAATTCAAATTCCATCTTTGTGTAAATTTTCCAATTGTAGGGCATTTTAATGCAAAAATGTATTGAGGTATCCACACCATTGGATAATACATGAAGAAATCCAACTTTCCCCTTTATAGGAATTTTTCCATAATTTTTGGAATGTGCAACGCGCAATATTGCCCCCTTTATTCTAAACCTATCCTTGCATTTAAACAATACAATTATGGCTCTCCAAATATCCTCATGTGAGCCCAAGGCCCAACTCCAAGGAGGTGTTGAACAAGCCCACTCCTAGGTCAACAAAACCCTAGCTCACAAGTATAAATATTCAATATTATTCCTTTTTCCTTTCCTTAAAAACCAACCTATGCAGCCGACTCCACCATCCCCTTCCTGTGCACCCCCTTCCCCGGCCATTTCGCCGACGCTCTCACCGGAGTCCGCTTGAGCACAGACTCCCCCTATCCCTCATCGTCTTCTTCATCTCCTTCCCTCCGCCGTGCCCCGTCTGACTCCGTCCCCGCTGCTTCTTCTCCGGCCTGTACTCCCCGCCTCTTCTTCACCACCCTCCACGACTTTATCCATCCCGCCGGACCTCCACCGCTGAATGCTCGACCCCATCACCACCTCCACGCCACCGTCTCCACCACCTATATCATCTACACCACCTCTCCACGACAGCAGAACCCGACTGGAGCAGCCCCGACACTCCATTGCCATTCGCCTGAGTCGCCTCCCATCGACCATAGCAGCCACCCCCTTCCTCCAGACTCGACCAGATCTTCTCCGTCCTCTCCTCGACTGAGTACCCGGAGCACCTCCCCGAGCGCCTGAGCAACAGCTCTGAACCACCTGTCGAGCCTTGCTTGAGATCACAACCACCTCCCTGTCATCCCCTGGCCGGATTTCGGTGAGCAGCGTCATCTCCTATCATCACCTTCATCATCATCATCGCCTTCACCATCTTCATCACCTTCACCATTATCATCATCATCATCATCATCATCATCACCATCGCCATCGTCGTCTTTGCCATCACCTTAACTATCATCGTCATCGTCGTCATTATTATCGTCTTTATCATCATCGTCACCATCATCATCAACTTATCATCATTATCACCATCTTCGTCATCACTATCATCCACATTATCGTCCTCGCCATCACCATCATCCACACCATCATGATCATCAATATCACCACCATATATTATTATTACCACCACTACCACCATTATTATTAATACCATCATCCCAATCATCGTCCTCGTCATCACCATCGTCCATAATATCTTCCTTGTCATCACCATCATCCCTATCATCACCCACATCACCACCATTATCAAAAATTTTATCATCATTACATCGTTATCACCATGGTAATCATCATCATCCCTATTACGATTATCATCATTGACCTAATCACCCTCGTCCTCATGTTCATCATGGACCCGTCACCCTTGTCAGACAACCCGCAGCAGTTACCCCCAATTTTCACGCTTTCCGTCTTCCCTTATTCCGAAAAGATAAACGCTCGTGCCAAGTATAAGTTGATACACTGATAAGTACTAGATATATCCTATAGGCTAATCATATGACTTGGTGACTCTCTTTTATAATTGGTTAAGGGCATATCATATATGATATGTTTAGTGTTAAAACTTTGAGGATTGAATAACATGGTTAAATAATTAAAGGAATATTTTCTTAGATGTATAGCCTTAGGTGATAGATGGGTAAATTCTAAGTTGCATAGAAACCACATTATTAAAACTTGAGGTAAATTATTTTAGACTGTGACCAAGTGAGATTAGATAGGGAGAAACCATGCCTTATTTTAAATTCGAGGACGAAATTATTTTAAGTTGGGTAGATTGTAAACCCTCTCACCCAAAATTAGGCCTACTTGGCTTAGATAGTGAAATTAGGGCTAGTTGAACCCAATTAGAAATAGAACACGACATTTGATTTAACTATATAATATTTATATCGCTTAGCGCACTTTACCGTTGCTTCGATAATTGGAGCACTACACTAGCCATTGCCTATCTGCAAATTTTACAACCTTGTCCTAGACGTGCTGGCCTACCATTCTGACCTTTGTGTAACTTATAATTATACTTTCTTGTGCTATATTTTAGTCGCACAACATTCCTCGCAGGCGTTATTAGTTAATTCTAAATAAAATATGACTTTGTACCCTTGTACGTTCTAATCGAAATTGGGAACACAATCTTGACCATTTTATGCAACCCAAATTTTGTTAATATTCTACTATGACCCCTCTATGTCCCTGACAGTTGTGTCCCACCTAATTTTATCCCCATGTACTTCTAATTAATTTCAGAACACCTTACGCAATAATTTTAATTAAATTAATTCAAATTCCATCTTTGTGCAATTTTTCCAATTGTTGGGCATTTTTATGCAAAAATGTATTGAGGTGTCCACACCATTGGATAATACATAAAGAAATCCAACTTTCCACTTCATAGGAATTTTTCTATAATTTTCGGAATGTGTAACGTACAACATCGCCCCCTTTATTCTAAACCTATCCTTGCATTTAAACAATACAATTATGGCCCTCCAAACATCCTCATGTGAGCCCAAGGCCCAACTCCAATGTGGTGTTGACCAAGCCTACTCCTAGGTCAACAAAACCCTAGTTCACAAGTATAAATATTCAACATTATTCCTTTTTTCCTTTCCTTTTTCTATTTTACATCAAACCCAAAAACCAACCTATGCAGCCGACTCCACCATCCCCTTCCTGTGCACCCCCTTCCCCGGCCAACTCACCGGCGCTCTCACTGGAGTCCTCCTGAGCACAGACTCCCCCTATCCCTCATCGTCTTCTTTATCTCCTTCCCTCCGCCGTGCCCCGTATGACTCCGCCCACGCTGCCTCTTCTCCGGCCTGTACTCCCCGCCTCTCCTTCACCACCCTCCACGACTTTCTCCATCCCGCCGGACCTCCACAGCTGAATGCTCGACCCCATCACCACCTCCACGCCACCGTCTCCACCACCTACATCATCTATACCACCTCTCCACGACAGCAGAATCCGACCGGAGCAGCCCCGACACTCCGTTGCCATTCGCCTGAGCCGCCTCCCATCGACCATAGCGTCCACCCCCTTCCTCCAGACTTGACCGAATCTTCTTCGTCCTCTCCTCGACTGATTACCCGGAGCACCTCCCGAGTGCTTGAGCAACAGCTCTGAACCACCTGTCGAGCCTCGCTTGAGATCACAACCACCTCCCTGTTATCCCCTGGCCAAATTTTGGCGAGCAGCGTCATCTCCTATCATCACCTTCATCATCATCATCGCCTTCACCATCGTCATCACCTTCACCATTATCATCATCATCATCATCACCATCGCCATCGTCGTCTTCGCCATCACCTTAACTATCATCGTCATTATCATCGTCGTTATCATCGTCGTCACCATCATCATCAACCTATCATTATTATCACCATCTTCGTCATCACTATCATCCATATCATCGTCCTCGCCATCACCATCATCCCCACCATCATGATCATCAACATCACCACCATACATTATCATTACCACCACCATTGCTATTAACACCATCATCCCAATCATCGTCCTTGTAACCATCGTCCACAACATCGTCCTCGTCATCACCATCAACCCCATCATCACCCATATCACCACCATTATCAAAAATTCTATCATCATTCCATCGTCATCACCATGGTAATCATCATTATCCTACGATCATTATCATTGACCTAATCACCCTCGTCCTCATGTTCATCATGGACCCGTCACCCTTGTCAGACAACCCGCAGCTGTCACCCCCAATTTTTGTGCCTGTGCATGCTGACCCCGAAGACCTATCGGATTATTCTGCGAGACTTTCGGAGCCGGATATTGGGACTACGCAGCTTTCTTGCCAGGCAAGTATACCTTGCCATGTTGTACTATTTAAATTCAGTTACTATTTAGATGCATGTTTATTGTTTTAGGTTTAATAACTGTGCGCGTTCGAGAGAGACTTGGGTGTAGTCAACGAAGGCGTTGACGTTAGGACTTATGTCTGACCTAGTGTCTAGTAGACCCACCTAAAGTTGTGGAGTTATCGGTATGACTCTCCAGGCCTTGACACATTTCTTACACGTGTTGTGAGTCTCATGTAGGGTACGAACTTGCGTATGCGGTTGGCCACATGTATGCGTAGGTCGTGCGACGGATAGGGTATAACTGCCAATAGTGATGCATGTTAGAGACTTAGCAGTTATTAGTAGTCGGAGCATAAACTATTATAGTACAAAGATCCAATCCTTGTTCTTGTTTGGTTGTGAGTTGGACTATCATTCTAACGATAGACTATGAGCCAGAGTTACGACACCGATACTTGCACTCCGTCTCGGTGTAGTAGTTACTGCATGTTGTGGATACAACATGCATAGATCATTGGACGGGAAAGACAATTAGTAGGCGTATGGGACAGACATTTGGTTGCCGTATTTTCAGAGTAAACTGTGGGGCCGTGAGCCTTAGTGTTGCCCGGTTATAGGATCAGTGTTACCCGATTATGGGAGTATATGCTTGTCGATACATCTGGCAGAGGTTACTAGCTGCACGCTATCATGATCGGTGATGTAGTCAGCATATACATCTGGCATCCAGTTTATAGCTAATGCCAGATACATAGCCTCTAGCTCGACGCTACGCTTTATACTTTTTACCTACCCATACGTACCAAGGTTGTCTTCAAAGTGCATTTCACTTAGCTAGTTAGGTCACCCTCGAGTTTTTATAGTATTTACTTTATGGAATGCTTCTATGTATCTTGTTATGTCCCTCTGAGGACCTGGTCCCTTTTCAGGTGTAGATGTTCATGAGTATTCGCAGGAGCGCAGATCCTGACTTGCTACGTATATTTCGAGGAGGTCTTCTCTTCGAGCCCGTGATGTTAGTTGATATTCTTATAGTGTGTTTATTGTGTTACACTTATATATTCTAGTCCGGTAGTGGATTTGTTTCCACCCGACTGTCATCATTAGATACTTTATATTGAGATCTAATTTCATGGACATTGGTTATTTATGTCTATTTGATTTCTGTGGATGAGATTTAGTTATGCCCTGTGACTTGTGATAAATATATACCACTTATGAATTATTGTTCATGATATAGCGTACGCATGTGTTATGGTTTCCATATTTTGGAGTTGTCATATACATGCGGCTGGCATGCTTACGTGTCCTAGTCCAACGTATTTTGGGACTGGGGCGTGACATTTATTATTTAAATTTGTTTAATTACATATATATAGTTATATACAAATTTTTATTTATTTCTATTGTATTATTAAGCTATCCTTATTATACGCCTATGAGTATAAATACCTATTTTATTACTTTGGTTTTATTGTTTGTAATTAATTAACTAAAAAAATCTAAAATTTGAGTGGTTTTACAGTAAGTGTGTGTAATCACCATAGAATTTCTAACTAATTAAATAAATAATCAAAGTATTTAATAGGTATTCCTGCTCATGGTAGTATGCATGAGTACAGATTAATAATACAATAAGAATACACAAATTTAGTATATAGAAATATATGCATAATTGTACACATGTAAAAGAATAAAATTTTGAATAATAAAAGATATTGATAATAGAATAAAACATATGCTCTTATAAAATAATAATTATAATAAATACTAGTAGCCTTGTATAATGATAATAACAATAGAAATATTTTTTTAAATTACTATAATAATAATACGATAATAATAATTATTTTAGAAATAAATAGAATAATAATAATAACATAAACTAAAATAAATTAAAATAAATTAAAAGAAAAATAAAAATAAAGTAAGAGAAAAGAATAAAAGAAAAAGAAGAAATATAAATCCCAATGCCCTAAACTAATCCTAATCCTAAACAAACTCTAAACTAATACTAATAGCTAACCTACCCAGGTCACACGTGCAAACTACCTACCCAGGCCCCCGCACAGACCCGCTGATCCGCGAGTACCCCCACCCCTACTCTAATTCTCTCTCTCTTTCTCTCTCTCTCTCTCTCTCTCTCTCTCTATATATATATATATATATATATATATATATATATATATAATCATCAAACTTTAACTCCCTTTCTCCTCCCTGATCTCACTCCCGACACCCCAGCGCACCCCCGGCCGTCTTTGCCGCACCCGACCGCCAGCCGCCTCGAAAAATGCCGCGAACACAGCAGGAATCGGCTTTGACCCCTCCCTATTTTGGCATGTATTTCTCCCCCTTTGTTATATTATTTTTTGAACGATCGATTGTGTTGCGTTCCTAAAATAACCCTCTAGGAATTCCTTCTAGTAGAAAGATTTTAGGTGCCCTATATTGATCAAAAAGTGGGTCAAAAGTTGGACGAAAAACTGTTCGAAACAGTTCAGAAATTTAGTCCAAGTACCCATGTTCATGTCTAGTTATCTGCCAACTCATTTAATATTTTTAAAATATATTTGAAGGGACTTATTCACAAAATAACCAAGATTATTTCTATTCTTTTAGTTTTTCTTAGTTTGCACTATTCGTCAAATTATTCTGTTTCCAAAATGATAAAAAACCATGTTTTCAGAAACTAAAATTTTGTGATACGGGGTACGCCTATACAAACGGGACCACCTCGTCGCATACCAATTGCACCAAAAGGTGCATATGATATATCCTAACGTATGGGCTTTCGCGAAAGTTGATTTGGACGTGTGTGCACATCAGAATCAACCTGTATCCGTAAAAAGTCTTCCGTATCGTTGTTTTGCAAATTTTCCTATCAGTTTGTGTGCGCTCGTTGGATCGCCATGAAACTTACTCCATTGGACTCGCAGAATTTGACTTATCTTGTGACCTGAGTTTCGTTCGATTCTGAGTCAGTCGACGAATTATCGTTTCGCTGGCCCCACGATTAGACTTAATGAACGATTTTGTGATCAGCTTGCCGGAATCTAAAATTGGATATACTGTTGAGTTTGTATCATCGATTATGATTTGTTTGACCTATAATTTATTCTATTTAGAGACCTTTACCCCTAGCACACTTTTCGGTACAAAGTGGGCCACGTGTTGATCCCGCTTTGGCCCAAAATGATTGCTTTTCCCATATTTTTAAATTGGACGAAAGGGTAGTAATTTTTTACTATCTCACTTATTCTGTGAATATTGGTGATATTTATTTCAGTATCCGGAGATGTTCGTACATCTTTCTCTCTTTATGCTACTGTTGACTTGACATATTCACTACCAGGACATTGTCTAAACTCTCCTCGAAAATCAGGTAAGATACCTTGCTATATTTACTGTCAGTTTATTTTTATTTCAGTATTTTATTTTATTGTATTTTATTATTTCATGAATTATTTTTAGATAAACTGTGCGTCTAAGCTTGACTTGGGTACAAACGACGGTGTTCGTTGTCTTTCGTAGCTTTTATTTGTTTTATGCATGTTGACTTAGTTTTAGCGGACTACCTCCTATTTGTGGGATATTTTTATATCTTCTTTGGACCATGACACAAACATGACACGAGTTGAGATATTCTATTTGGGGCACGAACTACGTAACCGATTGATCATCGATACGTAAGGAACGTGTGACGGTTAAAAATGTAACTGTTATGATTAGTGTGTTAGAGACTCATACAGTTATAATACTAGACATATTGTGTATGCGATTTGGTCAATGTGGGAATGAGTGGGAAGACAATCATTATGCGTATGAGATAGCCAAATCGGTTAGCCAAGTCTCCGGATGGAACTTGGTGTGATGATATTATATTATTAGACACCTTATGATTATATGTACATGAGCCAACAATCCCACTCATACGCATGACGGTGTCTTCCAAATTGTACTTTAGGTGGTTATAAAATGCTTTGCATATTTATTTATTATAGTTTATATAACTTGCTTCTATGTATCTTGTACATCCCTCTGAGGACCTGGTCCCTTTCCATGTACAGACGATCGGCACTATACACAGGAGTACAGACCGGGACCTGATTTTTCTATCGATGAGGTCTTACCTTCTGAGCATCTTTGATTATCTCTAGCGATGGATCTTTTAGTTGATACTCTTTTATTATTATTATTTTATTTTATGATGGTTTCATCCTCCTCTCTCATTTTAGTTTGCTATAGTCGTTGGTAGTGGATTTGTCTCCACCCGACTATCATTTTAGATTATTTGGACTTGAACATTTGGATCTATTTGGTTAGTTTATTTCTCTATTTATTGACTTGCGTCTAAGATGAGATTTAGTTGCCTATGACTTCTGACATTATATACCACTTGTGAATTGTCATTCATAATACAGCGTACGTATGTATTATAGTTTCCATATATTGGAGTTACCATGTACATATGGCTGTCATGCTTACTTATTCCTAGTCCTACATATTTTGGGACTGGGAGGTGACAGTGTGAGTTTTGGTTGGACCATATTTTATTCCTAGAACATATTATTTCTGGAGCAAGAGTATCATTTGATCCTAAGAAAGTCAAGGCTGTAGAAAATTGGTCAGTCCCAAAGATGGTGGCAGATGTGCACAGTTTCTTTGGACTAGCAGGGTACTACCGAAGATTCGTGTATGACTTTACAAGAGTTTCAGTGCCGATGACTCGGTTAACTCGGAAGGACGTTAATATGGTCAGTAGAATGTCAGACAACTTTTGAAGAGATGAAGAAAAGGTTAATCTCGGCACCGATCCTAACACTTCTAGTGGGATCCGGAGGATTCACGGTATATTATGACGCATCAAGGAAAGGTCTTAGATGTGTCCTGATGCAGCATGGGACAGTGATAGCATACGCGTCATGAAAGCTTCAAGATCATGAGAACAATTACCTAACCCATGGCTTGGAATTGGCAGCAGTAGTGTTTGCGCTCAAGTTGTGGAGACATTACTTGTACGATTATCGGGTGGAGATATTTATAGATCATAAAAGTTTTAATGTGTTCACCGAAAAGGAATTGAATATGAGGCAGAGGAGATGGTTATAATTGTTGAAAGATTATGACTTTGATCTCCAATATCACCCCGACAAGACAAATATTGTAGCCGATGCTCTTAGCAGAAGAGGTGGAGCGTTCGTATTGACTACTCAGAAGCATATTTTAGAAGATCTTCAGGAGATGGGTATCGATATAGTGCTCCTACAAGACATAAATTTTAGCCAGTTTACAGATACAGTCAACTTTGGTAGACAGAATCAGAATGGCTCATGCAGAAGATTCTCAGATTCAAAAGTTACGAGCGGAATGCGAGTCTGGACTCAGGAGGGAGTTGACCATTCACAACGATGGAACGATAAGATTTGGAAATCATCTTTGTGTGCTGGGTGGAGATATACGGCAAGAGATCATGACCAAAGCACACAGCTTCCAGTATTTTATTCTTTCGGGTGGCACCAAAATGTATTAAGACATTAAGAAGAACTTCTGGTGGAACGGGATAAAGAGAGAGAGATAGCATATTTTGTATCCTGATGCTTGATATGTCAGCAAGTGAAGGCAGAGGCCAGCAGGATTGTTGCACCCTCTCCTTATACCGGAGTAGAAGTGGGAGACTATTACTATGGACTTCATAACCGGTTTTACCTAGATCCTCTACTAGTCGAGATACAGTTTGGGTGATAGTGGATCGGCTAACAAAAGTAGCACACTTCCTTCCCTTCAGAGTGGGATAGTCTACGAAATAGTTGGCAGGCATGTACATACATAAATTATGAGACAGCATAGTGTACCAGTAAGAATAGTGTCAGACCGAGATACGAGGTTCACTTCTCATTTCTATAGAAGCTTGCACGAGGGGCTGGGTACCAAGTTAAGGTTTAGACTGCATACCAACCCGAGACAGTTGTGCAATCCGAGAGAACCATCCATACTTTAGAAGATATACTACGAGCCTGTATCCTAGACTTTAGTGGATCAAGGGAGAACACCTGGTAGAGTAATTGTATAACAATAGTTATCAAGCCAGTATCCAGATGGCACCTTTTGAGGCATTGTATGAAAGAAGGTGCAGGTTACCGTTAGCTTGGGATGATATTGGAGCAAAAAATATCGGTCCCAAAAATGATTACTCAGACTGTGGAAGTCCTCAAAAAGATCAGAGAGTGGCTGTGAGTTGTGCATGATCGACATCGCCATTGGGCATATAAGCACCGTAGGCCTTTAGAGTTTTGTGTCGGCGACCATATATTTTTGCGGATTTTGCCTACCCATGGAATTATTAGATTTGGGTTGTTTGACATTCTCGAGCGGGTGGAGGATATTTTATATCGCCTTGCCCTTTCACCTTCGTTTTGTGAGGTGCACAATATGTTTTATGTATCTCAGTTGCGTAGGCATATTCCGAATCTGAGCCATGTCCTCGACCATTCTGAGCTAATCGTTGGTACCGACTTGCCTTATGAGGAACAACCTGTGTCTATTTTGGACCGAAGGTAGAAGGTGCTTAAGAATCGGACTATCCGACTTGTCCATGTCGCTTGGGGGCATCACTCTTTGGGGGAGTCAACGTGGGAGCGCGAGGACGATATTCGGTCTTGTTATCCATACTTGTTTAACCAGTTAGGTATATTTCTTCTTATATCTTCTTGGATTTTATGATCAATGATCACCTTGCTTGAGTGATGTTGATTTGATATATGTGCTGAATTGCTTGCTTGTATGGTTGCATGTGTAGTGGCCTGTAGTTAGTTGTGCTTGTTCTGATATCTCTAGCTTGTCTTGGACCTGAAACTTTGAGGACAAAATTTTTCTAAGGTGGGTAGAGATGTCACTCCCCTTTCCCGACATACTTGAAGTGCACCTGGTTTTGGCGCATATTCAGTGCATTTCCTTCCTTGGCGCACTTTAGCGTATTCTCCTTGTGCACTGTAAGTTTTGATGGCCGACGCACTTTCTCCCTGTATCAGTTGGGTTGGATTGGTGAGTGTGGCTTGGATTGGATATATGGGATCCAATGGTTCAAACTAACCCTAGCTATATATATATATATATATATATATATATATATATATATATATATATATATATATATATATATTGGCCCATTGGTCATGGTTATACCTTATTTCGATAATCGTCTAAAACTCAAACTTGATATAACCTACGCGAATCAATTATACGAAGACGATATGCTACTACAACTACAGTTTCAGAGTATGGGATGCGACTTGCTTTCAAGTATCAAGTCAATATAATTTTTTTATTTATTTTGAGTATAGGAAAAATGTACATCGAGTCGCACTTGGCATTTAGAGGCTAGCCCAAAATATTTTCTAAACCCGGATTATTTTAGCCAAAATGTTTCGTGTTTTGAAACTAGCCCAAACCTATGTTTCTAAAACCAAGTTAGCCCAAACCTACCGAACCTCATTCTGAAATTAACCAGGGTTAAGAGAAAGGAACTCGTAACGAACTCGGGACGAACTCGGTGTGAGTTCGGGCTGAACTTGGTTCCCTGACTTAGTATTTCTGAAAAACCAGGTCCTCCTGTAGACTCAACTCCAACGTTCAAAAATTTGAACGTTTGGCATCTGAATTTGCCCCAAACTCAGTTTATAAAATACTATAAATAGAGTAGGAATTCACCATTCTTATTCACTTATTTCACTCTCACTTCTCTTCTCTATTATTACAGTTTAAGAGCCTATTCAATTTCCTATCCCAAGCTATTTATAACTCCTAAGCCTTAAATGCTAGTGCGTGCTCGGTTAGAAGTTTTCAAGAGTTGTAAAAAGGAGCTTGTCAAGAAATTCAAACACTTTGAGAAATATTCGAGCCCTTCGGATCAAAGCTCGTGCCTGTACGAAGTTGCAAGCCTTCGAATAAAAACTTGTGTTTCACTGGATAGTGGATTTCAACTCTGAACTAGAGTTCTCGGGCCTGGACTAGTCCTCTCAGAGGGAAACC
Source organism: Iris macrosiphon (assembly GCA_036927795.1). NCBI lineage: Eukaryota > Viridiplantae > Streptophyta > Magnoliopsida > Asparagales > Iridaceae > Iris > Iris macrosiphon. The sequence goes on from JAYESA010000014.1 coordinate 68,085,105, forward strand.
AGGATACATCGTTGTGTTTGGGACTATTGATCTCTCTCTCTCTTTATTTACTTAGTATCATTTTATATTTAGACTGTTAGCTAACTGTATTTATTTTTATTGGGTGATTTTTATTTTGTTGTATATACACGCACTATATTTACCCCCTCTAGAGGTGCTTATTCAATCCTACAATTGGTATCAGAGCAGGTTATATTATACTTGTGCTTAGACTATACACTCTAGAGTAGAATACATGGCTAATATGAAATCTATTTTCACATGAGAGGGCCAATCCACAAATAGACCCTACTATTTGATGGAACCAATTACACTTATTGGAAGACACGAATGAGCTTTTATTTAAAATTACTTGACTTTGATTTATGGGAAATTGTTACTGATGGATACAAAAAGCCACCAAGAATTGTTATAGATGGTGCACTTGTAGATAAGCTATATAACAAGTACACTGATCACGAGAAAAAGCAAGCTAGTTTAGATGCCCGTGGTATTAATGCCTTATTTTATGATGTAGACAGGACATAATTCAATAGGCTATCCACTTGTACGATGTCACATGAAGTATAAATGCTACTTGAAGTTACACATGAAGGGACATCACAAGTCAAAGAATCAAAGATCAGTCGGCTTACTCAAGAGTATGAAGCATTCAAGATGAAGCCCAACGAGACCATTACGCAAATGTTCACTCGGTTCCTTGACATTGTAAATCCTTTGTCATCCCTTGGAAAAGAATATAACAACCACGAGAAGATTTAAAAAGTTCTTCAAGGACTCACCAAGAACTGGAACCCCAAGGCTATAGCGATCATCGAAGGGAACGACCTCACTACAATGTCACTGGAGACACTCATGGGCAAACTAATAACACATGAGCTGGACCTCCAAGACCTCAAAGAGTCAGCAACCAAGGAGAAGATGATTGCACTTAAAGTGCATCACAAGAGGTGCGTCGATGAAGACTCCGAAGATAACGACTCTGACAGTAAAGAATAAGCTCTCATGGTTAGAAATTTTAAAAAGTTCTTGAAGTTCAATAAGAAAAGCAAAGACTACAACAATGATGATGAAGAACAAATCTGCTACGGATGCAAAGAAGAAAGGACACATCAAGAAAGACTATTTGTCAGCAAAGAAGGGGAACAAATATAAAAAATTCACAAAACGACCTTCCTTCCGAAAGTATGCTAACACAACCATTTGGCACGAAAGTGAAGCCAGTGATTCAGACGATGATCAATCACAAGACACTACCAATATTTGTCTAATGGCTTTCGATAAGGTATCAGACAACCCCATTTATGATGACTTTACTTTTGATGAATTGGGTGATGCTTTTAGTGATATTCTTAATGACCACAAGACACTTTTAGATAAATATAAGGACACTAAGAAGGAACTCAAAGTGCACAAGCAGGAGATCAAGATTGTCTACAATTTTAGATGATATTAGAGAGACACAATAAACAAGTGACACAAATGAATTGCCTGCCATTAGATTAAATTTGCATGAAACTTTACTTAGTATTGAACAAAAAGACAAGGACTATGCTAAGCTTCTGGAAGAATATGAGATAGAGAAGAAGAAAAATAGTTGTGATCTTATTAGATTAGATTCCTTGACTGCTAAATATACTGAATTGTATGACACATCCAAAATATTAGAAATTAGATTAGGAAAATAGCCTGTACAGACTGCTTCCAAATCCAATACGAGTCACTCAAAACTCAAGGATACTCATAAGACACAACACAAGAAGGCCAAACCTTCTAATCATGTATTCTATTACAATTATCCACACACTTCTCATAAGAACACACAACATGCCCATTATACCAACAATAGATCCAATCATTATGTCAATGTTAAATGTCATTATTGTGGTACTAATTGACACATCTCTTTATTATGCAAGCTTAGAAAATTGGTTGATATGAATATATATAATTGTGTACCAAAGACTAATACTCCAGGACCCTTCATGAAATGGGTACCAAAGGTTATATCTGAAAATTATTTTTTAGGTGGACCGTCCTTCACATTCTAAAAGGAAATAGACCCTCGACAGCGATTGTTCACGGCACATGACCGGTGACGCATCTCTATTTGCAATATTGTCGATGAAGAAAGAAGGATATGTTTCCTTCGGCAACAACTTGAAAGGATACATTATAGGTAACGGTGATGTTGGTATGTCCCCTGTCCAGTAATTAAAGATGTTTGTCTTATTACTAAATTTAAACATAACCTACTTAGCATTAGTCACTTAGTTAATCATGGTTATGGTATCAATTTCGCAAAAGATAAATGTTCTATAATTGATGGATCAACAGATAAAACAATATTTGAAGGAATAAGGGAAGCAAATATTTATGTATTTTATCTTTCAAAAGATACTAACCACGAAGGTAGATGCCTATATGCTAACAAGGATGAAAATTGGTTATGGCACATGCGTCTATAACATGCTAATATGGACAAAATTGCAAGACTTTCTACTAAGAAGCTGTGATAATGAAGAAATAAGCATTAGCAAAGCACTAGCAGAAACTGCACCCAATACCAGCTACCTGGAAAGTCTGCCAAAGAAGATGAGATTTATGTCTGATCATCCAGAAAAACTGGTAATAGGTGATTTAACGAAAGGTGTAAGTACTAGCTCTTCTACTAGAGATATAGCTGCCAGTGTAGCATTCATTTCACAAGTAGAACCTAAAAATATAGAAGAAACTTTTAATGATAAATTTTGGATTTCTGTTATGCAAGAGAAATTGAACTAATTTAAACGGAATCAAGTTTGGAAACTTGTCCCCAAACATAATGATAACCAGGTCATTGGCACTAGATGGATATTCCGAAATAAACTTAATGAGAATGGCTTAGTTACTCGTAACAAGGATCGACTCGTAGCTCAAGGTTATAACCAAGAAGAAGGTATTGACTACGATGAGACTTATGCACCAGTTACGAGATTAGAATCCATTCCCATGCTATGCGCTTTTGCTTATTTTCATGATTTTAAACTATTTTAAATGGATGTAAAAAATACATCTTTAAATAGTTTAATTAAAGAAGAGATTTTTAATGCACAATCACCTGGTTTTGAAGATTTCAAATTTCTTAATCACGTTTTCAAGTTACGAAAATCTCTATATGGACTCAAACAAGCCCCCCGTACTTGGTTTGAGCGACTTAGTTCTTTTCTAATTGAAAATGATTTTTTAAAAGGAAAGATGGATACAATACTGTTTGTTAAATCTTTAAAAAATGATCTCTTATTAGTACAAATTTATGTTGATAATATTATTTTCGGTTCAACTAATGAGATTCTATGCAAATAATTTGCTAAGTGTATGCAGAGTGAATTTGAGATGAGTATGATGGGAGAACTGAACTTCTTCCTAGGACTTCAAATTAAACAAAATTCACAAGTGACTTTCATCAACCAAGCTAAGTACACCAACGACTTATTCAAGAAGTTTGACATGGAAAATGTAAAACTAATTTGGACTCCTATGGCGACTTTATAAACACCTCATTTTCAGGACAAGGGTATTTTGGTAATTTGCTATGATATAAATTTTTATTTGTATATATATAATATATGCTTAATGGATTATTTATTGAATTTGGACTAGTTAAGTTGAACCACTAGTTAGTCATGACTAGATTAGGACCATTAAACCTATTTAGACTCAAGAATAGAATATTCCTTCCTAAAAATTATTAGATCCTATTTATGAAAGAATGAAAGGGGCTTTTGAGTGAAATCAAACCATCATGACACAAACCCTAACCCTAAAGGGGAAGTCTATATAAGCTATTCATAATAGCCTCCATTAGTTCGTCCCCAAAACTTTAGAGCAAACCCTAATTTCTCTACTCCAAATCTCATCCCTCTCATTTTATTTTCCAAAGAGGTTAGGAGCTTTTCATTGCTAGAGAAAGCTTAAAGAGGAGTACAGGTTGAGGATCGTGTCCACTTCATCTTCCTCATATCCAAATTCAGAGTTCTTCTAGGAGGTCACTCAAAACCTAGGTAACTCTCTATTTTCCACTCTGTTTATGGTTAAGAACATCCATTGGACCTTTAGGAACCCTCCTATAGGTGAAATTGGCTATATTTGGCTAGATCTAGGTTCTAGAAGCCCTCATTTATCTAGATTTATAATTTTTTCTTGTGGAATGTTGATTTGTGTCTCAAAATTGGAAGAAATATGAGTTTGGACACCAAGTGTTTGATGGAATGCCTAGTGGGTCATTCCTCATCATTCTATATTTCTTTTGGTATTTTAGATGTTTTATGATGTTTTGGTGGTGTTTGGGGAGTGATTTGAGTGTGTATCGAGAGGGTATCACATGAGAATCATGGTGTATACTCATGTGTGGGTTGGTGCACACCAAGTGTTTGACTTGGTGTTAGTGTGGGTGTGAACCTATTTAGAGTGTTATATATATATATATATATATATATATATATATATATATATATATATATATATATATATATATATATATATATAACACTCTAAATAGATAGATGTATTGTGTTTGTGTGTTACAGTAGCATTGGTTGTGAGGGTGCTATAAAGTGCATTATGCACTATTTTAGGAGGCACTGCAGGAGTGAAGGAAGGCATTGTTGCACTGACCTGCATATTGCAGATTTGGCACATCTAGACAGTGTATAGGCAACTTGCTGCCTGCAAATTGGAGGGGAGAGTGTAGTTAATTAGCAATGTACTGTATTGTCTGCAATTAAGTGTTCTATGCACAACTCTGGGTAGTATTTTGGAACCCTGCAGTAGCAGTGTGGGTCAAGAAAGACTGTACAGTATAAGTGAAGCAAGTGAAACTCAGATTCCAGTATGCAATACCTCGGAACAGAGAGTATAAGTTTTCTTGAGTGATCTGGGTTGTGAGAAAGAAGGGAAGGATAGATTCCAATGTTCCTGTATAAGTGTATTGATAGGTATCCTGTGTAGTGTACCCATATGTGACTATGCATATTGAAAACTAGTATATCAGAACTATATGGAGTTGTGTATCAGGTTATCTATCCTTAGGTGAAGTCAAGATAAGTGTCTAAGAGAGTGTGTGGGCTCAACAAGGAAATACCTGTGTATTATGTGGTTTCCAAGTTGGATGTTACTATTAAGACATTTAGCTTAAGTATTTTCCTAGGTAGTAAGCATCAGAATGTATAGAGTGTCTTTATGTGTTTGGGTATTAGAGAATTGAGGGCTCAGGTATTTGCAGTAGGATATTAGAAGGCTCAAGAAATTGCTTCAACTGCTACGGATACAATGAAGTGGGTATCAGTTATAGTGGGGTGCTTAAGCAGTTGTGCTAGTGTCTGTTATGAGTAGTGTTGTAACTGTAACTAAGGGTCTTGGGTTCAACATATGGGCATCGAGTACAGGCTAAGGCAGGGTGTTAGTGTTAGAATATGAGGTGTGGAGTATTCTCAGATGTGAGTGAGGTCTGATGCACTCGAGGGTGGTAGGCAAGTACAAATAGGACCAGTAGAAGTAGCAGTTGGTTGAGGTTCTCACCGCAACTAAAAGTTACTAAATCTGAGAATCGAAGGGGTGGGTTGGATAGCAAAGTATCAGATGGATAGGGGGCTCAGGTTGGATACTATGTGGATATGGCAGTCACCAATTGTGATGCAATCACAGAGGTGGTAACTGATATTGTAGAACTGATACTCAAGTATCAGTATGGCTCTAAGAGTTGGAGGAACATTTGTGTAGCCCACTATGACTTACTGCAGGGAATGAGGGGTAGCAACAGATGTGTCTGTATATAAGGTATAGTCAAATTTTTAGTGAATTATAGGTTAGTATGGTACCAGTCCCAAGAGTGCATTAGTAAGTTAAGTGCTAGGTTAGGTGCGCATGAGGAGCAGTAGCAGTAGGTTAGAAAGGGGGAAACTCTGATACATGATGGTATCAGAGTTGTAACTTGAGGGTTCCAGTTATCAGTTGTCGGATAAGAAGTTAGAGTTATAGTATCAGTTGTGAGGTAAGATAGAGGTATGGTCTTGGATGTTGGTTGAAATACTAGTATTAGTGAAGAGGTGTACCAGTGTGGGTTAGATTGTCAAGTGAAGTATGAGTAGTGGTATTAGAGTATTAATGATATTGAGGCATGGTTGTTGTGAAGGATATGGGAGTATTAAGTGAGGTCATGTTAGTATCAATAAGGGAATATTGGTATCATGAGATACTTTAGTTTAGTATCTTGAGTGAGTATTAAGTATAGACAATTGGGTGCATTTGGACTGAACCTATGTGTCAGTGGACATATTCATGTGCAAAAGCTAGTAGCAGTGAGGTTGTGAGATGTGTTAGGTGCACTAGACAAGTTGAGGTATGGGTACTAGTTTTGAGTTAAACTAAGGTATTAAAATACTAGATATTGGTGTGGTATCCGTTAAGTCAAGGTATAGTATTAGTTAAGTTAATAACTATAGTAGCTAAGGCAAGTCATATATTATGACTATTTGAGTTAAGGTTGGTTTTACCTAAGTTATTTAGTAAGGTATTAACTGGCAATCTATATACGTGAGTTATTTATGTAGTAATAGCATATAGCATCAAATAGTAACTAGTATTAGTTAAGTACCAACTAATATGGCTAGAATACCTTAGTACTAACTAGTATAAGCTAGGTAATAGCTAGTAGTAGTCTATTATTGACTATTTGACCCTGTTAAGACCTTGAAAGCCTAGTATAATAAGGTATTGACATAGTTTGACTAGTATAACCTAGTTTTGACATAGAAATCATATTTTAGCTTATTTAAGCATGTTTGACACTTCATACCCCAAATAACATAGAATTTCATCTATAGGTCTGTGTAACACAAGTTTGGACATTGTTTCACATTCATTATTTTGGACCACAAGCGAGTACATTCTTTGATAGTTTCTATTATTTGATATCTACTGTGATTCTGGTTTATAGCATTATTTTACTTGATTTCTCGACACCTTGGATACACGAATTAGTACTATATGGATTTACTCTCTTGCGACACTTGCATCATACTTGTCTCGCCTCTACTTTAGGACTCTTACTGGCATCACATCAAGACTCACTTACTGGTATTACTTACTGGCATCACTTACTTTATCTGGTAAGCCTCGTACTTGATTTATATATCGGGACTTTGATTCATTTATACTAGTCGGGGCGGGAAAATACTCGAGTAGACATGTAAACATTCCCAAAATCTGGAATCATCCTTTCTGGTCTAATCAGGAATGATAGTAGTCGCACACCAGGTGTGCGATAAGCAGTATTACCCCCTAGCCGTTTACATGTCAAAAGTGGTATTTTAAAACACACTACTCTAGTTACATTCTTGTTGGTATCACATGATACTTGCTGGGCACACACCATATCTATCTCTGATTAGTTTTTATTTATTTACAGTCTTTATTTAGCATACTTTCTTGATTCACCACGCTTATCTTTCTTATTTCCTAAATTAACTGTGACTGTATTTTATTCTCTGATTCATTTTATTTCCTTGCTCCTCAAGTATTACTTACTATAATTATTTTATAATCTTTGTCAATTAATTAAAACTACTATTGGGTTATACTTTGCTCCAATCCTGACTGGATAATATTTTTCAGATAATTTCTTAGAGGAGATGTGTCCTAATATTATGGACCACATGAGATAGATGGTGCAGACTTGGACCCTGTAGCTCAGGAGTGATTGTCGGAAGGCCTAACCGGAATCACTAGTTATCCTAGTTAGTTTTTATTAACTTTCTGGTACCAAATTTATTTTTGGCTTATATTTTGAGACTTGAATGTTGATGTTGTTATTAGATGTTGTTGATTTTAGACTTCGTAGTTATGTTAGACTTCTTTATTATCTTATCGTGCTTTAGATATGTGATTGAGTATTATGTTACCTTAGTTAAATTGTCCTCTATTTTGGAGTTGAGATATTATTGACAGGTTTTACATATATTGTGTGAGATTGATAGTTAGTTAACGTAGACATCGTTCTACCGCCGATGCTACGGCGTAGGCAAAATGTACCCACATACTGGTGCCCCTTCACTGGGTGCGGGTTGTTACAGACTTCTACCAGGATTGGCATTGATAAACATGACAAACTAGTCGACACATAAATATCGAGGTATGATAGGTAATCTACTTTATTTAACTGCTAGTCTTCTTGATATAATGTTTAGTGTTCGCTTATGTGCAAGATTCCAAGCTAATCCTAAGGAATCACACTCGTGCGCAGTTAAGCATATCTTTCGATACCTTAAAGGGACTTCGACTATCGGCTTATGGTATCCCAAAACCTCATCGTTTAACCTTACTGGTTATTCAGATACTGATTTTGTCGGATGCAAAGTTGATCAAAAGAGCACCAGCGGCACGTGCCATTTCCTAGGAAAAGCTTTAGTTTCATGGTTTCGCAAAAAATAAAATTCTGTAGTATTGTCAACTATTGAGGCTGAGTATATCGTCGTAGGACATTGCTGTGCTCAAATTTTGTAGATAAAGCAAACCCTTGAAGACTATAATCTTCTTCAATACACCAAGTTCCCTATATACTATGATAACACTAACACAATAAATCTCACTAATAACCCTATATGTCACTTAAGTACTAAATATATTAAGATTAGACACCACTTTTTACGATATCATCAAGCACACGGTGATATCGTAATACAAAGTTGGGATACGACCCCAACAACTAAGCGACACGGTACTTAAGCGTCTCTTTAGACCACCGCTAGCTGGGATACGACCCCTACAACTAATCTGAGATGATTAATACATAACAGAAAAAAGATGTATTAAATACTGTTAATCATTATTATTGAGATTCATAAATTATTAATTTATTGATCTACAAAGTTCAAATTTATCTAAAAGAAAGTGAACTATAATTTAAATTGATTGATGCATCAGAACTCAACCAGAGTTTGGACAGAACTTGACCCGAACTCGGCCCGACTTCGGATGTCCTCAATTCTGTTTTAAGTTGTGGACCCCTCTCTCTTTCATATATACTCACCATCTTCTTCCTAGTTGGCTCTAGAACCTCCCAGCGGCCAAAAATCCCAACTGTTCTGTTGATACTGGAGACCTAGCGATAGGAGATAACGAGTGATACAGATCATTATGCTATCTTTTAGTGATATTCACTCTTATGGACTGCTTTAGTTTATTATGCTTTTACACATGTCTTTTATGTAGCACTTTTCGACTTCTGTACTAGTTTATGACTTCAGTTTATGGTTAAAACTGCTTTTAATTATTTAATATGATTCTACTTCTTTAATTTTTGTGATTGTGAAATGAATCTTAATAATTTCTTATCTCAATACTTATATTAATGCTGATTTAATGCCAATTTTTGCTTACTTAAGTTTTAATGTTTATATCTATGTTACTTCACTCTTGTTATTTTTTTTGACATTAATAATTATGGGGGAGCTTTTTTCCAATTTTGATCAAATAACAACGGGAGAGTAGTACTAATATCAAGCAATGCAAAGCAAAAAGAAGATGAGTACCATCAGATTTTGAGTTTCATTCTCTGCTATATCAGTCAGAGTTTGTCAATTATCAAAATAGGGAAGATTATTGGCCCATTAGTCATGGTCACACCTTATTTCGATATTCATCTAGAACTCGGACTTGATATAACCTAAGAGAATCAATATTACGAAGATGATATGCTGCTATAACTACAGTTTCAGAGTATGGGATGCAACTTTCTTTCAAGTATCGAGTTAATATAATTTATTTATTTATTTTGAGTATAGAAAAATGTACATCGAGTCGTACTTGGCATTTAGACGCTACCCCAAAATATTTTCTAAACCCAGATTATTTTAGCCAAAATGTTTGGTGTTTTGAAACTAGCCCAAACCTATATTTCTAAAACCGAGTTAGCCCAAACCAACCCAACCTCATTCTGTAATTAACCAGGTTTAAGAGAAATGAACTCGGTGCGAGTTCAGTGCGAGTTTGGGCTGAACTCAGTTCCTTGACATAGTATTTCCTGCAAACCAGTTCCTCTTGCATACTCGGCTCAATGTTCAAAAAATCGAACGTTTGGCATCCAAATTTGCCCCAAACTAGGTTAACAAAAATACTATAAATAAAGAAGGAATTCACCATTCTTATTCACTCATTTCACTCTCTCTTATCTTCTCTATTACTTCAGTTTAAGAGCCTATTCAATTTTCTATCCCAAGCTATTTACAACTTCTAATCCTTAAGTGCTAGTACGTGCTCGGTTAGAAGTTTTCAAGAGTTGTAAAATAGAGCTTGTCAAGAAGTTCAAACACTTTAAGAAGTATTCGATCCCTTCAGATCAAAGTTCGTGCCTACACGAAGTTGCAAGCCTTCGGATGAAAACTTGTGTTTTAGTGGATAGTGGATTTCAAGTCCAAGCTAGATTTCTTGAGCCTTGACTTGTCCTCTCAGAGGGAAACCAGGATACATTGTGTTAGCTAACTGTGTTTATTTTTATTGGATAATATTTGTTCCGCTGCATATACACGCACTCTATTCACCCCCCTCTAGAGGTGCTTATTCGATCCTATAATATATATATATATATATATATATATATATATATATATATATATATATATATGTCATTTTCTCTCTCCTTATTATTTTATTCTCTTGTTTCTTTCTTCATAGGCAAGTACATCTTGCACATGTGAAGAAACATGAATCATTGCATGATTTTTATTTTGACTATCTCTTGTATTGTTAGCTTACATTATTTGTACCATGCTCTTTTACATCTTTAGTTCTTGTTGACTTCAGTTTTGATGGATAGAATGCAATAGATCTGAGTTATTGATCTATGAGTTACATGTAGGTTTCTTGATATATTTCTTAGGGATTGATCTCCCCAAATCTTAGTAATTTCAAAAAAAAAATTTAGCTCATATTTTAGACCATTATATTCTACTTAAATTTGCTTTTGATTTCATTAGTTTTGGAAATCAGCTGAGTTTATTGTTGAAACTCTGAAGAATACTCCCACCACGGTTGCTGGCCGGGGAAGAAGAACAATGGATGCAGAAAGTGTACATTTTCCTTGTTGGCACAGAAGTACGCCGATACCCCCTTTGGCGCACTTTGTGCTGACCCACTCTCTCTGCGTACTCTGAGTACTGCACTTTTCTTGGCAATTGTACGCCAGTGACTCTAAGAACTATCCTTAGGCGCACTTTTGGTGAGTATTCCTTCAGAGATTTCCTTGACTAAGGAAAGTGTGCCAACCTTATTCACCAATTTTGTTGATTGGCGCACTTTTCTTAGTCGTTGCACCTTGCTTTAAGCGTACTCTTCTTTCTTTTCTTTGTTTTCTTAAGAACGAAGCTTTGGTTGGTTTCTCAATTTTTGCCTTCTCGATCTGAGTGTTCTCGACTGTTGTTCCCTCGACTGTTGTGACATTCTTGGAATGTGTGCTTTGTCCATTAGCTTGCTCGAGTACTTCTTTAAAAGTGCACCGACCTTGCTTTTCTTGCAAATGTGCAATTGTACGCGCTGACCTGATCTTGTCATATTTGACTTGTTCTTCCGTGCGTACTATGTATAAAAGGAATACTTTCTTGTTCATACTTTTACAAGAGTTCTTCTCCCTTATTAAGAAGAATGTCTCCCTTCCTTGCATAGTGTGCCGAGATATTTTCAGGCGTACTTCTGCATGTTTATGCGCTATTACTTGGTTTTGGGTCGTTGTGCACATCTTGCTTGGTTGTTATATTACAAGTTAACTTGGGCATTTGTGTGCTAGAATGCTGATTTCTCCTAATAACTTGACTATAATGAGTGGCACTTGAACATAGACTTGATGACTAGAATAACTTGACCATGACTTGATAAGAATAACTAGACCAACCTGTACAACTAGTCCTTATGAATTGTGCTACCATGACATTAAACAAGCTTCCTGACATTACTACATGATTTCTTGATCACCTGATTACATGACTACAAGATTTATATGACCACAAGTAGACATGATTGGACATGCTTCATGTACCTGACCTGATTACCAGTATATGTGCTGATACAATTTGATAGATTTATGCACCGAGAGTGCTACTTGATATACTAGTGAGCCATCGTGCCACATCATGCTACATGTTATATATTTATAATATCAAGTGATTACCCCCTTGCACAGAATTGGTAGTTGGCTTGTGATCATGACCGTGGCTAGGTTAATATTGCATGTTGCATCATGCTTGGGTGAATCTAGATTGAACTCTCGAGTAACGATGTGGATTCGTACCAAGTGTGCCCGTACTCTGTATGTAATCACTAAGGGGAATGTTCGTGTGGCCACATCCTAAAATTCTATATAACTGAAGGCTAATTAGGAAACTTAAAAGCTGTTAGAACATAGGGAGGGAACGGTATCCCGAGATCATGCATGATGGCCGCCCCTTGATAATTTTGAGGCATGCAAGGCTGGCCACCACGGATATTGTATATCATCCGCATGTAGTGGAGTACAATATTCGATTTTTTAGATTTAAATCGAGCCAATATTTTCCTATAGGAAGGTTAGATTTTTTACTGAACTATTAGCGCGGTGGCCCTACAGGGGACTGGTGTGATCCTGCTTGCCTGCGTGTATAATCTTTGCTCGGTTAGCCCTGCCCGAAATAACACGATCTGAGAATATTTTTATGTATTATTTTTGGGATAGCCCTAGACTCCACATAACAAGCTGTAACCTTGTTTGGTCAATTATAACTTGACTTTGTGTTTGTATTTTTTGTAAGTAACTTAAGGACATAGAATGTCGTGGTCTGGTGGTCTAATTCATGTCCTTATTTGGTTGCGGAGTTGGGCTATTACGCTACGATGGAATATGGACCAAACTACGACACAGAACCTTAGCTTGAGCATAATCATGGGATGTGCCTTATTTCGTATGACTTATCATTTCCTGTCCTTGTTTGGTGAATGAGTCATGTTATCTCGATGATGGGGTACACACCAATAATCCTTGGTTCTTGCACTATATGCTTGATCTGGATTTTTGTTTCTTCATTCGTGCTTCCTTGTGGTACTAGCTATTTGGGTCTAACTCTACTGGTTTTTCATGGCCAGGTTTAGAAACAGCACCTGAGGATCCATCTTACATTTTTGACAATGGCATGCACTAGACAAATAGCCACTAAAAAAGGGACACGAGTAGGTTTCTTGATTACTGCTCATATTGTACATAATTTTCTCATTTTGGGTATTTAGCCACCGGCACCTGTTAGCCGGCTTTTCTGGACATCAGTTCCTTTAAAAGACTGTAATATAATCAGACTATAGCTGATCTCGGTTATGTAACTATTGACACTCTTCTAGCTCAGTATTTTGATGGCTAAATTCCTAGATTATTTTGATAGAGCATTTGAGACACCTTATTGTTTTATCTTATATGATTCTTTGTTGTTGCTACTTGCTTGAATGATTAAGACATAGTTGTTCCGAGTCCCCAGGAGACTTGATTGTAGCATACACCCCCTTGTCTTTCTACAGATGTGATTGCCGTACAATATTCTATACCTTGTATGGGGTTGCTGGCCATATCCGTCTTCGTATTTTGGTATTGGGACGTGACACAAACTCTTCTTGCATAGAAAATATAACTTGCATATTTCGTATAAATTTTTGTGTGGACTTATTACCCGCTTCGTAGTTAGGGTTAAGTACATGCAATAAGTTAAGACAACTGACACTCTCAAAGACAGTAGAAAGTTGGTAGATAGAACATTTGCTCAGAGGTTATATGGACATGACAAAACTTTTGAATCAAGATTATACTGGAGTTATCGTCTCAGATGTGATATGGACATGGCAGAATATAACTCTGTGGGAATCTAACATTTTATGGGAAAAATAATGCAGAGATAATGTGGACATGATTGTTTTCCTTATTCTACTCGGGAGAATGAAGAGGGATAGTTCAGAGGTAATATGGACGTGAACTATTGCTGGAAATATTTTATCCTAGCTAGGGAGGAAATATTCAAGAGTATCTCCAATCTAACTAGGGATCAGAAATAGGATATCCTTAGACCAACTAGGCTCTAAGAATACGGTAACTTGCTTGGAGGATAGTTTTGTGTGATCTCAACAAGAATATTTCGTCAAATCCGGGGGTTTATTCCACTTGAAATTTTTTTGTGGATATATTATCTATTGCATATTCAAGACTCTTGAATACATATAATAGCTCGAGTTGATAAAGAGTTTTACTGACTCTTTTTGGGGAAAACTATTGGCAATAACAGTCCCTAACCATACAGTGAATGAGAAGTTTTAGGTGGATCCATTATCCATAGAGTATTCAAGACTCTTGAATACAACTAATATATTTTACAATTTATTGTAGGGGGTAAATGTCATACTGTACATTTACATTGCTGGGGATAAATAAAATGAATGTCGATAATATACATTCAAAGTATTCTTCTGGGGATGAGGAAGCACAATTCTGGCTTAGACTCAAAATGTATAATTGGCCTGCCCGGTCCGAGGCCCTGTTTGACCAGGTTTGATTGGGTTCGGGTCGGTCCGGGCCCAACCCGGTGTAGAGAGCGGACCGGCCCGACACGGCTCAGTCGGATTGGCACCCGACCCAGCCCGGACCCATGAACTGGTCCACCGTGGACCGGGCCAAACTGGTCTGTATCTGGGGCAGTTCACGGTCGGGCCGGGCCAGCCCGATTTTTTTTAATTTTTTTCGTTTATGTATATATATATATATATTAAGTTAATAAATTCAAGTTAAAATTTATAGGTTTTTATTTCTAAGTTATTTTTGTATAATTTGAAATTTATAAGTTATCTGTTTGAAAGTTTTTTTTGTATAATTTATGTAGAAATTTATTTATCATGAATTATGGGCTATTTATAGGAAAGTTTTGGGGCCAAATGACCCCAAATATTCTAAAAAAAGAGTTTTTATAATGGATATTTTGGTCATATTTAGTAAAATGACCAAAATACCCCTAAAATAGTCAAACGATAGCCACTAAAATGAAGGTATTTTGGTAAAAATACCCCCCAACGGATATATTCCAAAAAAAATTAAAACTAAGTCGAACTAGGCTGAATCGGGCCAGAACCGGGCAGGTCCGACCGAATTGGACCCGGCCCGAACAAAGACGAGAACAGACCGGGCCAAGCCGGGCTTGCGGGTCGGATCCTCCAACCCAGTCCGGACCCATGGGGAGGGCGGGCCTGAGCGGGCCGGTCCGTTGACTTGGTCCAGGCCGGCCCATAGCGGGTTTGACCAAGCCTTGCCCGGGCCGGGTTCCGGGGCACCCATCCTTTTACACACCTTGAGCTTAGAAATAGTATTTTTTGAGGAATTTTTGATTGATCGGCATCATCAGCAAATTTCCATTTGGCTTTGCTAATGTTATGTCCCGATCTCCCACATGGTCGATCGCCCCCGCAGGACGCAAATCACCTCGCCAATACTCCATAGGACAATCGTTCCCATCAGGAACGTGATGTTGCGCGAGCCTGGAGTTGCGCCCGCACAAGACAAATACCGAAACAATCGTTGATAACTAGTTCGCAGAGTCGTCATAGCGGAAACATCGAATAAACACAAGTATTGAATCCAAAATAAGCTCTTTATTGATATAAAGTAAAGATTACAAGCGGTGCTAAACCGAGATTACAAGTCGCTTGTGCTCTCTGTCTCTAATTATAATGAATATGCCCTTAGGCTTACCACTGAATCAAACACTCTGGATGATGATGTTCCCATACTTTATGTCTCATATATGTGAGATCTAGGTCCGTGCGCCACACTCCAAGATGCCAAGTGCGATCCAGCTCCTCGATGCGTTAAGCGATCTCCAAATTCGTACGAGTTCTCCTTGTACCCTACATGCAATCTGGTTGGTCATCAATACATTGAATGCATTGGTGGAGAGGCCTCTCGCCCATGCTATAAAACAAGTACGTTCATTAGTTATGTGCACCGACTGATTATGTTGTCTTATTAGTCTTTGCCTTAGGATCAATTTTATAGCAATATAATAAAAGTAATACTCGTGTCTGAATCAAGAGTGTCGTACTGTAAATAGCTGAGTTCGTCTTACCCTTTTTTACCATTCGGCCTTCCCTGTCATTCGCATGCAATATAATCAATAATCTACTAAGTAATGAAGAACATCTATGAAATTCAAGTATTATAATTGTGTCTCTACCTCATACTTGTTTTACCCAAAGTACGTTATATACCGTGCATTCGTTCTAAATGTGTAAAGTTTCATGCATTATGGTCTTTCATCTTACTCCTCTTCTGAATGCATATTGCCTTTATGCATGCATGACTTATCTATATGAAGGTCACTGGCTCTGTTAGCCATATTGGACATAATCTGGGATAGAACGACTGTCTTTCCAGCTCGGTTATGAGCCTTACTGGGTGTCCCAAATCATCCGATGAGTCAGTTGTCTTTCCTGGTCGGTAGCAAGCCTTGCTGGACATCCCGCACTCGCCTTCTAGTACTTCAACTAGATATTACCAGGAATACACTAATATAGTCCTCCTGGGTTGACACGATTCGGATGCCTCAGTAATCGTGTCGAGGACTTTTTATCTACCTGGTGCGCAACTAGTTGTCCGTGACCATGCAACTACTCCACCACTTTCAATCCTAGCCTAGAACTTTCTACTCGGTTTCTCTTATCCGAGGACTTCAGATCGGTTCAATCTAGCCGAGGACTACACACGGATCTTTCTTCTTTGCGCAACTCCCTGATTAGAGACTGCCTTGGTGATCTTGATATCCGAGTACTTTCTTTTCTTTTCTTCTCTTGACTCGGAATGACTACTTGATAGTCTTTCTTGTGTATATATGAAATACGATTATTGTCACGCCTAGTCCTAAAATACGTAGGACTAGGACACATAAGCATACCAGCCGTATGTATATGGCAACTCCAATATATGGAAACCATAACACATGCGTATGCTGTATCATGAATAATAATTTATAAGTGGTAAAATTATCACAAATCACAGGGTATAATCTAAATCTCATCCACAGAATCAAATAGAAATGAATAACCAATACTTAAAAAACTAGATCTCAATATAAAGTATCTAAAGATGATAGTCGAATGGAAACAAATCCACTACCAAGTAGAATATAAAAACAACCACAATATAAGTACATCATCTAAGTATCAAGAGGCTCGAAGAGAAGACCTTCTGGAAATATAAGTAGTCAGTCCGGATCTGCGCTCCTACGAATACTCATGAACATCTACACCTGGAAAGGGACCAGATCCTCAGAGGGACATAACAAGATACATAGAAGCATCCCATAGGAGGGCGCTCTGTAATATAATAACGTCCAGCTCCGAAGAGCATGGCATCTATATAGTATATATCGTCCATATCGCTCCGAAGAACGTGGCATCTGTATAGTATATATCGTCTATATCGCTCCATCGAGCGTGGCATCTGTATAAAGAAAGTGGGTGTCCCATATGCCTACTAGTCGTCATCCCCGCCCAATGCTCTATGCATGTTGTATCCACAACACACTGTAGCTACTACACCGAGACGGAGTGCAAGTATCAGCGTCGTAACTCTGGCTCATAGTCTATCGTTAGAACAATAGCCCAACATGAGACCTTACAACCAAACAAGGACAAGGATTGGACCTTCATACTATAATAGTTGTCACAACCCGCACTCGGTGTAAGGGTACTAGTCGGAAACAACACCCAGCCTACGCCGTAGAATCGGCGGTAGAACGCTGTCTAGATAATCTATCTAACAATATAATGAACCACCAATAATGATAGTATACTCAATCACAGAACTAAGATAGAAATGAGCACGAATCAGATAAGAATAGAATAGTCACAATACAACTCATGAGTCTAAAATAATACATTAATGAGTCTGAAGAAATACAGAGATAAGCTGGAGACAAATCCAGTACAAAGAATACTACGAGGCTACAACTCCAGGGTCAACTGTCTCAGTTGGGATAAGTCCCTCTTGAGCCAAGGTCACAGAATCTAAACCCACAATATCCTGGGGTCCATAAAAGGTAGGGTACCACTCCTCAGTGTCATCTGGAAAAATATATCCAGTCAGAAAAGGAGCAGAGTACATCTCTAACAGCAGTTCTAATTAATGATAAAAACTATGTAACAATAAATAGCTGT
This sequence comes from Iris macrosiphon, assembly GCA_036927795.1. Taxonomy (NCBI): domain Eukaryota; kingdom Viridiplantae; phylum Streptophyta; class Magnoliopsida; order Asparagales; family Iridaceae; genus Iris; species Iris macrosiphon. The sequence goes on from JAYESA010000014.1 coordinate 68,103,345, forward strand.
GGATAAACAAGATGCACAATAGATACAAGAGATATATGTACAATAAGGAAATACTGGAAATAAATACAATAATGAACAATATGCCAATGAAACAATAATACTAATGACTAAGTGTGTGAGTACTAGCTTAACATATGATCGGCTTGGGCAAGATGCAATGCGGCCTGGCTAATCATACGTACGGTGCATGATCAACACTATTCTGTAATCTGTACTTTATTCAATAGGGATATTGATCACATATCTATACTAATACTCGCCACCCCCGACGGGTATAATAGATCCAACCACGGTATGCTATGGCACGAGATTCCCCAAGAAGATAGCTAGTCTTCCCGAGAATCGGTGTCTGTACATGTACAAGATAACCAATGAAACAATACTTGCACCATATATACCATATACCAAGGAATAACATCTCATGACGAGATCCGGATATACCAATCCGTGTAACCATAGTGTCAAGAGAACATGGATATCTACACTATATACAGTGAACATAGAGGATATCATAAATGAGAAACTATCAAAGAATGTACTCGCCTGAAGTCCAATGAACAGTCTCACAGATGTCTGACTCGGTGCCTCGAAGACCTAGATATGGAATACAACATCAATACAAGGTCCCGAAAAGAGAATAAGTTAACTAGTCAACTTCTAGGTCAATAAGTCAATTCTAAGTCAAAAGTCAACTATGGTCAACTCTAAGTCAACTATGGACAAGTATGGTCAAACCAAGGTCAACTATCTATTTCCAGGTTGCATAAGTCTAGCACCAAAATCTTAGATCAAAATACTAAAATCTAAGTCATAGGAACCACAACCTAAAATATTAGGATACCGTATCTTCGGATACGTGAATCCAAGGTAAACCTACAATACCTATATATCAATAATAAAGTATAATAATATAGAATATTAATTTACAATAATTAGGAACCATGGTTTTGAACCAACTTGGTATCCACACAAAGTCACAAACTCGATACCCAACCCCGTATCTTGAATATCCCACTTACCTTGGTTTCCACAAAGTAATGCTCAAGATACATAGATATAGTATTTACCCTTATACATAACATAATATATATAAACTAATATTATACAATTAATAATATAACAATACTAGTATTATATCTCACAATAAATACATATATATATATATATACATATATATATACATATATATATATATATACATATATATATATATATACATATATATATATATATATATATATACAGCTGCTATTTAATGACAGAACTGTCACTAAATTCTCATTAAAGCTACAGCGGCTGCTGCTCCTGTTTAATGACAGAAGACTGTCATTAAATGCAGTTGTCGCCAAAAATAAAATAATATATAACTATATATTTATTAATATATAAATATATAAATCAATATATATATATATATATATAAAACAAATAAATAAATATATACTTCTATATATACATAATCCTACACATATAAATAATTATTAATAGCTATAAAACACATCCTATGTACTAATGTACATATTTTAACAATGTTAAAAGCACACATAAAAATACATTCATTTATATACAATTAATTATATAATAATTATAATTAATATAATTACTCATTTAAACACATAAATATATTTTATAAAACATTTACATATAATTTATACTACTAACATAAATTGTAACATATATAAATGTATGTAAAAGAAAGCTACATATATATTTATACATTATATTAGTGTACCTACAATACATATTTCTATGCTACCAAAAATACCATAATAAATACACTAAAATAAATATATAACATATATATATATTTACTAATTATAATTTAAGAATTAAAGCATAAATAATTAGATCTACACATAAACACACACAAATGGAGAGTATCACACCGTATCCCACTAGATCTAGGATACGCATGCGACACGAGTCCAACATACAACCAATTACACCTGAAGGATACAAACAAGTCACAAATATTATTTATGAACAAATCAAAGTATCAAATGTAGATCTATGTGTCCGTGTCAAAATACAACATGTACAAAGTTCCGTGTCGGAGGGAAAACCCCCAAAATAACACGTATCACCAAATTATTGGGATACGACCTACACGTACCCAATTGTGGATATGTTACTAGCTCCAAACACATAGCACATGCCCAATTGATCTATAGGATCAATTGACACACACAACAAAATGTCAATTCGGAATTCCCTCAAAATTGACACAAAAAGCACCATAACTTCCTCCATGGGTCTCCTATGAACACAAAACCAAGTCCTATGGGTAGTACATACATATAGGTTGATTTTACATGATTAAATCTTAGATTTAAAAGATATTTTAAGAGGAAAAACTGAATTATACCTATTGCGAGATGGATTCCCAATGAAACCTCCAATTGAGATAAAATTGCTTCCAAATTATAGATCCTTGCTCCTCTTTGTAGATCCTTACTTCCTCCTTCTAGATCCTTGCTTCTCAACTTTCTAATGGTGAATTGAGAAGAAATTGGAATAAATTTGGTAGGGAAATGGAATGGGAATGAAAGGAATTTGGTAGTAGAAAATTCTAGATCTAGATTTGGAATAAAAATGAGAGGAGAGAGAATTCTCCCCCCCCCCCCTCTTTTAATAGGCCGGCCCCTACCCCTTCCTCAAGCAATTATGAAATGTCCAATATACCCCTTGGGGCCTCTCATGAAGAAATAATTAAGGAAGGAAGCTTCTAGTCTAATAATTTAATTAATTTAATCCATCTCCTTAACAATGGGCTTTCTAAATGGGCCTAGTCTAACTAATTAATTCATGTTGGTCCATGGGTCCAAACTAAACTAGTTGGGTCTACTAATACAAGTCCAAAATAATTAAATAACATCTAACAATAATTAAATAATACAACAAATAATTATTTACCAAGCACAATATTTAATTAAATAGGAAAATACTAAAATACCCTTTCCTAAAAAATGTGGTAGTAACAAGTCTACCCTCCTTAAAAAAAAATTTGTCCTCGAAATTCAATGACGAAAACTACCCCCAAAAAATAACAGACCAGAACTACAAAATCACAACTAACTATGAAAGAACATAACAAGAAAATAACATACCTCAAGGTACAAACAAATATGGATAACGCTCTCGTATTTCATCCTCTCTCTCCCAGGTAGACTCCCCCGGAGAGTGATGCCTCCATGCGACGCACACCAAAGGAATAGTCGGGTTCCTCAGCACCTTCTCTCTCCGATCCAGAATCTTAACTGGCTGCTCTGGATATCTAAGAGTAGGGCCCACCTTAATCTCCGAGTGATCCAATACATGACTAGGATCTGCCACGTATCGTCTCAACTGCGACACATGAAACACGTTATGCACTCCCTCCAATGCAGGTGGCAAGTCTAGTCTATAAGCAACTGCACCGACCCTCTCTAGAATAGTGAAAGGTCCGATGAATCACGAACTAAGCTTTCCGCCTCCACCGAAGCGAATTGTGCCATTTGTCGGAGAAATCCTCAGAAACACCTAACTACCCACCTATAACAAAACACCACCTTAAGAACTTAATCTATAACAAACAAGAATAAGCACAAACAAAATCTAAACTATACCTCGAACTCCAAAGGTCTCCGATGGCTATCGGCCCAATGCCGCTGTCTGTCCTGCGCCAATCGAAGTCTGTCTCTGATCAACTGAACCTTCTCTGTTGCATCCACAACCATCTCTGGCCCAAGCAAAACTCTCTCTCCAACATCGTCCCAAGACAAAGAAGTACGACACCTCTGACCATATAGAGCTTCAAAAGGTGACATCTCTATACTGGCCTGGTAACTATTGTTATAAGCAAACTCTACCAAATAAAGATGGTCCTCCCAAGAACCCCCAAAATCTAGTACACAAGTGCGCAACATATCCTCGAGAGTTTGAATAGTCCTCTCTGACTGTCCATCTGTCTGGGGATGATATGCAGTACTGAACTTGAGCTGAGTGCCCAAACTCTCCTGCAAACTCCTCCAGAAATAAGAAGTAAAACGACTATCTCGATCTGAGACTATGATGACGGGAACTCCATGTATCATAACGATCTATCTCACATACATCTCTGCTAGCTTCTCCGTAGACAAACCCACCTTGAAAGGCAAAAAGTGGGCCGACTTGGTCAACCTATCAACAATGACCCAAATCGCGTCTTTCCCTCCTGGAGATCGTGGAAGTCCGGACACAAAATCCATAGTAATGTGTTCCCACTTCCACTCTGGAATGGGTAATGGCTGAAGTAAACCTCCTGGCCTCTGTCTCTCGGCTTTCACCTGCTGGCACACTAAGCATCTGGATACAAACTGTGCCACTTCCCTCTTCATGCCATACCACCACACACTCTCTCGCATATCCCGATACATCTTGTTAGCACCTGGATACATAGAATACTGAGAGCGATGCGCTTCCTGTAATACTTTCTCTCGCAGCTCCTCACTAGGCACACATAATCTAACTCCATGCCTCAAAGATCCATCCTCTGCAATAGTAAAATCATCCCCAAATCCTGCTCTCACCTGAGCTCTGATACTCCTCAGAGATACATCATCATATTGTGCTGCCTTGATCATGTCCATCAAATCTGAGTGTATCTGCAATCCCCATATTTGTATAGCACACCAAGAAACAATAACCTCAATGCCCAAGCTCTCCAAGTCCTCCAGCAAATATCGATCCTGCGTCAAGAACATAGCTACCGGATACCTGCTCAAAGCATCGGCAACTACATTGGCTTTCCCAGGATGATATTGCAAAGAGATATCAAAATCCTTCATCAGTTCCAACCACCGACGCTGCCTCATGTTCAACTCCTTCTGTGTGAAAACGTACTTCAAGCTTTTGTGGTCTGTAAAAATCTCCATACGCTCTCCGTACAAATAATGTTTCCACAACTTCAGGACGAATATGACGGCTGCCAACTCCAAATCATGGGTAGGATAGTTCTTTTCATGAAGACGCAATTGCCTGGATGCATAGGCAATCACTTTTCTATGCTGCTGAAGAGCACAACCCAAACCCTTCCCCGATGCATCACTATAAATAGTAAAACCTCCGGACCCTGATGGCAACGTCAAAATAGGAGCAGACGTCAACCTCTTCTTCAACTCCTCATAAGCAACCTGGCAATCCTCCGTCCAAACAAACTCCACATCCTTCCTTGTGAGTCTGGTCATTAGCTCGGCAATCCTCGAAAAATCTTGCACAAACTTCCTGTAATAGCCTGCCAATCCTAGGAAACTCCTGATCTCTGCTACCGAACTCGGAGTCTTCCAAGATTCCACTTCTGAAATCTTCTTCGGATCCACTGAAATACCATCACCAGTCACAACATGCCCCAAGAATTCTACCTTGTCCAAGAAAAACTCACACTTGGACAACTTCCCATACAACTTCTCTTTCCTTAGCACATCCAACACAATCCTCAAATGCTCCTAATGCTCCTCCGGTGTCCTCGAGAATAAGAGTATGTCGTCGATGAACACCACCACGAACTTGTCAAGGTACTGGTGGAACACCTTGTTTATCAAGTTCATAAATACTGTCGGTGCATTAGTCAAATCAAACGGCATCACCATAAACTCGTACTGACCATACCGAGTTCTGAAAGCAGTCTTCGGTATGTCCTCCGGCTTCACCTTCACTTGATGGTAGCCTGATCTCAAATCTATCTTAGAAAATACCTTGGCACCACCCAATTGATCAAACAGATCATCAATTCTTGGCAAAGGATATTTATTCTTGATAGTGAGATTATTCAAAGCCCTGTAATAAATGCACATGCGCACCGATCCATCCTTCTTTGATACAAACAATACCGAGGCTCCCCATGGTAAAGAACTCGATCTGATAAACCCCTTATCCTGCAATTCGTCCACCTGTTTCTTCAACTCGACCAGCTCGCTGTTGTTTACTCTATATACATGCTGCGAAATTAGTTCTGCACCTGGCACCAAGTCTATAAAAAATTCAACATCTCGATATGGAGGCAATCCTGGCAATTCCTCAGGAAACACATCCAAGAACTCTGCTATCAACGGATGCGGCAACTCCTTGTCTTCCACTATAGCTCCACAAATAATGCCTTCGCCTTGCTCCGCAGCTCCTCTAGCAAACTCGAACTCTGGCTCTCCTGGCGGACCAAACAAAACTCTACCTCCTCTACAATCTATGCTAGCCCGGTGCCTACTCAACCAATCCATCCCAAGTACAATGTCGTAGCTTAGAAGTGGCATTACAAGTAGACATGCACTCAACTCCCGGCCTTCCAAAGTAACTCTCCGATCCTTGCAAATATTATTAACCAGGATAATGCCTCCCCCGGTCATGATCTTGTAAGTCCTAATCAAAGACTCAGCTACCAAACCATGCTTTAGAGCAAAAGAAACAGATACAAAACTATGGGAAGCACCACTATCAAACAAAGCTAAAGCTGGAATGGAATCAAGAAGAATAGAACCTGCGATAACATCTTCGGTGGGTTCCTCCTCTTCGATGGTCATAGCAAACGCTCGTCCCTGCCGAGCACCTCCCTGCTGCTGATGCTGGACAAAACGCTGCTGCTGCGTCGGAAGTGGTCCCCTCGGCTGTGCTGCAAGTGGTCTCGTCTGTGCCCACGGAGCTGGAGCTGCTCCCTGAACTGCACGACAAGGACACTCCCTCGATTGATGCCCTTCAGTACCACAATACAAACAAACTCCTAGCCTCCTCCTACAAACTTCCCAGATGTGGCCGAGCTTCTTGCAGTAGTTGCATGGAGCTTGCTGTAACTGTATCTGCTGCTGAGGTACCTGGTGAAAAGGTGCTCTAGCTGGAGTCTGGTACTGCTGTGGCTGCTGGAAAGGTCTGGACTGGAAATGAGGACGTTTGGCAGATACTACACTGCCGTTGGCCCCCAAAAAAGAATCATGGTCTCTCTTGGGCTTCAAACCCAAATCCCGCTCAACCTTGCATGCCTCCGCAAGTATCTCCGAGTATGTCTCATAAAAAGATGGAATAAGAATCTTCACATTCCAGTTTAGACCCTCACGGAAATGAATGGCTCGAACTTCCGGTTCTTTCACCAAATACTCTGCAAATCGGCTCAACATGCCGAACTCCGCAGCGTACTCCTCCACAGACATGCTCCCCTGAATGAGACTCTCAAATTGTCTTCCCAAGTCAAGCCTGTCTATCCGGGCAAAAAACTTCTTCTTGAAAAGGTCCTTGAATACCTCCCAAGATTGTCCTACGTCAACCAGAACTAGCTCATTCCTGAACCAAGTGCGAGCGACGTCGAACAGTTGAAGTCCTACCGCCTCAACCTTCAGATCTTCAGAAAGACGGGACACCCTCATAAGACGCTCAATGTCCTCGAGCCAATCATCAGCATAGACGATGCCCTCCGTCCCTTTGAAAACCCTAGCCTTCAGCTTCTTGAAGTCCTGAATGTTGCCTGGTCGAAGCTGAGCAACCTGAGGAACAACCTGCTGCTGGATCGAAACTCCTCTCTCAACTACAGCACGAGCAAGCTGATGAGCACTCTCGATGCCCTGCCGTAGAATGTCGGTCTGCCTTTGATGTGCCTCTGACTGAGCCCTCTGTGCCTCGAGCATCTCACAAAATAGTGTAAACATCTGTGATGCCTCTGCTGGCACAGGAGGTGGAGGTGGAAGCCCCTCAGATACAGCTGGCACAGTCCTCTGAGTAGGTGGTGGACCTCAGATACCGAGGGCCTGCACCAGTCACTTCTCCGGTGATTGGAGTGTCAGCTGTCTAGATAATCTATCTAACAATATAATGAACCACCAATAATGATAGTATACTCAATCACAGAACTAAGATAGAAATGAGCACGAATCAGATAAGAATAGAGTAGTCACAATACAACTCATGAGTCTAAAATAATACATCAATGAGTCTGAAGAAATACAGAAATAAGCTGGAGACAAATCCAGTACAAAGAATACTACGAGGCTACAACTCCAGGGTCAACTGTCTTAGTTGGGATAAGTCCCTTTTGAGCCAGGGTCTCAGAATATAAACCCACAACATCCTGGGGTCCATAAAAGGTAGGGTACCACTCCTCAGTGTCATCTGAAAAAATATATCCAGTCAGGAAAGGAGCATAGTACATCTCTAACAGCAGTTCTAATTAATGATAAAAACTATGTAACAGTAAATAGCTGTGGATAAACAAGATGCACAATAGATACAAGAGATATATGTATAATAAGGAAATATTGGAAATAAATACAATAATGAACAATATGGCAATGAAACAATAATACTAATGACTAAGTGTGTGAGTACTAGCTTAATATGTGATCGGCTTGGGCAAGATGCAATACGGCCTGGCTAATCATACGTGCGGTGCATGATCAACACTATTCTGTAATCTGTACTTTATTCTATAGGGATATTGATCACATATCTATACTAATACTCCCCACCCCCGACTGGTATAATAGATCCAACCTCGGTATGCTATGGCACGAGATTCCCCAAGAAGATAGCTAGTCTTCCCGAGAATCGGTGTCTATACATGTACAAGATAACCAATGAAATAATACTTGCACCATATACACCATATACCAAGGAATAACATCTCATGACGAGATCCGGATATACTAATCCGTGTAACCATAGTATAAAGAGAACATGGATATCTACACTATATACAGTGAACATAGAGGATATCATAAATAAGAAACTATCAGAGAATGTACTCGCCTGAAGTCCAATGAACAGTCTCACAAATGTCTGACTCGGTGTCTCGAAGACCTAGATATGGAATACAACATCAATACAAGGTCCCGAAAAGAGAATAAGTTAAACTAGTCAACTTCTAGGTCAATAAGTCAATTCTAAGTCAAAAGTCAACTATGGTCAACTCTAAGTCAACTATGGTCAAGTATGGTCAAACCAAGGTCAACTATCTATTTCCAGGTTGCACAAGTCTAGCACCAAAATCTTGGATCAAAATACTAAAATCTAAGTCATAGGAACCACAACCTAAAATATTAGGATACCGTATCTTCGGATATGTGAATCCAAGGTAAACCTCACAATACGTATATATCAATAATAAAGTATAATAATATAGAATATTAATTTACAACAATTAGGAACCATGATTTTGAACCAACTTGGTATCCACACTAAGTCACAAACTCGATACCCAACCCCGTATCTTGAATATCCCACTTACCTTGGTTTCCACAAAGTAATGCTCAAGATACATAGATATAGTATTTACCCTTATACATAATATAATATATATAAACTAATATTATACAATTAAGAATATAACAATACTAGTATTATATCTCACAATAAATACATATATATATATATAATATATAGAACTATACACTAAACTGCCTAACTGTCACTGAAAACAGTGTGCTAAAACACTGATTTTTTAATAAACAGACTTTTAGTGACAGTTCCGACTGTCACTGAAAACGCCGTCGCCAATCTGCTGTGTAAATGCACTGCGGTCACTTTATTGGTGACAGTTCAACTGTCACAGAAATGTCCGTCGCTGCTGCTGTTTAAATCCCGCCCGCTGCTATTTAATGACAGAACTGTCATTAAATGCTCATTAAAGCTACAGCGGCTGCTGCTGCTGTTTAATGACAGAAGACTGTCATTAAATGCAGCTGTGGCCAAAAGTAAAATCAATATATAACTATATATTTATTAATATATAACTATATATTTATTAATATATAAATATATAAATCAATATATATATATAACAAATAAATAAATATATACTTCTATATATACATAATCCTACACATATAAATAATTATTAATAGCTATAAAACACATCATATGTACTAATGTACATATTTTAACATGGTTAAATGCACACATAAAAATACATTCATTTATATACAATTAATTATATAATAATTATAATTAATATAATTACTCATTTAAACACATAAATATATTTTATAAAACATTTACATATAATTTATACTACTAACATAAATTGTAACATATATAAATGTATGTAAAAGAAAGCTACATATATATTTATACATTATATTAGTGTACCTACAATACATATTTCTATGCTACCAAAAATACCATAATAAATACACTAAAATAAATATATAACATCTATATATATATTTACTAATTATAATTCAAGAATTAAAGCATAAATAATTAGATCTACACATAAACACACACAAATAGAGAGTATCACACCGTATCCCACTAGATCTAGGATACGCATGCGACACGAGTCCAACACACAACCAATTGCACCCCGAAGGACACAAACAAGTCACAAATATTATTTATGAACAAATCAAAGTGTCAAATGTAGATCTATGTGTCCGTGTCAAAATACGACATGTACAAAGTCCCGTGTCGGAGGGAAAACCCGCAAAACAACACGTATCACCAAATTATTGGAATACGACCTACACGTACCCAATTGTGGACACGACACTAGCCCCAAACACATAAGCACATGCCCAATTGATCTATAGGATCAATTGACACACACAACAAAATATCAATTCGGAATTCCCTCAAAATTGACACAAAAAGTACCATAACTTCCTCCATGGGTCTCCTATGAACACAAAACCAAGTCCTATGGGTAGTACATACATATAGGTTAATTTTACATGATTAAATCTCAGATTTAAAAGCTATTTTAAGGGAAAAACTGAATTATACCTATTGGGAGATGGATTCCCAATAAAACCTCTAATTGAGATGAAATTGCTTCCAAATTGTAGATCCTTGCTCCTCTTTGTAGATCCTTGCTTCCTCCTTCTAGATCCTTGCTTCTCAACTTTCTAATGATGAGTTGAGAAGGAATAGTGGAAAATTCTAGATCTAGATTTGGAATAAAAATGAGAGGAGAGAGAATTCCCCCCCTCTTTTAATAGGCCGGCCCCTACCCCTTCCTCAAGCAATTATGAAATATCCAATATACCCCTTGGGGCCTCTTATGAAGAAATAATTAAGGAAGAAAACTTCTAGTCTAATGATTTAATTAATTTAATCTATCTTCTTAACAATGGGCTTTCTAAATGGGCTTAGTCTAACTAATTAATTCATGTTGGTCCATGGGTCCAAACTAAACTAGTTGGGTCCACTAATACAAGTCCAAAATAATTAAATAACATCTAACAACAATTAAATAATACAACAAATAATTATTTACCATGCACAATATTTAATTAAATAGGAAAAGCCTAAAATACCCTTTCCTAGAAAATGTGGTTGTGACAATAGTCTATGCTCCGACTACAAATAACTGCTAAGTCTTCTAACATGCATCACTATTAGCAATTATACCCTATCCGTCGCACGACCTACACATACAGTTGGCCAACCGCATACGCAAGTTCGTGTCCTACATGAGACTCACAACACGTGTAAGAAATGTGTCAAGGCCTGGGGAGTCATACCAATAACTCCACAACTTTAGGTGGGTCTACTAGACACTAGGTCAAACACAAGTCCTAACGTCAACGCCTTCGTTGACTGCACCCGAGTCTCTCTCGGACGCGCACAATTATATAATCTAAAATAATAAACATTCAACTAAAATAATAATTGAATATAAACAGTACAACAAGGCAAGGTATACTTGTCTGGCCAGAAAGCTGCGTAGTGCCAATAACCTGCTCCTGAAGTCACGCAGAACATTCCAATAGATCTTCGGGGTCAGCGTGTACATGCACGGGAATCGGGGGTGACTGCTGCGGGTTATCTTCGGCAAGGGTGACGGGTCCATAATGACGAGGATGACAGTGATGATATATATTGATTAGGGTTAAGGTGATTACAATGGTGATGACGATGGTAATGATGATGGAAATGATGATAATGGTGATGATGTGGATGACAATGGGTAATGGTGATGACGAGGATGATGATGTGGAGGATGTTTGAATAAACAAAATGAGGAAGAGGGTTTATACGAAACCTTTCTTTTTGCTTACAAACAAGAAAAAGAGTACAATTAATCCTATACGAGGATGTTAAGTACAATAAAATAATTTTGGAGAAATATTGCTATAGAAGTCTGATCTGCGGTCGATCACTTTGTTCCTTGGACCACACGATGATGAAGAAGTGTTGTAGAAGAAGAAGAAGCTTCAAAGGTTGCAAGTTGGATTGAATTCTCGTTGCCAAAGTTGTCAACCAACACTCTCTGTCTGTGCTCTCTCTCTCTCTGATCTCTGATTTTGCCTTGTACCTGTCGTCTGTGCACTTGTGCTTCGATCCTTGATCCTTCAATTAATCGTTCGATCCCCCGATCCCCTGTGACCAGGGGTCTCTATTTATAGAGATCAGTTAAAATAACTGTCCAGTTGGCGTAAAAGCCAAACTGTGAAGAAAGTTGCATCTTTTACGCGGCAGTTATAATAACTGCTACCCACATTCAGTTAATCTTCTGAATCTGCGTATGACACGTGTCCTATTATAAGGTAACGCATATAACTGCTTCTCGAAGATCATGGCATGCAAGCCACGTAGATAACTGTACCTTGCATAAAGATGGTTGGCGTAAAAGCCAAATAACTGTTTGGTTGGCGTAAAAGCCAAATAACTGTCTTGTTGGCGTAAAAGACCAAACTGTGAAGAAGAAGATTTCCTTTATACTACGGTTATAATAACTGCTACCCATGTTCCCATAGTCTTCTGAATATGCGTATGACACGTGTCCCTTTATGAGGTAACGCGTATAACTGCTTCTCGAAGATCATGGCATGCAAGTCATGTAGGTAACTGCCCCCTGTGTAAAGATGGTTGGCGTAAAAGCCAAATAATTGTCTTGTTAGCATAAAAGGCCAAACTCTGCGTAAAACTTGATAATTCATGAATAATAGATAACTAACGTAAAATAGCCAATTATCCATCAAGACTGAGGTCTTGAGCGTATTCTGTGCTAAATAGCCTTATCACATACCTTTGCAAAAATAGCCGAGTTGGCGTATTTCGAGGAGATAGCATACGGCGTACTCCTATAGTTGAAAATAGCCTGGTTGGCATAAAATGCAAGGATGATGATGTGAGCGTATTAGTCACAGTTTTAGCTTTCCCAGTCAATCATCCATCACGACTGAGGTCTTGAGCGTATTCCGGGATAAATAGCCTTATCACGTACCTTTGTAAATATAGCCTGAGCTGGAGTATTTCGAGGAGATAGCATACGGCGTACTCATATAGTTGAAAATAGCCTAGTTGGCGTAAAATGCAAGGATGGTGATGTGAGCGTATTAGCCACAGTTTTAGCTCTCCCAGTCATGACAAAATCTAAAGAATAGAACCAAATCTCGTGCATTAAATGCAGAGATATTCCTCCATCTCGTGTATTAAATGCAGAGATATGCCTCGAGCTCTGTGCGAGAAATAACTTTTGACGTGACGTCTGATTTTGTCTCATCTTGAGCGTAAAAACTCATTTATGACCATGTAGAATAGGCAGCGTATTCTTTGAATGTGTAAAAATGACTTATATCAAGAATATGTCACTAAACGATAGCCTGGGTCTCTATGCAAAATTATCATCACAGCCGTCCTCTCGATCATCGTACTGTTCTTTTGTCAGGAGTCAGGTTCACTATTTTGTCTGACAAATTCATCCGAGGAATACGAAGAGTTCCTCGTACAACTTTACACTGCATTAAAAACAAACGTATTTTAAACTTTATACAGGGATGTATAGTAACCTTTTTGCGCCAAAACAGCCTTGAAGCGCTGCTTTACGCGGGCAGCTCTGAAGCTCTACTTTACGCCAAATAGCTCTGAAGCCCTGTTTTACGTGAGGAGCTCTGAAGCTCTACTTTACGCCAAATAGTTCTGAAGCCCTATTTTACGCGAGCAGCTCTGAAGACATATTTTACGCCACACAGCCTTGAGGCTTTGTTTTACGCGAACTTCATGTATGTTAGGGGTTTTGACTGTATAATACGCGTACAATTCCCCAGCATATTTTATGCTTCTACAGAGGATGGTAAGGACGAGGATGATGATGTGGATGATGGTGATGACGAGGATGATGATGTGGGTAATGGTGATGACGAGGATGATGATGTGGATGATGGTGATGACGATGATGATGGTTAAGGTATTAATAGTGATGATAATAAAGATGATGATTGTGATGGAGGGGGTGATGACTGTACTCCGGCCAGGGGGAAAGTCCGGCCAGTGGGGGAGGTCTGGCCAGAAGGAGGAGGAGGACAAGGAGGAGAGGGGGCTGTGGTCGGGTAGGTCAGTGGTGGAAGAAGGAGGAGGCTTGGTCTGAGAAGGGAGGGGTGGTGGTGGTGAAGTGTTGGTGGTGTGGCGATGGTGTAGCCGTGGTTCAGGCGGTCAGCAGCTTAGGCAAGGCGGAGGAGATGGAGGTGGTGGTTCACCGGAGAAGAGTGTGGAGGAGATAGGGGTGGCATGGGTGCACCGAGGTTGCAGAGGCCAGGAGAGGCTCTGTGGGGACGCTGGGGTCGACGGGAGGCAGAGCAGCGGGGTCGGGTGTCGTCCGGGCGAGGTGGAAGGATGGACAGGGAAGGTGAAGACGAGGGAGGTGGTGATGGTGTTTCGTTCAGGAGTTTGCGGCCTAGGTGTAGCGGAGCACAGCGGCTCCGGCGAGGAAGTTCAGTTGATGGCGGTGCTCGGGTTCAGGGAGGGTCGGCGTCCATGGCAGCGGCTCGGGTTACACTATGGTGCGGCCGTGGTCAGGGAGTCGAGGATGAGGCGAGGAAGATGGAGGGAGCAGGAAGGAGGATCCGGCGGGTGGCTCATCGGAGGGAGGTCGGGGTCACCGGAGCTCCGGCGGCGGGAAGGAGGAGGAAGAAGAAGAATAGTAGATGAGAAGGGGGAAGGGTCGGCTGATTTTAGGTTTGGGTTTTAGGTATTGAAAAATAAGGAAAATGAAGAAGAAGTTGTTTGTATACGCATGTGGGAGATAGAGTTGGGGGTTGACCTAAGAAATTTGGGCTTTGGTCAATACCCTCTTGGGATGGGCCTTGGCTTGGCATGGGGTGTTTGAAGGGCTATAAATTACATTATTTAAAATGCAAGGATAGGGTTAAAATGAGGGGCGATGTTACGCGTTGCACATTCCGAAAATTATGGAAAAAATTCATGTGTAGGAAAAAAATAGATTTTTTTATGTATTGTCCAATGGTGTGGACACCTCAATACGCTTTTGCATAAAAGCGCCCAACAATTGAAAATTTGCACAAAGACAGAAATTGGATTTAAATTAATTAAAATTTTAGCTCAAGGTATTCATGAATTAATTAAAAGTACATGGGATTACAATTAGGTGGGACACAAGTATCATGGACATAGAAGACTCAGAGTAGAATATTATCATAAATTGAGTTGCCCGAAATGAGTCAAGATTGTGTCTCCAATTTCGATTGGAACGCACAAAGATACAAAGTCATATTTATATAGAATTAAATAAAAATGTCTGTGACAAATATTATGCGACTAAAATATAGAACAAGAGAGCATAATTATAAGTTACACAAAGGTCAAAATGTAAGACGGGCACGACTAGGACAAGGTTATGAAATTTATTGGAAGATAAAAGCTAGGGTAGCGCTCCAATTATCGAAGCAACGGTAAGGTGCACTAGGTGATATAAATATTGTATAATTAAATAAAATGTTGTGTCTTATTTCTAATTGGATTCTAATTAGCCCTAATCTCTCTATCTAAGCCAAGTAGGTCTAATTTTAGGTGAGGAAGTTTACAATCTACCCAACTTAAAATAATTTTGTCCTCAAAATTTAAATAAGGCATAATTGGTTTAAATCCTTCACATGCGTACGTAAGGCAAGTCTATTATAATCTCTTCTAAAATTTAAAACTTATTCAAATCCATCGCAATCATTTTCAAATTAATTTAACCATTGTTTAAATCGAACTTCAACACATCGCACTATCTTCTCAATTTTCAAATTAAATAATTCACCTCTAAATCTAATTCAAATCTATATGACATCCCACAAAAAAATTTATATTGTAATTTCCAACTATCATAATCTCCTCTGAAAAATAATTCTAATCAAATATTATTTCTATTTTCAACTTATGAATTCCGTACTCTTCAAATCTTACTTTCAATTTACATCCTCAATATTTCAAATAGGTAATCCCACAATCAAAATTTCTTTTAATTAAATCATCAAATTTAGAATTCAATCCGACCATGTTCATATTTAGAGTTCTATTTATTTTCCTCAAGATTTAAATCGATGATTCAATCTTAAATATTCAAAATTTAAATCATGTGCTCAAAGTATAAATATTTGGTTCGCCATATCAAGGTTTTTTAAAATTCATTAAATCATCATCATCTTAATCCTTCTTTTAAAATTTCTCAAAATTAAAATGGCTTAAATCTCCCAATCTAATCTTGCTTGATCACAATCTAAAAGTATTTTATCGTAAGTTAACAATGTAATTTCTACCCAACTTAGAATTTCCCATCTATCACATAAAGCTCTTACATTTAAGAAAACTTATTCCTCAAATTTACTTAATCATGTTAATCAATCCTCAAAAAATTTAATACCAAATATATCATATATGATATTCCCTTAATCAGTTATAAAAGATAGTCATCTAGTAATGTGATTGGCCTATGGGGTATATCTAGTACTCTCTGTATATCAAACTTATACTAAGCACGAGGTTTTGTCTTTCCGAAATAAGGGAAGACGGAAAACAATAATAAAGAGTTCAAGAGGTAGGTAATAGAATAGAAGTGTGGGGATCAAGGCATTTAAAGAATTCAAATAGGAAATGTCAAGGCAGTTGTGGATTAAAATCATATTTTGGTAAGTTCTTATTCACATACTCATATCAGTATAGTTATGTAATCGATATAATATGCTCAGACATGTCTAAGGGCAAGTACATTCGTTTACTAGTCAACTATATATCTCAATCCACGTAAAGTAGTCATGCGAAGAGCGAACCAAGCGCACTAAGGTTAGCTAGACCTTAATATACTGATTCTGAAATGTATTAGTGTGTCGACCCAATAATACATATATCATGATCAAGCTCGATAGAAGGGTAAGCTTGCAAAACTAGGCTATAATAGCAGCATAAGTCACGGTAGTTTAGAAAATATAAATACGCTGGATTATGATGAAAGGAGGTACAAAATAATTCAAGTTCACAAAAAAAGATAAGATTCTACAATCTCTACATTTGTCATACTAACTCCTTGTCTAAGTCGCTAGTCGACCAAATAGGGGTATGGGCCTCTAAGTTCTACAATCTGAATAAACACAATCGTCTTATGCTAGTATACAGTTAATGTCATTCAATTACACTTCAATAAAAGGTCAAAGGACTATGGGATACTAGGTTATGAGGCATACTACCCAACTTAAAATAATTAACTAATACTATAACTGCATTTAGGGCTTTTACAAGATAGTATTGTCCTTGTAAATAAAGTATAAACTCTTATTAGGGTATATGCGAAAAAGGTCTTAGTATTTATTAGGGTGTCCTATTGCATTATGTAGGTAATGGTCATCTTAAATCTTAATCATAATTATTGTAGAACAAAAGTATCAATACTAAGAATGGAAAAAGTTACTGGCTCTCAAGTGAAAGAGGATATAACTTGTATCGAGGTGTGGTTATAAATTATGTGATTTAAACTAAGAATAATCAAATCACAATCTAAAAGAATAACTCAAACCATCAAGCTCTAGCTACCAAGCACCTAATTTTAAAGTTTAAGATTTACAATTATAATCCTAGCAACTATATATCCTATCATAAAAGAATTCATTTGGCCTACAGTCATAAGGGTTAGGTGGCACAAATTGAAAGATGAAGAAAAGAAAACATAATTAGTTGTCGCACAAATAGCGAGCGCTAAGGTTTCAGAGGAACAAGATATAAAATTATAATAGAGAGACTCTTGATAATCTCATGGGTTTCTAAGGGGGAAGGTGGTAGCTAATATCTGTGTTTGAGGTATGATTAAGGGAATATTCTATCCATCCCTCTTGGCTTCTAAGGTATTGTTCGGCTACTATAAGACAAGGAGCTAAAGTTGTAGTTCTCTAGTACTATCTCACCCTGAAACGCTAGGTTCAGTCCTAATGTTTAACCTTGGATTCTATTTGTTCCTCAATACTAGGGTCAAACACTATGGTCAAATTTTAAACTAATCATAGTAGTGTTTATACTACTCTCAAGTCATACATAAACACATCAAGGGATAATGGTAAATTAATCTATGGGTAAGGGACGCTAGGGTTCATTAAGTAGTAAGGAAGGCTAGGGTTTATTATGTATTCTAAAATTAGTGATGTGTCAATACTCTAGTTGTGTTCTTCTTAGGAATGTTATCCTAATTATCATCCTAACAACATGGATTTCTATATTCTAGGAGAAAGCTATACTCAAAGAATATTAGGGAAGGACAGGATTCAAGCAGGATACGATTATTCAAATGGAATGGATTGGAAGGAAGATGAGTCATAGTCAAATGTGGATGAGATCCTATACTCTAATCCAATTTGCAGGCTTGCCCGGTATAGTAACGTAACCGAGATAATATGCTCTCGATCTGCATGGGCCACCACTAAAAATATGTCATGCACCAGTCCCAAAATACGTAGGACTAGGACACTTAAGCATGCCAGCCACATGTATATGACAACTCCAATATATGGAAACCATAACACATGCGTACGCTGTATCATGAACAATGATTCATAAGTGGTAAAATTATCACAAATCACAGGATATAATCTAAATCTCATCTACATAATCAAATAGAAATGAATAACCAATACCTATAAAACTAGATCTCAATATAAAGTATCTAAAGATGATTGTCGGATGAAAACAAATTCACTACCAACTAAAATATAAAAATAACCATAATATAAGTACATCATCTAAGTATCACGAGGCTCGAAGAGAAAATCTCCTCAAAATATAAGTAGCCAGTCCGGATCTGCACTCCTGCGAATACTCATGAACATCTATACCTGGAAAGGGACAAGGTCCTCAGAGGGACATAACAAGATACATAGAAGCATGCCATGAAGTGTCACGACCCGCACCCGGTGTAGGGATGCAAGTCGGGAACAACGCCCAGCCTACGCCGCAGCATCGGCGGTAGAACGCTGTCTTGGTCAACTATACTATCTAATTATCTCACTATAAAGCATAAACCTCCAATAATATCTCAACTCCAAGAAGAGAGTAATCAACTTAATTCAACACAATACTCAATCATATTTCTATGGCACGAGAAGATATCACAGAAGTCTAACATAACTAAGCAGTTAAAAATATAACAACAACAAATAGAAATAATATCCAAACACAAATATATGCCGGAAATAAATCTGGTACCAAAATGCTAAAGAGAACTAACTATGCTAACTAGTGAATCCGGCTAAATCTCTCAACAGTCACTCCAGAACTAGTGGGTCCAAGTCTGCACCATCTATAGGCTGAGGTCCATAGTATGTCGGACACCAATCTTCCGGATCCTCTAAAAAATGTTTTTCAGTCAGGAATGGAGCGAAGTACAACCCAATTGCAGTTTCAATTATTTGACAAAAACTATAAAGCAGTAGAATAGAAGATGCTATCTACGATGAGGATATAACTGATAATCAAGAACAATGAGAGAATAGGCAATACTAACAACAGAATATAATCAATGCGTACAAGAATAAAGGAATGAACTATTATGTCAGAATAAAACAAGGTAATCAATGAACTGAATAATGGAATCTATAATAACTATGTGATTTGAGATACTAACTAAATATGTGATCGGCCTGGGAGATTCAATGATTACACTAAGGAGCTAACTCAACCATACGTGAATTGCATAGTTAGTTAGTAGCCAATGATTATACTACTAGCCGATAGTTTCTTGATCACATATTTAATTGGTATTTCCCCCGCCTCGACTGATATGATGGATCGAAACATGACACGTCACTAGCCAATGTATCCAATATTTAATCTACAATATTCAATGTTATCCAATACCAACAAGGACAGTATCTGATACCATCTCCATAATCAAGGTAACATTCCATGACTAACGATCCAATAACAATACCAATCCGTGTACCATCGTATCAAGAATCATAAGTAACATTTCTAAATACTTGAATTATAGTGGTAATCAAATAATGGAAACTATCAGAGAATGTACTCGCCTGTGGTCCAGAGCAAATGATAAAAAATGATGTCCGAATAGGTGTCACAGACCTATATATGAAATATTGCATTAATACAAGTTTTGGGGAAGAGAAATAAATTAAACTAGTCAACTTTCTAGGTCATAAAATCATTTCTAAGTCAAAAGTCAAACTAGGTCAACTCTAAGTCAACTATGGTCAACTATAGTCAAATTATGGTCAACTACCTATTTCTAGGTTGCATGAGTCTAACTCAACGATATTGGGCTCACACACTATGAATCTAGGCCATACAAGTTACATCTTAGGATACTAAGATACCGTATCTCAGGATACGCAAATAAGGGATAAATATAACACATATGTACATATCAAACAATATTATATATATAAAATCCTAATTACAAATGCTAAATGGATACCTTGGTTTCGAACCAACTCGGTATCGCAATACTAAACCTCTATCTTGATATCCAAACCCAATACCTTGATTATCCTCCAATACCTTGATACTTACCTCGGCATCTCAAGGTAAATTCAAAACCTTATTTATACTAACTATCCAACAATAATTATAAACTACTATGTATTTAATATTTATATAATACTATATACCTTATTTTAGTCACCTTAATACCAACCCATAATTAGTTTACAACTATCCTATTACTTATGCCAATACCGACTACTCATACCTTGGTATATCTTGATACTTACCATGGTATCTTAAGGTAATTGCCAAAATCTCATTTATATACTAACTACCCAACAATAATTACATATATCAATCCAATATAACTCTAGTATGTACTAATAGAAAATACTAACTACCAACTACACACTAACTATTAATACATATATACGTACATACATACCTACAAATATATAATATATAAAAGATACTCATAATAATTGATAACTAAAATATACTAACTATTCTAATAAATTTATATGCTACAACTAAATATATACATATATAGTATACTATAATACAAATAGCAATTAGGAACATATTTATATATATATTAATTACCATATATATATACATATATATCTATATATATATATATTAATATCTAATATATTAAAAACTGCCAAACTGTCGCTAAATACCCTGTCTACTGTCACAGAAAGCTGCTGTGTATATAGATACACTGCAGTTTTTGTGACAGTTTCCTGCACTGTCACTAAAAACTGTCGCTGAAGCTTCTGATACTCTGCTGATACACTGTTGTTTCAGTGACAGTTTTCTGCAACTGTCGCTGACTGCTGTCGCTGAAAAGCTGATATTATTTGCATTTGTTGCTGCTGTTGCGACACTTCTGGCTCACTGTTGTCGCTGAAAATATATGTATATATATATACAATATATATATAAATACATATATATAACCCACCATATATATTTATATAATATATATTTAAATACATATATATAACCCAGAAAATATATTTATACAATATATATATATAAAACTATATATAACTAGACATACACTTATACACAGTAAATTGTATAAAATACCACATAGTAACATACATATACACACATAGTAATATGTATATATAACTATACATATATATATACATATATATAATCATATAATAATATAAATACATAACAATATATAATATAACTATATATATAACCATATATAAATATATCTACTATATTATATATACATATGCTACCACTTATAAATATATATCTACATACATATATATATATATATATATATAAATAATCATATATAAATAATCTAATTACTTAATTAAACATACACATATATTATATAAAATATATACATATATTTACATCCCTAACATATATTATAACATATATATTAATGCATGTAGAAGAAAGCTACATAATATATATTCTATTAATACATATATAATACATAAATCTATGATACAATAAACACTATAATAAATATATATAATACATATATAATATATATAGATACATACACAATTATAATTTAAGAATTAAAGCACAATTAATTAGATCTACACATAAACACATAATAATTGGAGCGTATCACACCGTATCCCACTAGATCTAGGATACGCATGCGACACGAGTCCACCACACATCCAATTTCACCCTGAAGGACACAAACAAATCACATATAATATTTATGAACAAAACAAAGTGTCAAATATAGATCTATGTGTCCGTGTCAAAATACGACATGTACAAAGTCCCGTGTCGGAGGAAAAACCCCCAAAACAACACGTATCACCAAATTGTTGGAATACGACCTACACGTA
The DNA here is from genome assembly GCA_036927795.1 of Iris macrosiphon. Lineage (NCBI taxonomy): Eukaryota > Viridiplantae > Streptophyta > Magnoliopsida > Asparagales > Iridaceae > Iris > Iris macrosiphon. Next base: position 68,125,826 of record JAYESA010000014.1, read on the forward strand.
CCCAATTGTGGATACGACACTAGCCCCAAACACATAAACATATACCAAATTGATCTATAGGATCAATTGACACACAACAAAAAGTCATTTTCGGAATTCCCCCAAAATTGACACAAAAAGCACCATAACTTTCTCCATAGGTCTCCTATGAACACAAAACTAAATCCTATGGGTAGTACATACATATGGGTTGATTATTCATGATTAAATCTTAGATTTAGAAGCTATTTTAAGGGGAAAAAAACTGAATTATACCTATTGGGAGATGGATTCCCAATAAAACCTCCAAAATTGGTGAAATTAGCTTCCAACTTGTAGATCCTTGCTCCTCTTTATAGATCCTTGCTTCCTCCTTCTAGATCCTTGCTCTTCTAGTCTCCAATGGTGATTTGGGAAGTAATTGGGTGGAAATTTGGTAGGGATTTAATGAAATTTGGTTGAGGGAAATTCTAGATCTAGATTTGGAATGAAAAATGAAGAGAGAGAAAGTTTTCATCCCCTTTATATAGGCCTGGCTTGCCCTCTCCCTCAAGCTACTATGTAAAGTCTAAAATACCCCTTGGGGCCTCTCATGAAGAAATTAATTAAGGAGGGAAGCTTCTAGTCCAATGGTTTAATTAATTTAATCATCCTCCTAATTAATGGGCTTTCTAGTTGGGCTCAATTCTAACAATTAATACATGTTGGTCCGTGAGTCTAAACTAAACTAGTTAGGTCCACTAACACAAGTCCAAAAAAAATCTAACATGCTAATAATAAATAAATAATACAATTAATAAATATTTAACATGCACAATATTTAATTAATTATGAAATAACCAAAATACCCTTTTCTAGAAAATACGGTAGTGACAAGTCTATCCCCCTTTAAATAATTTCGTCCTCGAAATTTAAAGGTGATCGTACTCCTTCTAGGTCAAACCCCCAGCAATCATAGTCTAATAAGGTCTTATCCTATGCAAAGAATAACATGCATGGTCATGGTCTCCACCTGTCTTCTGTCTTATTACTGTTGTCTCTGTCAGGGTATTCTATAGCTACACTAACTATATAACACAAGCATCCAAAAGGTACTAAAGAATTAATCAATCAAAATAGATGAAAGAAACAGAAAGAAAGAATATACTCTCTAACCCATCACCTATAGTATTGGTCTCCTCGACCGTCATCGCAAATGCTCCGCCCTGCCGAGGTAGCTCCCTCTGCGTGTGATGAGCAATCTGTGGTGCTACAGGTAGCCTAACCCCACCTCTTTGCCCTCGATCTGCATCCTGGCCTGGACGTTGAATTGTCCAGAGACAATCCTTCACCATATGCTCCGTTGATCCACAATGTAAGCATGCTCCAAGTCTCTTCCGGCACATCTCCCAAGTGTGCCCAGTCTTCTTGCAATAGGTGCATTGAGGAGCCTGTTGCACTTGTCTCTGAGTTTGCTGTGGTATCTGCTGTACTGGAGCTTGTACTGGAGCAACAATTGGTTCTGGCATCTGATATTGCTGCTGATAGGCTCTGAATTATACTGGAAACTGTTGTTGCTGGAACCGCAGCCTCTTTGTCAGTCCTGCACTACTACTGTCACCCCCAAACATATTACGGTCCCTCTTCGGCTTCAAGTTCCACTCCCGCTCGACCTTGCGTGCCTCCGAAAGTATCTCAGAATACGTCTCGTAGAAAGACGGAATGAGAATCTTGACTTTCCAATTCAGACCCTCGCGAAAACGGATAGCCCGAACTTCTGGCTCTCTTACTAAGTACTCCGCAAATAGGCTCAGCCTCCCGAACTCTGCGGCATACTCCTCTACGGACATGCTTCCTTGTGTAAGGCTCTCAAATTGCCTTCCTAATTCCAATCTGTCCGTCCGAGTAAAGAACTTCTTCTTAAAGAGATCCTTGAATATCTCCCAAAACTGCCCCGCATCAGTAAGAATTGGCTCATTCCTGAACCAAGTGCGGGCAACATCGAACATTTGAAGTTCTACCGCCTCAACCTTCAGATCCTCCGCAAGACGGGACACCTTCATGAGTCGCTCGATATCTTCAAGCCAATCGTCAGCATAGACTATACCTTCTGTACCCTTAAAAACTCGAGGCTCAAGCTTCTTGAAATTTTGAATGTTGCCTGGCTTGATCTGAGTATCCTGTGGCTGTGGAGGAGCCTCTCTCTGAACTGCTGTTATAGCTATCTGATGGGCGTTTTCCATACTCTGTCGCATCAAATCTGACTGCCTGTGCTGGACTTCTATCTGTGCCCTCTGTAATTCCATCATCTCTCTAAACAGTGCAACCATCGGCGCGGTATCTCCTGAAAATGGAGGTGGTGGAAGTCCCTCCGAAGCAACTGGAGTAGTCCTCGAAACAGGTGGAGGAGAACCCCCGAAGGCAGCCGAGACTCCTACATGAACTGATGTCGTAGGAGGTACAAACCCTACTGCCTGAGTGGAAGATTGAGAGGTGGCAGACCTCGCAGAAACTGCTCCCGATCGATGGGATCCAGTCTTCAGCGGCATCCTGAAGACAGATCGAAACAAAGGAGATCAATTCGACACAAGATAAGATATCATCAAGGAAGGACAAAAGTATTCAGAAGGAATCAAAAGTTGCGATTCAATTCAGATTAGAATTCCTAGTTGTGATTGAGTATCCCTCTCTCATCCTAGTATCCTATGTCTTATCGCAGGCACGCAGTAGTACAACTAAGTCGTCGCACTACCACGACATCACATAACTTGCGAAGCCTGACCTGCATGGGCCACCACTAGAAACGTGTCACGACCCGCACCCGGTGTAGGGATGCAAGTCGGGAACAACGCCCAGCCTACGCCGCAGCATCGGCGGTAGAACGCTGTCTTGGTCAACTATACTATCTAATTATCTCACTATAAAGCATAAACCTCCAATAATATCTCAACCCAAGAAGAGAGTAATCAACTTAATTCAACCCAATACTCAATCACATTTCTATGGCACGAGAAGATATCACAGAAGTCTAACATAACTAAGCAGTTAAAAATATAACAACAACAAATAGAAATAATATCCAAACACAAATATATGCCGGAAACAAATCCGGTACCAAAATGCTAAAGAGAACTAACTATGCTAACTAGTGAATCCGGCTAAATCTCTCAACAGTCACTCCAGAACTAGTGGGTCCAAGTCTGCACCATCTATAGGCTGAGGTCCATAGTATGTCGGACACCAATCTCCCGGATCCTCTGAAAAATATTTTCCAGTCAGGAATGGAGCGAAGTACAACCCAATAGCAGTTTCAATTATTTGACAAAAACAATAAAGCAGTAGAATAGAAGATGCTATCTACGATGAGGATATAACTGATAATCAAGAACAATGAGAGAATAGGCAATACTAACAACAGAATATAATCAATGCGTACAAGAATAAAGGAATGAACTATAATGTCAGAATAGAACAAGGTAATCAATGAACTGAATAATGGAATCTATAATAACTATGTGATTTGAGATACTAACTAAATATGTGATCGGCCTGGGAGATTCAATGATTACACTAAGGAGCTAACTCAACCATACGTGAACTGCATGGTTAGTTAGTAGCCAATGATTACACTACTAGCCGATAGTTTCTTGATCACATATTTAATTGGTATTTCCCCCGCCCCGACTGATATGATGGATCGAATCATGATACGTCACTAGCCAATGTATCCAATGTTTAATCTACAATATTCAATGTTATCCAATACCAACAAGGACAGTATCCGATATCATCTCCATAATCAAGGTAATATCCCATGACTAACGATCCAATAACAATACCAATCCGTGTACCATCGTGTCAAGAATCATAAGTAACATTTCTAAATACTTGAATTATAGTGGTAATCAAATAATGGAAACTATCAGAGAATGTACTCGCCTGTGGTCCAGAGCAAATGATAAAAAATGATGTCCGAACTGGTGTCACAGACCTATATATGAAATATTGCATTAATACAAGTTTTGGGGAAGAGAAATAAATTAAACTAGTCAACTTTCTAGGTCATAAAGTCATTTCTAAGTCAAAAGTCAAACTAGGTCAACTCTAAGTCAACTATGGTCAACTATAGTCAAATTATGGTCAACTACCTATTTCTAGGTTGCATGAGTCTAACTCAACGATATTGGGCTCACACACTATGAATCTAGGTCATACAAGCTACATCTTAGGATACTAAGATACCGTATCTCAGGATACGCAAATAAGGGATAAATATAACACATATGTACATATCAAACAATATTATATATATAAAATCCTAATTACAAATGCTAAATGGATACCTTGGTTTCGAACCAACTTGGTATCGCAATACTAAACCTCTATCTTGATATCCAAACCCAATACCTTGATTATCCTCCAATACCTTGATACTTACCTCGGCATCTCAAGGTAAATTCAAAACCTTATTTATACTAACTACCCAACAATAATTATAAACTACTATGTATTTAATATTTATATAATACTATATACCTTATTTTAGTCACCTTAATACCAACCCATAATTAGTTTACAACTATCCTATTACTTATGCCAATACCGACTACTCATACCTTGGTATATCTTGATACTTACTTTGGTATCTTAAGGTAATTGGCAAAATCTCATATATATACTAACTACCCAACAATAATTACATATATCAATCCAATATAACTCTAGTATGTACTAATAGAAAATACTAACTACCAACTACACACTAACTATTAATACATATATACGTACATACATACCTACAAATATATAATATATAAAAGATACTCATAATAATTGATAACTAAAATATACTAACTATTCTAATAAATTTATATGCTACAACTAAATATATACATATATAGTATACTATAATACAAATAGCAATTAGGAACATATTTATATATATATTAATTACCATATATATATACATATATATCTATATATATATATTAATATCTAATATATTAAAAACTGCCAAACTGTCGCTAAATACCCTGTCTACTGTCACAGAAAGCTGTTGTGTATATAGATACACTGCAGTTTTTGTGACAGTTTCCTGCACTGTCACTAAAAACTGTCGCTGAAGCTTCTGATACTCTGCTGATACACTGTTGTTTCAGTGACAGTTTTCTGCAACTGTCGCTGACTGCTGTCGCTGAAAAGCTGCTATTATTTGCATTTGTTGCTGCTGTTGCGACACTTCTGGCTCACTGTTGTCGCTGAAAATATATGTATATATATATATAATATATATATAAATACATATATATAACCCACCATATATATTTATATAATATATATTTAAATACATATATATAACCCACAAAATATATTTATACAATATATATATATAAAACTATATATAACAAGACATACACTTATACACAGTAAATTGTATAAAATACCACATAGTAACATACATACACACACATAGTAATATGTATATATAACTATACATATATATATACATATATATAATTATATAATAATATAAATACATAACAATATATAATATAACTATATATATAACCATATATAAATATATCTACTATATTATATATACATATGCTACCACTTATAAATATATATCTACATACATATATATATATATATATATATATATATATATATATATATATATATATATATATATATATATATATATATATATATAAATAATCATATATAAATAATCTAATTACTTAATTAAACATACACATATATTATATAAAATATATACATATATTTACATCCCTAACATATATTATAACATATATATTAATGCATGTAGAAGAAAGCTACATAATATATATTCTATTAATACATATATAATACATAGATCTATGATACAATAAACACTATAATAAATATACATAATACATATATAATATATATAGATACATACACAATTATAATTCAAGAATTAAAGCATAATTAATTAGATCTACACATAAACACATAATAATTGGAGCGTATCACACCGTATCCCACTAGATCTAGGATACGCATGCGACACGAGTCCACCACACATCCAATTTCACCCCGAAAGACACAAACAAATCACATATAATATTTATAAACAAAATAAAGTGTCAAATATAGATCTATGTGTCCGTGTCAAAATACGACATGTACAAAGTCCCGTGTCGGAGGAAAAACCCCCAAAACAACACGTATCACCAAATTGTTGGGATACGACCTACACGTACCCAATTGTGGAAACGACACTAGCCCCAAACACATAAACATATGCCAAATTGATCTATAGGATCAATTGACACACACAACAAAAAGTTATTTTCGGAATTCCCCCAAAATTGACACAAAAAGTACCATAACTTTCTCCATAGGTCTCCTATGAACACAAAACTAAATCCTATGGGTAGTACATACATATGGGTTGATTATTCATGATTAAATCTCAGATTTAGAAGCTATTTTAAGGGGGAAAAAACTAAATTATACCTATTGGGAGATGTATTCTCAATGAAACCTCCAAAATTGGTAAAATTAGCTTCCAACTTGTAGATCCTTGCTCCTCTTTGTAGATCCTTGCTTCCTTCTTCTAGATCCTTGCTCTTCTAGTCTCCAATGGTGATTTGGGAAGTAATTGGGTAGAAATTTGGTAGGGATTTGATGAAATTTGGTTGAGGGAAATTCTAGATCTAGATTTGGAATAAAAAATAAAGAGAGAGAAAGTTTTCATCCCCTTTATATAGGCCTCACTTGCCCTCTCCCTCAAGTTACTATGTAAAGTCTAAAATACCCCTTGGGGCCTCTCATGAAGAAATTAATTAAGGAGGGAAGCTTCTAGTCCAATGGTTTAATTAATTTAATCATCCTCCTAATTAATGGGCTTTCTAGTTGGGCTCAATTCTAACAATTAATACATGTTGGTCCGTGAGTCTAAACTAAACTAGTTAGGTCCACTAACACAAGTCCAAAAAAAATCTAACATGCTAATAATAAATAAATAATATAATTAATAAATATTTAACATGCATAATATTTAATTAATTATGAAATGACTAAAATATCCTTTTCTAGAAAATACGGTAGTGACAAGAAGTAAATACTGTGAAAACTCAAGGGTGAAGTAACCAACTAAGTGAAATGCAATGTGATGACAACTTTGTGCATATGGGAAAGTGTAGGCTAGACATATGCTGACGTAATTCACCAATCGTGATGACTGGCTAGTATATGCCACATATGCCCCCCAAAAGAGGGCGCTCTGTAATATAATAACGTCCAGCTCCGAAGAGCATGGCATCTGTATAGTATATATCGTCCATATCGCTCTGAAGAACATGGCATCTATATAGTATATATCGTCCATATCGCTCCAAAGAACGTGGCATCTGTATAGTATATATCGTCCATATTGCTCAATTGAGCGTGGCATCTGTATAAAGGAAGTGGGTGTCCCATACGCCTATTAGTCGTCCTTCCCGCCCAATGCTCTATGCATGTTGTATCCATAACACGCTGTAGCTACTACACCGAGACGGAGTGCAAGTATCGGCACTGTAACTCTGGCTCATAGTCTATCGTTAGAACAATAGCCCAACCTTACAACCAAACAAGGACAAGGATTGGACCTTCGTACTATAATAGTCTATGTTGCGACTACTAATAACTGTTAAGTCTTCTAACATGCATCACTATTAGCAGTTATACCCTATCCGTCGCACGACCTACACGTACAGGTGGCCTACCGCATACGCAAGTCCGTGCCCTACATGAGACTCACAATACGTATAAGAAATGTGTCAAGGCCTGGAGAGTCATACCGATAACTCCATAACTTTAGGTGGGTCTACTAGACACTAGGTTAGACACAAGTCCTAACGTCAATGCCTTCGTTGACTGCACCCGAGTCTCTCTCGGACGCGCACAATTATGTAATCTAAAATAATAAATATGCAACTAAAATAATAACTGAATTTAAACAGTATAACAAGGCAAGGTATATTTGCCTAGCCAGAAAGATGCGTAGTGCCAATAACTTGCTCATGAAGTTACGCAGAACGTTCCAATAGATCTTCGGGGTAAGCGTGCACAGGCACAGGAATTGGGGGTGACTGCTGCGGGTTATCTTCGGCAAGGGTGACGGGTCCATAATAACGAGGATGACAGTGATGATTTATATTGATTAGGGTTAAGGTGACTATAATGGTGATAATGATGGTAATAATGATGGAAATGATGATAATGGTGATGATGTGGATGATGATGGGTGATAGTGATGATGAGGATAATGATGTGGAGGACGGTGAGGACGAGGATGATGATGTGGATGATGGTGATGACGAGGATGATAATGTGGGTGATGGTGATGACGAGGATTATGATGTGGATGATGGTGATGACGAGGATGATGGTTAAGGTATTAATGGTGATGATAATGAAGATAATAATTATGATGGAGGGGGTGATAACTGTACTCCGGCCACGGGGGAGGTTCGGCTAGTGGGGGAGGTCAAGCCAGAAGGAGGAGGAGGACAGGGAGGAGAGGGGGCTGTGGTCGGGGAAGTCAATGGTGGAAGAAGGAGGAGGCTCGGTCTGAGAAGGGAGGGGTGGTAATGAAGTGCTGGTGGTGTGGCGATGGTGTAGCCATGGTTCAGGCGGTCAGCGGCTCAGACAAGGCGGAGGAGATGGAGGTGGTAGTTTACTGGAGAAGAGGGTGGAGGAGATAGGGGTGTCGTGGGTGCACCGAGGTTGTAGAGGCAAGGGGAGGCTCTTTAGGGACGCTGGGGTCGACGGGAGGCAGAGTAGCGGGGTCGGGTGTCGTCCAGGCGAGGCGGAAGGATGGACAGGGAAGGTGAAGACGAGGGAGGTGGTGATGGTGTTTCGTTCAGGCAGCTGTGGCCTAGGTGTAGCAGAGCACAGCGGCTCCAGCGAGGAAGTTCAGTTGATAGCGGTACTCGGGTTCAGGGAGGACCGACATCCATGGCAGCAGCTCGGGTTGCTATGGTGCGATCATGGTCAGGGAGTTGAGGACGAGGCAAGGAAGATGGAGGGAGCAGGAAGGAGGATCCGACGGGTGGCTCACCGGAGGGAGGTTGGGGTTACCAGAGCTCCGGCGGCGGGAAGGAGGAGGAAGAAGAAGAATAGTAGATGAGAAGGGGGAAGGGTCGGCTGATTTTAGGTTTGGGTTTTAGGTATTGAAAAATAAGGGAAAGGAAGGAGAAGTTGTTTATATACACATGTGGGAGATAGGGTTGGGGGTTGACCTAAGGAATTTGGGCTTTAGTCAACACCCTCTTGGGATGGGCCTTGGCTTGGCATGGGGTGTTTGAAGGGCTATAAATTACATTGTTTAAATTGTAATGATATGGTTAAAATGCAGGGCGATGTTACGCATTACACATTCCAAAAATTATGTGAAAAATTCATGTGAAGGGAAAAATGGGTTTCTTCATGTATTATCCAATGGTGTGGACACCTCAATGCGCTTTTACATAAAAGTGCCCAACAATTAGAAAATTGCACAAAGATGAAAATTGAATTTAAATTAATTAAAAATTTTGCGCAAGGTGTTCTTGAATTAATTAGAAGTACGTGGGATTTCAATTAGGTGGGACACAAGTGTCATGGACATAGAAGACTCAGAGTAGAATATTATCATAAATTGAGTTGCCCGAAATGTGTCAAGATTGTGTCTCCAATGTCGATTGGAACGCACAAGGATACAAAGTCGTATTTATATAGAATTAAATAAAGACGTCTGCAACGAATATTGTGCGACTAAAATATAGCACAAGAGAGCATAATTATAAGTTACACAATGGTCAAAATAAAAGACGGGCATGACTAGGACAAGGTTGTAAAATTTGTTGGAAGACAAAAGCTAGGATAGCGCTCCAATTATCGAAGTAACAGTAAGGTGCACTAGGTGATATAAATATTATATAATTAAATAAAATATCGTGTCTTATTTCTAATTGGATTCTAATTAGCCCTAATCTCTCTATCTAAGCAAAGTAGGTCTAATTTTGGGTGAGGGGGTTTACAATTATACTCTATCCCGTGTCATATTTTGTGCAGTGTCGTACATCAATATTATAAACAAGGTCTACTTTGTGGCACAATATATGAAACTTAATCTATTTAGATTATTGCTCTAAGTTACGCACTACCAGAGAAGAGTTTCCATATTCTATACACAATGAAAAAACGGGATTATTCCCTTAGCTATGTGTGTTTATATATTTTTATTAGCATGCAAAGGTTATCACTTAGAAACTAGCATTTATCATTCATTTTCTTAAGTATATAGCTAATCAGAGACAGGTTCTGTGGAGCCACCCACCTTAGCGATGAATCACATCAGCCAAGCGAGACTCCGAGCGTGCCTCTGAAAAGTCTAAGTCTGAACTACATTTGAAGGTCCAAGTCTGAATGCCTTTACATCGAACAAGTCATCTCGCTGAGCAAGGTAGGTCAGTTCACTATATGTGTCGTTTGAATCGGCCCTCCGGGTTGTGCGAAGCGGGTCGTTACATAATACATCACTTAGAATAGTATCGCCCTTGAGACTTCGTAAGCTGAACTCGTATTATTGTACAACTTCTAAACCAAACTCTATATGTCTCGCCTAACTTCCAAAGATTTTGCAAACACTACATTTATTCCTTTCCTCACCTTGCGCTACGCACACGCTTAGCCAATCTCATTGAACAACTCTATCGTTCAATACCATTGAACTATACTCAACTTAATCATTATATTCCCTGACTCAAACACAACTATGCCTAGCGGAGGGCTGTATTACTCAATCATGGGGTATTTTATAACTCAACGTGCACTAGAAAACTAAGGCTTAGGGTAAACTTGACAAATTATTTTGCTCTATCCATGCGAACCCAACACATATTCGATCGATTGCTCGATATCGCCTATCAAAACCCAGCGTTACGTCTAAACCCAATCCAAAAAATCTTTGAGACTTTAAGTTTGAATCTCAGCTAATCTTTCAATCTCGTCTTGCATCAAGATCTATGTCGAGCCACCGCCCATTCTCGCTAAGTAAATTTACTATCACCTAAAGTCGTCACATCTAATTACCTATACTTTCTGACTCTGTCTTTATTGCACTTTAGCACAGAGCTAATTTGCCCAACATGGAGTATGTTCTAATCCTTTGCATCTTAGGTCCGTTCGAACATAACTTCCTATTCGTTTTCTCATTCCATTTCACACGTGTGCTTAACCATTTTACTAAATGACTTTATCGTTCAATTATTGCATTCCCTGAGTCAGTCTTTTACTGTGCCTTAGCGCAGAACTATCTCGTTCGTATGGGGTACGTTATAATCTTTCATTTATGAAAATCTAGACTGAGGCGAACTTACTCCAATTGCCATACTCATCTACGTGAATCTAAATCTTATTTACTTGCAGCTGCATTCGAGTTATGCATATCGCTAAGTCTTGATCGTACCCATATTCAAGGTGTCCCCCAGATATTTGTATTTCAACCAAGCTTAGTGATATATAAGTCAGACAAGCTACTCATAAAAATCTTTCAAATTGCCGATAGTTTCGCTACTCGACTAACTGAACTCTGGTTCGTTTAGTCATCGTCTACCCTATAGAAGCATAAAAAGTGCACCTCAGATAGATGGCGATGTTTTCTATAAATAAATCTAATAAGTAGAAGAATGACGCACTATCTACTTGTTCTAGAAGAAATATACACATTTTTTTACTTTGATGCACTTTTCATTAACTTCAGAGGATGGTGCAATATTTCAGAGAGTAGAAAAGTGGTACACTTTTTTAATGTTACCAAAAAGAGGGTGCAAAACGATCTTCTCTATCTCAATATTTAATGCAGCAGACTGACAACTGATAGATGCAAAAATTGAAGAGTCAAAGGTCATCATTACAATAGAGCTACGTCACGCAGACCCAGGTTATCGTTTAGAGACCCAACCGCAGTGTCATATCTTCAAAAGTGCGCCACAGTGCCATTTTCCTCAAAAGTGCTTCGTAGTGCCATTTTCTTCAAAAGTGCGCAGCAATGCCAACTTGTAAACCCCCTGACCCAAAAATAGGGTATCTTGTGTGTATTTTGTATTCCTTGTATTTATTTTAGATTATTTTCAAATCAATTAAAATTGAATGACTATATTAGGACACTTCACCGTGGTTTAAAATTAATAATATAGGATGGCCCATAAATCTGTATCGCCCTTTATAGAAAGTAGCCTACACAAGAGACACTACCTGTAGGATCTTTTTGTGGCACAGAAATTTGACCCCTTGGCATTAGTATAATATTAGTATAATGACCACTGATTAATTGTTAGATATTAGGTATTATATATATAATTTAATTATAGTTATTTTCTAATTCAAACTTTTCTACAATTAGCATCCCATAATTTTTCGTGCCAAGTTACGCATTGTTCCTTTTTATAGATGTGCATATTATTAACTATTGTCCTATTTTGTTGATAACCATTTAATTAATTAATTAATTAATTAATTAGATAATATAATTATTTGATTTATAACTAAATAAATATTTAATTATTAATTATAAAATATTTTGGGTGTAGTATTTTACCAAAACTTTATGAAGTAATTTTTTAGAATTTATTTTGGGTGAAAATATTATTATTAGATTTTTAGCCTCATCTATATAAGTAAATAAATAAATATAAATAAATATATGGTTATCAATAAGAATTAATAATAATAATAATAATAATAGCAATAATAATATTATTAGTAATAATAATAATAATAATAACAAAAAAAATAGTATTGGTAATAATAATAATAATAATAATAATAATGATAATGATAATGATAATGATAATGATAATGATAATGATAATGATAATGATAATAATAATAATAATAGTGATAATAAGAAAAGATAATAAGAGTATTAATAATAATGTTAATAGAAATTGTGATACGGAGCGCGCCCCGCCAAACGGGACCGCCTCATCACGTACTAATTACACCAAAATGCGTGTATGGTATATCCTGACGTGTGTGTTTTCGTGGAAACTGATTCGGACGTGTGTGCGCGTCAAAATTAACCCATATCCGTAAAAAGGCCCCATATCGAGACTTTTATAAAATACCACTCCATTTTATGTACGATCGTCGGAATGCGACAAAACTTACGCCAAACTTTGTGGGTGTGACTTAGTCAACTTGACACATAGTCCTCACTTGGTTGGAGAGAATCACTCTTGTCATAATAGCAAGATTTGGTCTTCATGGAGTCTGAAACCCATGTGGCCGGAGACGCATAGAGTCTGGGACGCTTGGAGCCAGAGACGCATGGACCGTATGGAGTTTAGAATGCATGGGGCCAGAGATACATGGGACTACATAGAGTCTGGGATACGTGGAGCGAGAGACTCTTGGACCGCATGGAGTCTGGGATACTTGGAGCAAGAGATGCATGGACTGCATGGAGTCTGGGCCGCATAGGGCCAGAGATGTATGGATCGCATGGAGTCTTGGATGCATGGGGCTTGAGACGCATGGGACCGCACGAAGTCGCATGTGGCCGATTATGCTGTACACGTGACGCTGTACATCCTTCGAGAGTAAAGTTCTGTGCTAACGTGAGACTTTGTCGTTTAGTGTGTTTACGTATTTTGAGGAAGTCAAAAAATCCTTTTTGTCAAGACTCTGTATCAGAGATGATCCTGCTGACGGGATGCCATGTTAGGTCTTTCTGCGGCCAAGCTGCTTTGGCTGATTGGGGCCGCATGGATGTCACCTTTGTTTGGGTCACATGGTGACTTTGCGGCCTAATTTATCCTCCTTTTGGGGGCGCATAGCTGTTGGCTTGTTGGGGTCGCAGGGAGACTCTGCGACCTGATCTCTTCCGAGTTTTCATATTCGGGGTGCATGGTCGTATGGCTGTTGGATATATTCCATGCTTCTACAAGACCCCCTTTAAAGTTTTCAAACTAAAAAAATTGTAATACTTTGAATAAGAAGCATGGAGAAGATATCTTCAGTCGCATGGATGTCGAGTCCGTATGGTCGTGGGCCACATGGATGAGTATTTCTAGGCTGGCACATCTCCATTTAATGCAAGATTCGATTCGATCATCGGGGAGATTTCTTAGGATTTTGAGCCATCTCACGATACGGGGACGGAGGCGACGGTTCATTTCTAGGTGACAGCAGATCGAGACTTCAAGCACCATCCTTATCCTAGGTTTCTATGTAGATCGAGACAGTTTGGGTTATAAAAGTGGGGAAATCGGGAAAGAGAGAGACTCTTTGCTAATATTCTTTCTTCCTTGTTGCAAGTTTTTTGTGTTCCTCGTCGATGACTGTCATGGGTTCTCAAACTCCTTCTTCTGCTGCTGCTGTCCAGGACAAGGGCCTAGCTACTGAGGCTTCGGTCCTGAGGAAGAAGGGCACTGAAAGAGGGAAGATTCGTGCCGATGGGGGCATCTCCCTGAAGATTCCTTTCGACGTGCAAAATCCCATCAAAGGTTGGGTTCCCTCTGGGGACGACGAAAAATGAAAATGCTAAGACCTTGCTTATATGGTTCGTCGCATGGATGAAGAGACACATGCGCAGCCTTCTCCCGGGTCTCATCGTCTGAGTGCGCAGAACTCTGACATGACCTCGCATGGATGCGTTGTTTAGGATAATAAACGAGAAAAGATTGATATATGGAAAATGAGGTCTTATACGAAAATCTGCCCTTCTTTTATGTTTACAAACAAGATTATACAATTTAATCCTATATAAGGATGTCTGAGTACAATTTATTTAATCTGGGTAAATATTGCTATAGGTGTCTGATCTGCAGTCGATCACTTTAGCCCTTGGACCACACGATGTTGAAGAAGTGCCGTGGAAGACAGAAAGCAGCTTCGCAGGTTGCTAAAGAGGGTGGATGCTCGATGCCAAAGTCGTCGATCCCTTCTCTTTGCCTGAGCTCTGGATTCTCCTCTCTCTCTTGACCTCCAATCTCTTTGACTGTTGGATCTGATACTGGATCTCTTGATCAATTTTTCTCCTAATTTCTTTGACCTTTTTCCTCTGTTGATAGAGGTCTCTATTTATAGAGTTTTTAGTGACAGTGACCACACAGTCGGTGTAGAAACCGAGTAGTGGAAAGTACAGCAACCTTTTACACGACGGTTTAAAATAACCAATACTTGCGTATAGATGACCTTTTGAGTGAGCATGTGACGCGTGTCCAACTAAAGGTCAGAACGCGTATATCTGCTGCAAAGATTACGGCGTAGAAGCCATGTAGGTAGTTATCCCTTGTATAGAAGAGGTTGGCGTAGAAGCCAATGACTGTCACCATGGCATAGAAGCCAAGTAGGCATAGAAGCCGAGTAGGCGTAGAAGCCAAGTGGGCATAGAAGCCGAGTAGGCATAGAAGCTTAGTAGGCGTAGAAGCCGAGTGGTCATAGAGGTCGAGTGGGCATAGAAGCCGAGCAGGCGTAGAAGCCGAGATGATGTGGACGTTTTAGCCAGAATTATGGCTCTTGGAGATATAATCAAATCTCTTGCATTAAATGCAGAGATCTGCCCCCATCCTGTGCATTAAATGCAGAGGCTTGTCTTTAAGATTTGCCATCATTCTGTGCATTAAATACAGATTCGCGCCTCGAATCCTGTACGAAGAGTAACTGCTGATGTGGCGGTCTGTTTGCCTTCTGCGGAGCGTAAGAAGATCACGTCTGCCTGTCGGCGTATTTCCCTTATATGCGTAAGAGTAGTTTACTCAAAGGGGATGTCACTAAACGACGGTTCGGTGACGTTTAATCAAATCCCCAGCATTAAATGTGGAGATCCGCCATTATCCTGTGCATTAAATGAGGAGGCGTGTTTTGAAGGCCTGCCACCCTTCTGTGCATCAAGTGCAGAGACGTGCCTTGGGCATCTGTCAGTATTCGGCGCTTTAAGTGCAGAGACGTGCCTCGAGAAACTGTCACCGTTCTGCGCATTAAATGCAGAGATGTGCCTCGAGCCCTGTACGAAGTACAGCTTTTGACGTGGCAGGCTGTTTGTCTTCTGCGGAGCGTAAACAGCTCACATCGGCCTGTGTAAAACTAGACAGCGTATCCCTTTGTATGTGTGAAAGTGGTTTACGTAAAGAAAATGACAGTAAATAACAGCCTGGGTTGTAGTGCCGCGCCATCATGATACCCGTCGCTTGGGTTGTCGTGCAATACTCTTTGTCAGGAGTCCAGACGTCAGGTTCATTGCATGATCTGACAGGTTCATTTTGAAGAATACGAAGCGTTCCTCGTATACTTTAATGCTGCAATGAAAGCGGCTGAGTTTTACGCCCTAAAGGCGATGAAGTACCCTGTTTACGCTGAAGCAGCCTGGACATACTGCATTACACGGATGGTCCTTGAGCCTATATTTTTACGCTGTGCTCAGCAAAAAAGCCATGTTTGCACGTTTGATGGCTCTGAGGTCCTCTGTTTAAGCTGCCCTGCATCAACATGCTGCGTATGGCTATCCAGCGTATTTTTTATGCTTCTACAAGACCCCCTTCAAAGCTTTCAAATTCCTCGTAATTTAAAATGCTTTGAATGAAGCATGAACCGTTCCTCGTAACTCAAAATGCTCTGAATGGAGCCTGAAGTAGTCAAGCCTGACACGTTCTTTCATGACTGACTTTATAGCAGAGTTATTAGGGATCGGTGATATCTTTCGCCTATAAAAAGGCTGAGGAGTTATCCTGTTCTTCCCACACTTCCTTCACCACACAGAGATGATGGCCGGAGTTCGTCGGGTCGATTTGAGGAAGAAGGAGATCATGTTCTTCCAGCATGTAAGGAGCCGCAAAAGACGGTATCTTCGAGCAAATGTCCCCTGCAACGATGGATCATTGAAGGATATCATAGCCTCCTTTGCTCGGGATAATCAGCAACTTTGTATGGTGGTTCTTCGGGAGAGAAGAAGGGTTATATTTTGCCATGCCGCTTGCAAGCGGTACCTTCTCTCGTTACCTCCGTGGACGAGAGCAGACAAACTGTAACTGCCATCCTCGAGTGGCACTGGTTGTAGGAAAGCAGATTTACCCTATTTTTCTTCTATTGGAGGATGGGTCTACGCCCAGTTTTAGTATCCTCCCGCCACTGATCATCTTCTTGTTCATCGACTGTGGATGTCGATGAACTGCCATGGAAGAAGAGGAAGATCTTCACCAATGCGAGAACCTGGCAGAACAGATTCTGGGTGCGATCTTCAAATGAAAATGAAAAACCCTTTGTAGACGGGATTTGCCTCATATGTAACCACGAAAATAGAGAAAAACCCTTGTAGACTGGATTTCCCTCATATGTAATCATGATTTTAATAAGATCGTCTTCTTCTTCATATGATCATCTTGTCATACTTTGCTGTGAAGTCTGAATATGTGTAGCTTCGACACGTCTGATTCTTTATGCCGACTCTGTATAGAAAGAGTGCTAGGTCCTGTCCTGTCTTTTACGCATAACTAAGGATGCACAGAAAGCCGCTTTAGCAGTCGAGTGTTCGAACTGTCCTGCTATTAGGAATCGCGTAGAATTCTGAACTATTTTTACTTCTAATAAACAGAATTTTTGTTCAGATCATCGTCTTCAAGAATGATTTCTCAAAAATCCCTTGGAACAGGGCGAGGAATGGCCGTCAAGAACTGAGTTGCCATCTTGAATTTGCAGACGAAATATTCAGACTAGATTCTGGATGAACTTTGAATCGACCCATGAAGAAGAGTAATTTTCAATGTTGAACTCTGTATGCTTCGGGTACTTGGGGTATCTTGAGGTCAAGAAGGAGTATCTTCTGTGTGAACTCCTGCGATTGACCGCCTTGAGAATTTGTTCAGATGTACTGTACTGGCCTGCGCATCTTTCAGATGTGGGGAAAGTCATAGAGCGTAAAATCATAAGTTTGCAGCCTCTGAGCGTAAACTAAATGCCACCGAGCGTAAAATCATAGACTTGTAGTCCCTGAGCGTGAAGTCGTAGGTTTGTAGCCTCTCGAGCATAAAAGCTACCGAGCACAAAGGCATCCGGGCGTAAAACTAGACTTGTAGCCATTGAACGTAAAACTGTAGATTTGTAGCTGTCGAGCGTAGAAAGCTCCTTGGTGCAGAACTGTAGATTTGTAGCCTGTGAAAAGGAAATCTTCCGAGCGTGCAGTTGTGGATCTGTTGCCTCTGAGCGTAAACTAAATGCCACCGAGCATGAGACTATAGATTTGTAGCTGCTGAGCGTGAAGTCGTAGGTTTGTAGCCTCTCGAGCATAAAAGCTACCGAGCATAAAGGCATCCGGGCGTAAAACCATAGACTTATAGCCTGTGAGTGTAAAATCGTAGATCTGTAGCTGTCGAGCGTAGAAAGCTCCTTAGCGTAAGAACCACGAATCTGCTTTGTGCGAAAACTTTTTGAATTCGCTGACTGTCCGCCTTCTCTGAGTAATAGGCTGACATAGTACCCAATCATAACCAAATATTAATTAGGAGATTTGGTTCGGGATTCGAAGAGTCCATCCGAACTCTATATATACCCCAAGTTTCTGAGAGAAAAACTTTTTATCGGTCTTCTGCGAAAGAAAGCCTCGTCTGTTCGAGTTCTTCTTCGTCTCTTCTCCGAGATTTCAAAGTTTCCAGTAATGGCCCCGAAATAAGTCTTCTCCACTAAGGGAAAGAAGGTTGATTCTTTTTCTCATTCTTCTGCTCAAGAGAGAGTGTCTTCGGTCGGGCAAGGCAAACTTTATTCTGAGCGAAGTATTCCGCCGACGAGCAGTGCACCCGGCCTTAAAGGTAGAGCATTTGGGACGAAAAAAGAACGACTAAAATCCTTCACACATGTTGTATGTGACCGCGCTAGGTCGTCTTCTATGCTGATAGCCTCTTTGAGGAAGATGATGCACAGAAATATTTCATCTTTTACGCCCACATTTCTAATGTGTCAGCGCAAAAACTCTATATTTTCGCTGTCTGGCGTAAAAGCTTTGACTGTCGAAAGTTGGCGCATAAAATTTGAGTGTTACGCTTCTGGATGAAGATTCTGGCGTAATACCTCAACTTTATCAGTCTGGCGTAAAGCACAGACTGTGTACTGCCAGCCTTGAACTTTACACTTTAGGAAATGGCTTCGAGCGTAATGGTCAAGTTTTTACGGTCTTGGCGTAGAGCACAGACTATTGATTTTTGGCGTAGACTGCAAGATCTGTAATATCTAGTTATAGGAACTGACGTGTTCTTCTTGCACTCTTGCAGTTGACTTGTATGTGTCTCCGCTAGCCGATGTGATGGGTTCTGCCGCCGGGATGCTGCACTCCAACTATCTGGAGGACCAGTCACACGTGACATTTCCTATCTCCGGGCCGCAGTATCCTGAAGGAAGGAAGATTCTGATATCGGCTCAGGACGAGCAAACGCTGCTGAACTTCATCAACGGGGAGCCCCTGACGTACATAGACGGGGACCAATACATAAAGCTAGCTTTCCTCTTCGGGGACATGATTGACAATCAGTCCCAGACGAAGTCCAAGAGAGAACTCTGGGTTTTCCCTGCCGAGAACTTGGTTTTGTATCTGCCCAAGATGCCAAGAGACTATCCCATCTCGGCTTTCTTCTATGCCACACATCCCAGGAGGATGTCGTGGACGCTGACTCCTGATCTTCACGGCAGGCCGGGGAAGATCTTTCATCTGAAAGGAGCGGACCAGGGGTCGTTTGTCAGCCGCCCTTTCAGCAATGTGACGATGTTTAAGGGACTGTACCCGGGCAGTGTCCCGAGTGAAGATAGCTTAGTGATCCAGCCGGTCCAATTATCGACCTTCTACAATGATTTTATGGGGCACGGGGGAGTATACCCTAAGGTGAACCCTCGGAGCGGTGGGTGGATCACCCCTACAAACCTTCGATGGGCTCGCTTAGTTGATTGGGCCCTGAAGCATTTCCAGACCGAGTTAGTGAACATTGGTCTGTTTGCAGCTGTGAGTGCCACCAGCGTTGGGTTACCTCCTAACCCCAACCTGTTTCTGGTACTGATGGAGCGATATATTTCGCTCACCGAGACTTTCGCCACTCCACTGGGGGAGTTGGGATTGGCCCTACATGAGATGGCAGAGATCTCGAGACTGCCGATGGGGGATACTCCGTATGAAGTGTCACGACCCGCACCCGATTTAGGGGCACGAGTGCGTGGGTACGTCCAGCCTACGCCGCAGCATCGGCGGTAGAACGCTGTCTAGGTATTGATACTATCTAACTAATGTCACGTAAGCATCCAATCTCCATTAGGAGGCACGGATAACACAAATAGATGAACATATACTCAATCACAGGATTACAGCACGATAAGATTTCGAATAATAAAACTAAAATTTAACTCAACACAAGTCCACAAGAAATAACTTTAACTTAACAATATCCAAGAATCATCAAAATGCCGGAGACAAATCCGGTACCAATAGACTGTTAAAAGAACTAACTATGAATAATAATGTCGTCTAGACCTTCCAGAATCACAGATAACTACCAAGTCTGCAGCTACTCACCATAAGTGTCGGACAGTGGTCCTCTAAGGCATAGTCTGGAAAAATGTTTCCAGTCAGGAAGGAGCAAAGCACAATCTCAAATAACAGTTCCATTAATTGATAATGTATATAATACAATGAATCATGTTATGCTAGCTACTGAGAAGATAATGGAATAAATGTAATGACAGTTTAAGAGAGACAGGCAATGTAAAGAGATAGGCAATTATGATATAGTCAGTGCATGTATGGAAATAAAAGAACAAGGAACAGTATCATATACGGGTGATGTAGTATATGAAAATATAGAGAACTGTAACTATTCTAAGTGTTTGAAATAGTAGTTTCGAAATGTGATCGGCTTGGGAACATGTACGGTTGCTATAAGGCCTGGCTAATCATGGGTGAAGAGCATGATTAACACTTACAGTTTTTATACTACAATAAGAGGTTATGATCACATTTCTTACTAACTACTTCCCCGCCCCCAACTAGTACTGTGGATCCAACCATGACACGTCACGATACACGAGCAAGTAAAGTCTATCATGTACGGTTTCTAAATATACATGTCGTGTACAATGTCAATACGATAATTAAGGTAACATCTCATGACTGCAGATCCAAGCTATACTAGTCCGTGTAGCACAGTGTCAAGATTCAGTTGTAACATTTCAAGATCATTGAACTTATAGCAATTATCAAGAATTGGAAATTATCAGAGAATGTACTTGCCTCGGTCCTTAGCTGGTATTTATGGATGTCCTGTTCCAGAGTATCCCCTGGTAAACCAACAGTCCTATAACACATCACAATATGACATTTGTATCAGGAGCTATCCTATCAATAAAAATACACTGGCCTTAGGGCTACGCTAGGTACGGTAGGGTCATCTACTAGATAGGCCAACTATACATATACTAATATTCCTTAATTACAATAATAGATATAAGTAAAATATATACACTTTAAACAAAACTAATACCTGTATGTATATACAACATCTCAAATTAAATACAATTATATATATATGTATATATATTAAAAATATGCTAAGGTTTTATGCAAAATGTATACCAATATGAAAATATAACTCTACATATATACATTGATACCAAAATACGGTCATTTACATATTTGTTCATTTATACCAAATTACGTTTTTATTAAATACGAATACCAAAATACGTTTTAATAAGTATACCCATACAAATACATATACACATATGTATTTGTATACCAAAATAATAATTATACTGTATACATACTTGCACCAAAATCACCACATATGCAAAATATATATATACCATGATAGTACATATATTTAAACACTTTATTCATAAATAACATACATGTACAATATATATGAAATTATATCAAGTATATATATCTATATACAAAATATATATATATATATATATGCCAAACTTATTTATAGAATTGATTTAATTACCTACTGCTCATATTAATCAGAGATTAATAAAGTAATTTATTAAATATACTAATTACCACATATATAATACTTTACATTAATTATACATACAAATTTAATTAAAGCATATACTAATTATTATATATACAATTTAAATATATACTAATACGTATTCAAATATTTAAAGTATTAATTAAAAATACTCTACATACATTTACAAAATATACATATATATTTATTCCCATTTCTATTTAAATATATATATATAGCATATACAAATATATATATATATATATACCAATATTATATTTATACTAATTAAACAATTTAATAAAATAATACTATATGCACATTAATATACATATCTATTAGATATATACATACATGTATATTTATACATATTAAATATATATGTAACCATGGATATACATATGTATATATACATATATATATATATATATATATATATATATATATATATAAAGAGAAAGAAGGGGAGAGGAATACTCACTGGGATGGGAACTGGCCGGAGTACGGCCGGACCGCCGCCGGAGTAATGTGGGCCGCCGGAGGATCGGCTGGAAGATGGTAGAGGTAATGGTGTAGATGATGGTGGTGATTCACAGCAGGGAGGAGGAAGAGTAAAGCGCCGGCGCCGGAGGGATGTGCCGAGCAGCAGGAGCAGCCGACGGAAACTACTGCAGGCCGCCGGATCTGTACAGTGCCGGAGAACGGAGAAGAACAGCAGCGGCAAGGGCTCGAACGCGGGGCTGCTGCCAGCGGGTTCAGTGGGGCCGCCGGACCCGCTGTTGGTGGTGGTGGAGTCGGCCGCTTGCCGGAGGAGTTCGCAGAGGGGGAGGGCCGCTCGCCGGGATCGGGTGTAGCGCCGGCCGGAGTCGGCTGAACCGATGGGAGGCCGGAGGAGTTGTGGACGATGGTGGTGGTGGATATTTGAAGGAGGAGAGGGAGGAGCAGCCGCGGGATGGGGACTCGGCGCCGGAGTACAGGGGAGCCGCCGGACCGACTGAACAGTGGGGGGGGGAGAGAGTGAACAGTATTCCCCCCCCCTATATAATTCAAATTAAATGAAAGAGAAAGGAAGAAGAAGGAATAAGAAGAAGAAGAAAGGAAAGAAGAAGAGAAGAAGAAGAAGGAGAATTTGCAACGTAGGAGAGAGGGAGGCTTGGGGAATTTTGGAGGCTAGTGAGGTGGTGGTGATTTCTAGGTTTCTTGGGATTAGGGTTTGAGAGTACAAGTCATTAAATAGGGAGAGAGAGGGTGTGATGTAGGGTGAGGATTTGACCCTCTAAATGAGTGGTCTAGATTTGTCAAGAGGAAATAATTCATGGGGATTTGAGGGTGAGAGTTTAATTAAAAATAAATTGAGTTCCCTCATTGATTAAATTAATTAGGTGTTGGCACTTACAATTGAATAATTGCAACTTAGCCCCTTAAATTCGGGAAATTGCACAAACACATGAAATGACGAAAATTGGGCGGCGATTCGGGGTCCGGTATTTTGTAGGGTCAGGGGGTGCTGTAAGACTGGTACGGGCTGAATTTGAAGGGCACTGGAATTAATTTGGGATTTTAAAATCAGATAAAATGGTATCCTCAAATTAAATAGAAATAAATGCAAGTTGTGTTCAACAATTAATTAGGAGTACTTGGGGCCAAAATCAGGTCAAGTCATCAATACCAATATTGAAGAAGACTCAGAACAGAATATTACCCTAATTTGGGTCGCACGAAAAATAGGTCAAGATGGCCTCCAATTTTCGATTGGAACGCACAACGATACAAAAATAGGAATTTAAAAATAAACGTCCGCGACGACTTTTGTGCGGCCAGAAATAATGTACAGGAAGCAAAATTATGAGTTGCAAAAATAGCAGAATGGAAGGCGGGCATGTCTAGAGCAAGATTGTGAAATTTGTTGGAAGACAAAAGTCTGGATAGTGCTCCCAATATCGAAGCAAAGGCAATGCGCAAAATATTAAATAAAATACAGTGATTAATTTCAATCTCCAATAAATAAATTCTAAATAAAATAACAAAATCCAGAATTCTATAATTCGGACAGGGGTTCGTCTACTGAGCTTCCAGGTCTAGTCTGCTAGCTAAAATAAAATAATGAACACTGCATCTAATACTATAATTATTTACACATCACACATAATAACTATTTAAATCAAATATATTATTATGCAATTAATTAATGGTAAATAACATAATAGTAAATATTGTAAAAATTCAAAAATACCCCTGTTTTCAGAATGTGGTAGTGACAAGTCTACCCACCTTAAAAGAATTTCGTCCTCGAAATTTAAAATCCTCATATTTGTGTTTAATCATACACATTATTATTCCCGCAAATTTAAATTTGTCATCCATGAAATCAGGTTATAATCCACAATATCTTTTTACAAATTTCAAAAATCTGAAATTATTTGTATTCCTGTAAAAATCCTTGACATAGAATCAAAGTCCCTTTTTATCAAAAATTTCCTGAAAGTTTTGAGTTAATAATCCAATGTCCGGAATTTAATATCCACTCCTCAAAGTACTCTACAATATGATATTTACGGATTCTCCAAATGTCACATTCAATTTTAAAGTTCAAAATTCATAACTTGCAATTAAATAAATATATTGATGAATCTCCCAAAATTTCCAAATTAAACCAACTTAACCATGTCAAAAATCTTTCCTGGAATTAATTAAACCACCAATTATGCCATGTTAATTTCTTAACCATTTGTTTAAATCAATAATTATCCTCAAATTTTTAAATCCTCGATTGTTTTATTTATGTATTTACTACCATCAAAATTAAATTCTTCAAATCATATAATCATGAACTACTCCATATTGTTATTCCACAATAAATTCTTTCAAAAAATTTTATAATTATCATATCCCTAAAAATCTTCAAAAATAATCAAATCACATTCTTATCACAATATCCTCCAAATTTTAAGTTAATAACGAAATGCAATAATTTAATATTCAATCCTCTAATTGAAATCCAATCAATGCATATTTTAAAAATTGAATCTCGTCCCAAATTTGAATTTAACACTAATCCATTTGTGTTCTTTATCCCTCGATTTTTTTTTTTTTTTTTTTTTCATAATATGCAACGATGTAATACTTATGGAACCTTCAATACAATATTCAAAATATAAGTTCTCAACTTGCAGTCCAACAATATATCGATGGCCTTCTTAAATTCCCCAAATTCAATGATAAATTCAATCATTTCATAATTTTCTAAAAATCAATGATTTAACAAAACTTCAATTACGCCATATCAAATTCCCAACTCTTTATTTAATTTAATATTTTTCCTCAAAAATTTTGGCACCTTGTCTCTCTTTGTCAAGTCATAACCTCTTCGTTAATCTTTATTACAGTTAAATCCTCAACAATCAAAGTCTAAGAGAATTCTCCTACACCCATACAACATGCAACCTAAAGGAAATATGTATGATCATGGTGTCTTTTGTCAGGGTATTGCAGTCTCTGTATCAGGGGTACTACTAACTACATTATAACAAGAATCATGCATGCAACTATGGTACTAAGGTATCAATCAATCAGAAGACAAAAGAACATGAAGAAAGAAAAGAAAGAACCTGCTAATATATACTTGCAATATCTTCTAACATAATCATAGGTCAAATGATGCATGGAAAGTTTGATACCTCTATCTCTTTAGATACCACACTTTACTACCACCCTAGATTGACACCCAAGTCAGTTGGCAGTGAGATTTCAATCATACTCAAGTCATCAGATCCTTACACATGTATATCATCTACTCATATATTAATATTCATCTCTTATCTACCATAAAGTTAATCCTCGAAATAATCGTCAAGGTTTAACTTCTCGATCAACTTAAAAATAATTGCATACACTCCTCAAAATCAGATACTCAATATCAAAAACTTTAATCACCTTTAAAATCCTTATAGCCTTGACTATGTTTATTGAATTGAATTCGAATACCCAAAATTTAATAACATAAAATCTCATCTCCTCAAAATTCTTTAAAAATTGAAATTTATTTCCACTCTACAAATTATAAATTTAATCCACAAGTATACATATACTACTCACAGTCTCTAATACTCAAGGTGCACTCTAATACACTAATTATTTACAACCTCAACTGTGTACGAAAATTGTACTGTCCGAATTATTTGCACTATCATTTCCAATAATCCAAATTATCATCTCGCATATTTTCTTCAATGATTTTCTATCTATATTACTTAATACCCCAATCTGTTTGTCATCACACGAAGTACTTACTGTCATTTGCACCTTGCTCAACAATATTTGATATAGAATCACTAGCGCTATTGGTATGGTAACACTAGCTTCATCCTTAGATTAACTCGTCAAACTTATTATAAATCACGATCACTTGCACTTTCTATAATACCAATACTAATTATAATAACACCTATCATAGAACTATTGCTACAAGGTACTATGCTATGGGTATCTCTAGATTAATGCCTAATGCTCATATGTCCAACTAGGAAACACTTACAATTCACAGGCAACACTCAGTCAACTAATACAAGACACAACCAAAATTGCAAGTCACTAATTATCATACTAACAAGGAATAAGCTCAAAAGGAATTGGATCAAGGACGGAAGGTATCCTTACTGCTAGTAAAGAAAAGAAGCGATGGAACAAAGTCCTGAAATAACAAAATGGATAAGTCTTGAGATGATATTTTAAGGACCAATCTAAGATACAACCTGATAATCATACACGTCTGCCAGAAATCATGACACACAGAATTCCTCGCCACGCCAGTAAGCATAGAGGCGATAACGACAGGTTCCGTAACTAAGGTATGCAACTCTATAATCATGTCATCTAGAATCCTCGCCACGCCAACCGGTATGGCTGCGAGAAACTCTAAATCTCATAACTAAAGTATGTACATCCAAGTTAGGTTCCTACGTTCTCGTCACGACAGTTAATATGGCTGCGATAAATTCTAGGTTCCATAATCAAAGTAGACGTTTTACCTTTCTCACTGTCCTCATCAATATACGTCATCAGATGATACCGTAAATTTTAGCCCGTAAAATTCACCTTGATATGAAATCAAAACTCCACAATGATACCAAGAATTAAAGTTAACGACTGGTCAACAAGAATTAAACTCAATATCCAAAAGTGAGGACGGACGAAAACAAGGAGGAAGGGTTTAAATTGGAATTTATAATGAGATTCTCAAGGGTCGTCCGAGGAATCTCTCAAATAATTTGTGATTGAGTATCCTCTATCATCCTAGTATCCTAGGTCCTATGTCCTATAGCAGGCACGCAATAGTGTAACAAAGATGCCACACTACTACGACATCGCACAACTCGCGAAGTCTGACCTGCATGGGCCACCACTAAAAACGTGTCACGACCCGCACCCGGTTTAGGAGCACGAGTGCGTGGGTACGTCCAGCCTACGCCGCAGCATCGGCGGTAGAACGCTGTCTAGGTATTGATACTATCTAACTAATGTCACGTAAGCATCCAATCTCCATTAGGAGGCACGGATAACACAAATAGATGAACATATACTCAATCACAGGATTACAGCACGATAAGATTTCGAATAATAAAACTAAAATTTAACTCAACACAAGTCCACAAGAAATAACTTTAACTTAACAATATCCAAGAATCATCAAAATGCCGGAGACAAATCCGGTACCAATAGACTGTTAAAAGAACTAACTATGAATAATAATGTCGTCTAGACCTTCCAGAATCACAGATAACTACCAAGTCTGCAGCTACTCACCATAAGTGTCGGACAGTGGTCCTCTAAGGCATAGTCTGGAAAAATGTTTCCAGTCAGGAAGGAGCAAAGCACAATCTCAAATAACAGTTCCATTAATTGATAATGTATATAATACAATAAATCATGTTATGCTAGCTACTGAGAAGATAATGGAATAAATGTAATGACAGTTTAAGAGAGACAGGCAATGTAAAGAGATAGGCAATTATGATATAGTCAGTGCATGTATGGAAATAAAAGAACAAGGAACAGTATCATATACGGGTGATGTAGTATATGAAAATATAGAGAACTGTAACTATTCTAAGTGTTTGAAATAGTAGTTTCGAAATGTGATCGGCTTGGGAACATGTACGGTTGCTATAAGGCCTGGCTAATCATGGGTGAAGAGCATGATTAACACTTACAGTTTTTATACTACAATAAGAGGTTATGATCACATTTCTTACTAACTACTTCCCCGCCCCCAACTAGTACTGTGGATCCAACCATGACACGTCACGATACACGAGCAAGTAAAGTCTATCATGTACGGTTTCTAAATATACATGTCGTGTACAATGTCAATACGATAATTAAGGTAACATCTCATGACTGCAGATCCAAGCTATACTAGTCCGTGTAGCACAGTGTCAAGATTCAGTTGTAACATTTCAAGATCATTGAACTTATAGCAATTATCAAGAATTGGAAATTATCAGAGAATGTACTTGCCTCGGTCCTTAGCTGGTATTTATGGATGTCCTGTTCCAGAGTATCCCCTGGTAAACCAACAGTCCTATAACACATCACAATATGACATTTGTATCAGGAGCTATCCTATCAATAAAAATACACTGGCCTTAGGGCTACGCTAGGTACGGTAGGGTCATCTACTAGATAGGCCAACTATACATATACTAATATTCCTTAATTACAATAATAGATATAAGTAAAATATATACACTTTAAACAAAACTAATACCTGTATGTATATACAACATCTCAAATTAAATACAATTATATATATATGTATATATATTAAAAATATGCTAAGGTTTTATGCAAAATGTATACCAATATGAAAATATAACTCTACATATATACATTGATACCAAAATACGGTCATTTACATATTTGTTCATTTATACCAAATTACGTTTTTATTAAATACGAATACCAAAATACGTTTTAATAAGTATACCCATACAAATACATATACACATATGTATTTGTATACCAAAATAATAATTATACTGTATACATACTTGCACCAAAATCACCACATATGCAAAATATATATATACCATGATAGTACATGTATTTAAACACTTTATTCATAAATAACATACATGTACAATATATATGAAATTATATCAAGTATATATATCTATATACAAAATATATATATATATATATATATATGCCAAACTTATTTATAGAATTGATTTAATTACCTACTGCTCATATTAATCAGAGATTAATAAAGTAATTTATTAAATATACTAATTACCACATATATAATACTTTACATTAATTATACATACAAATTTAATTAAAGCATATACTAATTATTATATATACAATTTAAATATATACTAATACGTATTCAAATATTTAAAGTATTAATTAAAAATACTCTACATACATTTACAAAATATACATATATATTTATTCCCATTTCTATTTAAATATATATATATATAGCATATACAAATATATATATATATATATACCAATATTATATTTATACTAATTAAACAATTTAATAAAATAATACTATATGCACATTAATATACATATCTATTAGATATATACATACATGTATATTTATACATATTAAATATATATGTAACCATGGATATACATATGTATATATACATATATATATATATATATATATATATATATATATATATAAAGAGAAAGAAGGGGAGAGGAATACTCACTGGGATGGGAACTGGCCGGAGTACGGCCGGACCGCCGCCGGAGTAATGTGGGCCGCCGGAGGATCGGCTGGAAGATGGTAGAGGTAATGGTGTAGATGATGGTGGTGATTCACAGCAGGGAGGAGGAAGAGTAAAGCGCCGGCGCCGGAGGGATGTGCCGAGCAGCAGGAGCAGCCGGCGGAAACTACTGCAGGCCGCCGGATCTGTACAGTGCCGGAGAACGGAGAAGAACAGCAGCGGCAAGGGCTCGAACGCGGGGCTGCTGCCAGCGGGTTCAGTGGGGCCGCCGGACCCGCTGTTGGTGGTGGTGGAGTCGGCCGCTTGCCGGAGGAGTTCACAGAGGGGGAGGGCCGCTCGCCGGGATCGGGTGTAGCGCCGGCCGGAGTCGGCTGAACCGATGGGAGGCCGGAGGAGTTGTGGACGATGGTGGTGGTGGATATTTGAAGGAGGAGAGGGAGGAGCAGCCGCGGGATGGGGACTCGGCGCCGGAGTACAGGGGAGCCGCCGGACCGACTGAACAGTGGGGGGGGGAGAGAGTGAACAGTATTCCCCCCCTATATAATTCAAATTAAATGAAAGAGAAAGGAAGAAGAAGGAATAAGAAGAAGAAGAAAGGAAAGAAGAAGAGAAGAAGAAGAAGGAGAATTTGCAACGTAGGAGAGAGGGAGGCTTGGGGAATTTTGGAGGCTAGTGAGGTGGTGGTGATTTCTAGGTTTCTTGGGATTAGGGTTTGAGAGTACAAGTCATTAAATAGGGAGAGAGAGGGTGTGATGTAGGGTGAGGATTTGACCCTCTAAATGAGTGGTCTAGATTTGTCAAGAGGAAATAATTCATGGGGATTTGAGGGTGAGAGTTTAATTAAAAATAAATTGAGTTCCCTCATTGATTAAATTAATTAGGTGTTGGCACTTACAATTGAATAATTGTAACTTAGCCCCTTAAATTCGGGAAATTGCACAAACACATGAAATGACGAAAATTGGGCGGCGATTCGGGGTCCGGTATTTTGTAGGGTCAGGGGGTGCTGTAAGACTGGTACGGGCTGAATTTGAAGGGCACTGGAATTAATTTGGGATTTTAAAATCAGATAAAATGGTATCCTCAAATTAAATAGAAATAAATGCAAGTTGTGTTCAACAATTAATTAGGAGTACTTGGGGCCAAAATCAGGTCAAGTCATCAATACCAATATTGAAGAAGACTCAGAACAGAATATTACCCTAATTTGGGTCGCACGAAAAATAGGTCAAGATGGCCTCCAATTTTCGATTGGAACGCACAACGATACAAAAATAGGAATTTAAAAATAAACGTCCGCGACGACTTTTGTGCGGCCAGAAATAATGTACAGGAAGCAAAATTATGAGTTGCAAAAATAGCAGAATGGAAGGCGGGCATGTCTAGAGCAAGATTGTGAAATTTGTTGGAAGACAAAAGTCTGGATAGTGCTCCCAATATCGAAGCAAAGGCAATGCGCAAAATATTAAATAAAATACAGTGATTAATTTCAATCTCCAATAAATAAATTCTAAATAAAATAACAAAATCCAGAATTCTATAATTCGGACAGGGGTTCGTCTACTGAGCTTCCAGGTCTAGTCTGCTAGCTAAAATAAAATAATGAACACTGCATCTAATACTATAATTATTTACACATCACACATAATAACTATTTAAATCAAATATATTATTATGCAATTAATTAATGGTAAATATCATAATAGTAAATATTGTAAAAATTCAAAAATACCCCTGTTTTCAGAATGTGGTAGTGACATGAAGAGTATGTTCCTACGAACCGGAAGCTGGGGGATTCAGACCCTCGGGTAGTGGAAGTGTATCAGGAGCTGATGTGCCACTATCTCGCTTGCACCATTTTTTATGGTGAACCCTCAGATTTGGCTCACATCAATAAATGGACGTCCTACCTCTTCTTTCACCGGTCCCAGAATGCTAAGCCGGAGAAGGTATTGGAGGGCAAGGATCTGCCTGTTAATCCTCTGAGCGCGCTTAATGCTCAGGTAGTCGACGATCTCATGGTAGACGCTGGGGCTCCGGACTTGCTCCTCGATGAAGGGATAGGACAGTATCATGTAGGCACTAAAGCCTATAGTTATTTGAGGTGCTGCCGCAGGCCTCTGTCCAGGGAAGCTCAACTGGCTGGCTTCCTCTCCATATGGCTGCGCCGACTGGTGATACCTGGCGTTGCATTTGCGGACCGCATTCACCGCAACACGCTATGGCCTGCAGTGCGTCTGGTGTTTGGGGCAAGACTGGGCTTGCTCCCTGCCATGGTGTGTCACATTCAAGCTGGCCTGAGGGCCATGACTGGCGGACTGCTCGCCGATGAAACTCGGCGTGATAGCTTTCCTAGGGTAGAATTACCATACCTGTATTTGATGGGATGGTTAATTCTTCATAACCCCAGGGTTATGTCTTCCGGCTCCGGCAGTAGTTCGGGGGCTAGTTTCTTATTGAACTACCAGAAATCTTCCTGGAATGTGACCACGGTTTAGACTGTCGGCGGGTGCTGGGCTTCAGTCACAGCTGGAAGCTCTTCTGCACTGTCCCCTCTATACATCACAATCAATCAGGGATTAGGCTTGAGGATTCAGGCAGGGAGAAGACCAATCTTTCCCCTGAAGCTTTTAATTGGTTGGTCTGCATTAGACCTTCCTATTTACTGTAAAGGAGTGAAGACCATTGCTTCTTGGAGCCCTACCTGCCTAGTCGATTTGCCAAACAGTTTGGGTATGATCAGTTGCACGTGGGCAACACCGTCACCAGCTTCCGGTCCAGGGGTGGACTCATTGATGGAGTGAGAGGATGGCGATACTTCCTCATGGGTTGCACTGGAGCAATTTTTATTGTGCCGGTCATTATACTCTCCACGGAGCTGCGTATTCTGCACTCGTATGCCCAGTTCTATGTGGTAACGAACACCTTCCATCGCGATTTTGATATGCATGGAAGTTTTAGGGTGCCCTCTTCCAAGTCTGGGGGAAGAGTGGAAGTCCCTTCGGTTTCTTCCGACGAGGGTGAGGAGTCTGTCACTCCATATGAGCCTCTGTTGGCGGTATCGAGGGGTGAAGTACCTCTGCCTGCGGGGCCTTTGGTAATCTCCGGGAAGCGAAGGGCTCCTACTCCGAAGGAAACTTCCCCTCGTAAGAGGAAGAAGAAGATGGTTAATCGTCCTCTCCGAATTCCTGGTATTGAGGCTCCTGGAAGTGAGCCTGCATCTCCCCAGGTTGGGAATGATTCTTTGATTGGAGGTTCCTCACCTTTTAGAGAGGGACCCTCTAATGTTCCGGCCGATGGTGCCGGAGAATCTCTGCTGGTGGCCGCCGTCGCTGCTACTGCTTCAGGTAGTGGAACGAGGTCGGCTCCGGGGCTGAGTATATCTTTGCATGGATCGGCATCGGGAGAGACCCCTGCCGTGCCTGTCAGTGCACCCGGCGAGATTCCTGCCGATGAGCCTCGGTTGGAATTTGACGAGGACCTAGAAGACTATTTGCCAGTGTCAGTTAGCAGACCCCTTTCTCCAGGTATGACAGCTCGCTTATCATCATTAAGAAATGATTTAGTTGTACAGGCTGCAGACGCGATATATATGCCGTCGGCCATGGGTAAATATCATCTTCATGCCTCTTTTTAGAAAAGTTACCATCATTTCGATACTAACTTCCTTTCGTCCTCTTTTCAGGGAAAGACCTCTTCGGGGAGGGCAGTGTACATGCGCTCTTCGGCTCTGTGTCAGGCCCTGGCGGCGACACGGAGGTGGCTGATTTTGAAGAAAAAACATCTTCGGGTGCCGGCTCGCCTGTCGACGAGGTCCCGATATCTCAAGAGGAGGACGAGCCTGTCATTGCGATAATGCCTCCTGTGAGTATGCTGGTACCGTCGTCTGGTGTTGGCGCTTCTTCTTTCGTTGCACCACCAGTTAAGGCGACGGCCGTGGCAACATCGTCCGCGGTAGTTCTCGGAGGGGGATTTGCTAATATCGAGGCCACTCCCGGCGTCCATTCGGACCTAGCTGCGTTGATCGAGCAGTTCACCGGCATCTTCTATACCACTTTGAAAATGTTAATATCAATGGTGTTGGCGAAGAATCTGAGTTTTGCGTCGCTGAAGAGGTCCTCCTTGTCCGCGATAGTGCCAATCCGAGAATTCGACAACACCGGGCTAACTGATACGCTGGAGGAGATAGTTAATGGTTTAGAGTAACCCATTAACAAATACTTGCAGCTAGCTCGAGATAATGTTGAAGATCTGGTCCAGGCTAGATACGACTCCATGACTGCGCGGCTTGCCAAACAGATGACAGGCATAAATAAATCCATCCAGACACATCAGCAGGAGATGGATGAAGGAAAAGCTGTCGTAGAGGAGGCCATTGCTCTTCAGATAAAGTGCCAGGCCGAGCACGAAGGGAATGTAGCGAGGGTCCTCAGGCTGGAAACGAAACTCGCTCAGGCAAAAGAGTGGGCTTCTCAGTCATCGGAAGCTCTAGTTGTGGCGGATAGCCGATTGGGCGTAGCACAACAAAACTTGGCGCGTGCAGGAGTCGCCCGTGCTGGTTTTCTTAGGGCTAGAGCCAAACTGTCCCTCCTGAGCAACGATGAGGCACGGCTGGAACGGGCTTGCCATGATGTCTTGAATTCCAGGACTGAGAGGATGGCCGCACTGGCGCAGCAGCTTCACGACCTGACTGCTCCCCCAAAATGATGTACTTTTGCTTTTCGATGTACTTTCACTCCTTTTTGGGAATAATAATAAAGAGGCTTTCATTTGACTTTGTGGCCCTATCATTTCAGAATGTAAATGACAGGTTTGGGTGAAAGTGATATCAGAGGTAATATGGACGTGATATACTCTCGGTAAGTTTTAGCAAGATATATCTATTCAGAGGTTATATAGACATGATAGAATACGATCCAACTAGTTTCGTTTTGGAAGTAGTTTTGTCAGAATGAAGTTTTCGCCATATTCCACTTGAGCAGAGGTTAAGCATAGTACCTTTTCAGAAATTTGCCATTGATAGGAGCCATTAACATGTCTCCGTTAAGCTGGGCTAACCTGTAAGCGCCGTTTGAGAACGTCGTCTCGATCACATAAGGGCCTTCCCATTTGGGCTGGAATTTGCCCTTACTTCTGTGAGTAAGAATCATCGGCCTTCTTACGGCTAAAACTAGCTCGCCGACTTTGAACACCCTTTTCTTCACTTTTTGATTAAAAGCCCTGGAAATGCGTGCTTGGTAGAGCGCGATGTGCTGTTGAGCTTGGAGGCATTTCTCGTCTAATCCTTCCAGCTCTTGAAGTCTTAACAGGTCATTCTTTTCTTGAGTCAACTCATTAGCCACGGCTATCCTGAGTGACGGAATTTGGATCTCGATGGGGAGAACTACTTTGCTCCCATAAACTAATGAGAATGGGGTACAACCTGTCGGTGTCCGTACCGTTGTGCGGTATGCCCAGAGATATTCTCCCAACTTTTCATTCCAATCCCTTTTGTTCGAAGAGACAAACTTCTTCAAGAGCTTGATAATGGTTTTGTTGAAAGCTTCCGCCAAACCATTAGCAGCAGGATTGTATGTCATAGATGCGACATTCTGTATCCGATTTTTATCACAAAATCGATGAAACGCTTGGCTGATGAATTGAGGCCCATTGTCATAGATTATCCTTCGGGGTATCCCGAAGCGGTAAATGACGTGATGCTTGATGAAGCTGATCACATTATATGCCTTTACCTCAGCAAGAGGGATCGCCTCTTCCCATTTGGATAAGTAATCCGTGATTGCCAGTATGAACCAGTGACCTCTGGAAGAAGACGGGTGAATAGGACCAATGATATCCATACCCCATGCTTCGAAAGGCCAGGATGCAACCGTAGGGTATAGATATTCGGAAGGTTAATGGATAAAGTCTGCGTGGACCTGACAGGCTCTGCAGTGTCTTGCATACTTTATTGCATCTGCGATCAGAGTAGGCTAGTAATAGCCCATTCTCCTGATGCGATCCTGTAGCTTAGGACCGGGTTGATGCGCTCTGCATACGCCGTCGTGGGCTTCACGGATAATTTGCTGTGCTTCCTCACCAGAGAGACATCGTAATAATAGTCCGTCATAAGATCGGCGATATAGACATTGTGACGACGCGTCGAAATAGAAGCGTAATGATCGTCTTTTGACGGATACTACTTCTTTAGGATCCTCTGGCAAGATTCTATATGCTACGAAATCTATAAAGGGAGCTCTTCAGTCTCTCTTGGGAGGATCTGTGTCCACCACGTAGCTGCGTTATATGTGAAAGTTATTCTTCACATAGAATAAATTTCTGTTAAGAAGGATTACCGAATTTTGCCTTCTTATAGGGGTAGCTAAATCTACAGCTAGACTGGCTAGGGCATCAGCTTCCAGATTCTGAGATTGAGGTACATGCTCTAGGAAGAATCCTTTGAATGTCATGGCTATCTCGACCGTTGCTCGGTGATAGGGGATGAGGTCTGGATTCTGGACTTCATATATTCCTCTGACTTGATTGACGATCAGCAGAGAATCACCGAAAGCTTTCAGAGATTCGACGCCCAATTCTTTAGCGACTTGGAGACCGATTAGTAGAGCGTTGTATTCCGCCACATTGTTGGAACAGGGCTCGCTAAGAAAATATGCTCGGTAGATGACAAGCTTATCAGGAGTAACCAGGACAATTCCTACCCCCGAAACCACGTTTCCCCTAGGACCAATTCTGGAGGCACCATCGAAGAACAGTTGCCATGCATCACTTTCCATTACGGAATTACACTCTACAACTTCATCAGGAATGTCCTCGTACAGCTTGGAGGCCTCCGGGATCGGATGAGCAGCTAGGAAGTCAGCCAATGCTTGGCCTTTGACGGACTTCTGAGGGACGTACACCATGTCATACGGTGTTAATAACATCGTCCAGGTCATGAGTCAGGAATTAAGAACACTTGGCTTGTTCATCAGTACCCGAAGAGGATTGATCCTGGAGATAATATGAATGGTTTGGCCTGTGACATAGTGTCGCATTTTCTGAATAGCGAACATCAGAGCCAAGCATTCTTTCTCCACTGGATTGTACCGGTGTTCGGCTCCGACCATCATCCTGCTGAGGTAGTAGATAGCCTGCTCGTGAATCATCTCATTCTTTTATGCGAGAAGAGCTCCCAGAGAATGATCTATCGCTCGAACATACAGCACGAATGGTCTTCCTATGATAGGAGGCACCAGAACTGGCGGACTGGTGAGGTAGCGCTTCATATCACCGAACGCTTGTTGACAGGCTTCGTCCCATATGAAGGATACATCTTTCTTCATGAGACAAAAAAATGGCTGACATCTCCCCGAGAGGTTGGATATGAATCTCCGGATATAAGCCAGACGACCTTAAAATCCCCTGAGTTCTCTCAGATTACGGGGTGGTCGCATTTCTAAGATGGCCTTGACTTTATCAGGGTCCACTTGAATGCCTTTGGCGGTTATAACAAATCCCAGAAATTTGCTACTAGATACCTCCAGAAAGGACATTGTAGGATTCATTTTGAGTTAATATTGGCGCATCAAATCAAATACTGTCTTTAAGTCTTGGATGTGATCATCTTTGAGGCGGCTTTTGATAGCTATATCGTCTACGTAACACTCCACTGTTTTGCGTAAATGCTCATGGAATATGTTACTCATAGCCCGTTGGTACGTAGCCCCGGCATTCTTCAATACGAAGGGCCTGACCGTATAGCAATATACCCCCAATGGTGTCCGGAAGGCAGTATGCTTCTCGTCTTCAGGATGCATCTTGATTTGATTGTATCCTGAAAATCCTTCCATGAAAGACATACGTTCGAAGCCGCATGTATTATCAATCATGACGTCTGTGATGGGAAGAGAAAATTTATCCTTGGGGCAGGCTGCGTTCAGATCTCGATAATCGATACAGACTCATACTTTCCCATTTTTCTTCATGACCGGGACAATATTGGCGACCCAGTCGGGATGTTGTTCTTCACGGATGAAGCCGCAGGCTATCAACTTCTTGATTTCAGCTTCAATGGCGTCCATCATATCCGGGCGGAACCGGCGTTGGTGCTGCTTCACAGGCTTCGAATTGGGCAATATATTGAGCTTATAAGTAGCTACCTTTGGATCAAGGCCTGGCATGTCCTCATAATTCTACGGAAAGATGTCGATATATTCTTTTATCAGCTGTATAACTTCTTCCCTTTCTGCTTCGGAAAGATTGTTACTGATAAATATCGGCTTTGGCAAAAGTTCATCCCCAACGTCAATCTGGATAACTTTGTCTTCAGTGGGAGGTTCTCTCTGCTCGAAGTGGAACTCCCATTGTGTATCCATTTATTGAGCCCAAGCGTCATTCTTAAACGGTTCGGATTCTTGTTCGTCTGATTCAAAGGAATCCGTTACTACCATATTTACTGATAATGTTTGCTCGAGATAATGAGATGAGTCGGAGGGCGCTGAGCCATTTTGAGAGAAGAAAAAGATATCCTCGTTTAACTCAGAAGCTGCGAAGGAGGTGGTATACCCTAACCCGAAATGAGTTCGTTGATAGTAGGGGTCGCCGTGTAGTGGTATTCGTCTGCCTTTCCCGTAGTTGAGACCCGGTTCCAGCTTCAAGTTATAACCCATATTTTGCATGATCTTCAGAGCTTACGGGTTGTATCTGTGAACCTGCTTTTCACCGTCATCGTTATCGAAAGAATCCTCTTGCATAGTCGGTTTATTGCGCATGCGGCCGAAGACTATTGAATGCTGACTGCTGCAAGTAGGCGGGACAATGAAGATAGAATTCTTATGCGGTCCATATGTCGTGGTGACATTGGATGATGATGCCACTTCCTATATATACGGATGATAGGAATCTATAGCTTCCAAGAATTTTTGTGCTATAGGTTCTATATCGTCGTAGGGGGAGGATTCCTGATTTGGAATTTGGGCGTCAATATACTGGAAAAGAGGATGTTTATTATCATCTGAAACTCTGTTCCCGGTCGTATTTACATCACTCGGCTGCCTGTTGCGCCGGAGGTTGATGACCAAGGGTAGAGGCTTCTGGTTCAAAGTGATCACTAGAGGATCACCCCCTTTTCCTGACCTGGTCTCATTCAGGGATAGCCATAGGTTTTATGGCTTTTGGACGAGTAGTCCGTCCTTTCACCTTGATTGACAGAGTTTGCTTGGCAGAGGGTTCTTCTGGCTCCCGGTGGGATTCCTTCTCTGCTTCGGCTGACACCTCTTCCGTGCAGTCTTGAGAGTACAATACGGCATCAGAGTAGTAGGATTCTACTTCTTTGAACGGGTTCAGGTCAGCAATCTCCGTTTGTACTGTTCCTCGGGCGTCTACATATTTGAAGCATTAATATAGAGTCGAAGGAACGATGTTGTGGTCGTGGATCCAAGGTCTACCCAGCAGGATGTTGTAGGACATCTCTGAATCGATGACGTAATATGTAGCCACTAATCTGAGGTTGCCAATTTGTATCCTCAGGCGAATCCTCCCCAACGGCTTACTTCTTCCGGCGTTGAAATCCACGATTATGGTGGTGGTGTAAGCCAATTCGCTGGTAGAAATCCTCAGCATTCTAAGCAGACTATAAGGAATGATGCTGATTGACGATCCTGGATCTATGTGAATCCGGTCAACCTCCATGGAATCGATGTACCCGGTGTAATAGAGAGGTCTGTCATGCCTGTTATGTTTTAACAGCATGTCATCTTGAGTGAAAGTGATGTTTGGGACCACCTCCATCACACTGTGGCATTGAGGACACGCCACGGGTTCTTTGTCAGGGGACTTGAGCTGGGTCAAGTATGTCTCCGCCTGCATCAGTGCTTCGCTCAGGGCTAGACGAGTGTCTTGAGAGAGCCTGAGTAGCTCGAAGATGGACAACCTGGCTGGTGTATTAGCTAGTTGGGCCAGGATGTCGAAGTTGTATGGCTTCTCTAAACCTTTGTTTTGAATGTTTTTCACAGGTTTATCGAAGCGCACTTCTTTTTTGCTTCCCTTTGTCCGCCGAAGTTGGTCTTGAAGGACCGGCCTCTGGTACGACGGATTCTGGTTCTGAAGGCTTGGCAGCTGAAGCGTCCGCCGATGCATCTTTCTGGCTGGCTCTATAGGAAGATAAACAAATACGTGGAATGCACCGCACCCGTATCACACTAGATCTATGATACGCTTGT
The DNA here is from genome assembly GCA_036927795.1 of Iris macrosiphon. NCBI lineage: Eukaryota > Viridiplantae > Streptophyta > Magnoliopsida > Asparagales > Iridaceae > Iris > Iris macrosiphon. Next base: position 68,165,738 of record JAYESA010000014.1, read on the forward strand.
GATACGAGTCCACCACACAACCAATCGTACCCCGAAGGACACGAGCAAGTCTAAAATAGTATATATGAATAATACGAAGAATAAAATATATATCTACGTGTCCGTGTCAAAATATGACATGCATAAAACCCCGTGTTGGAGGAACAACCCCCAAAATAACACATATCTCCAAATTATTGGGATACGGCCTACACGTATCCAATTATGGACACAAAACTAGCCACAAACAATCAAACAGATGTCAATTTGGTCTAATTGGCCAATTGACAACCATAACATGTGTCAATCTCGAAATTCTCCTAAAATTGACACAAAATACACCATAACTTCCTCCATAGGCCTCCTATGAACCTAATTCCAATTCCTATGGGTAGCCTTATCATATAGGGTGGTTTAAAATAATTAAAATATATATTTAGAACCTAATTAAAGAGAAAAAACTAAAATGTACCTATTGGGAGATGGATTCCCAATACAACCTCCAAAATTGATGAAATTAGCCTTCAACTTGTAGATCCTTGCTCCTCTTTGTATATCCTTGCTTCCTCCTTCTAGATTCTTGCTCTACTAGCCTCCAATGGTGATTTGGGATGGAATTGGAAAGAAATTTGGTAGGGATTTGATGTAGGACTGAAGAAATTTACTTGAGAAAAATTCTAGATCTAGATTTGGAATAAAAAGAGGAGAGAGAATTTTTTTTCCCTCTCTTTTAATAGGCCGACCACCCTTGCCCCTTCCCCAAGTTACTATACAATGACTAATATACCCCTTGGGGCCTCTCATAAAGAAATAATTAAGGAGGAAAGGTTCTAGTCTAATCGGTTTAATTAAATTAATCACCCTCCTAATGAATGGGCTTCTAATTGGGCTCAATTCTAGCTAATTATAAATGTTGGTCCATAGGTCTAATCTAAACTAGTTAGGTCCACTAACACAAGCCCAAAATAGTAAACTAATATCTAACAATAATTAAATAATATAATAAATAATTATATAATATGCATAATATTTAATTAATTATAAAATGACCAAAATATCCTTTTCTAGAAAATATGGTAGTGACAACTCACGAGATTACATGAACGGTTTGTCTAGCCATGTAATATTGAGTTTTTTAAATAGCGAATACTAGAGCAAGACATTCCTTCTTAACGGTGGTGTACCTATGCTCCGCGCCGATCATCATCCGCCTATATATGGCCTGCTCGTGGCCTGTATCACTATTCTGGGCTAGTAGGGCACCGAGAGAGTGCTCCATCACGTGTACGTAGAGCAGGAAGGGCTTTTCCATGACCAAGGCCACCAGCACAAGAGGGTTTGATAGGTACTCCTTGATGTCATTAAACACATGTTGGCATTTTTATCCCAGACAAAGGAGACACCTTTCATCATGAGCTGGGTGAATGGTCGACAACTTTTACAGAGGTTTGATATGAACCTCCTGATGTATGTCAGCATCCCTTGAAGGTCGTGGAGTTCCCGGAGGTTCTTTGGCGGGCTCATTTCCAGGATGGCCTTGGTTTTGTTGGTGTCTATGTGAATACCCCGGGAAGTGATCATGAAACCCAGGAATTTGCCGCTAGAGACTCCCAGAAAGGACTTGGTAGGGTTCATCTTGAGGCAGTGTGTGCACATTAGGTCAAATACAGTCGTCAAGTCTTGGGATGATATGCAGTACTGATTTTGAGCTGAGTGCCCAAACTCTCCTGGAAACTCTTCCAGAAATGAGAAGTGAAACGACTATCCCGATCCGAGACTATGCTGACGGGAACTCCATGTATCCTAATAATCTGCCTCACATATATCTCTGCCAGCTTCTCCGTAGACAAACCCACTTTAAAAGGCAAAAAGTGGGCCGACTTGGTCAACCTATCAACGATGACCCAAATCGCGTCTTTTCCCCCTGGAGATCGTGGAAGTCCTGACACAAAATCTATAGTAATGTGTTCCCACTTCTACTCTGGAATGGGTAATGGCTGAAGTAAACCTCCTGGACTATGCCTCTCGGCTTTCACCTGCGGGCATACTAAGCATCTGGATACAAACTGTGCCACTTCCCTCTTCATGCCATACCACCACACACACTCTCGCATATCCCGATACATCTTGTTAGCACCTGGATGTATGGAATACTGAGAGCGATGCACTTCCTGCAATACCTCCTCATGCAGCTCCCCATTAGGTACACACAATCTAACTTTATGCCTCAAAGATCCATCCTCTGCAATAGTAAAATCATCTTCCAATCCTGCTCTCACCTGAGCTCTGATACTCCTCAGAGATACATCCTCATACTTTGTTTCCTTGATTATGTCCATCAAATCTGAATGTATCTGCAATCCCCACATCTGCATAGCATAACCAGGAATAATCACTTCAATGCATAAGCTCTCCAAGTCCACTAACAAATATCGATCCTACGTCAAGAACATAGCTACCGGATACCTGCTCAAAGCATCGGCAACTATATTAGCTTTCCCAGGATGATATTGCAAAGAGATATCAAAATCCTTCATCAGTTCCAACCACCGACGCTGTCTCATGTTCAACTCCTTCTGCGTGAAAATGTACTTCAAGCTTTTGTGGTCTGTGAAGATTTCTACACGCTCTCCGTACAAATAATGTTTCCACAACTTCAGAGCGAATATGACGGTTGCCAACTCCAAATCATGGGTAGAATAGTTCTTTTCATGAGGACACAATTGTCTGGATGCATAGGCAATCACTTTCCCATGCTGCTGAAGAACACAACCCAAACCCTTCCCCGATGCATCATTATAAATAGTGAAACCTCTGGGCCCTGATGGCAACGTCAAAATAGGAGCAAATGTCAACCTCTTCTTTAACTCCTCAAAAGCAACCTGGCAATCCTCCGTCCAAACAAACTCCACATCCTTTCTTGTGAGTCTGATCATCGGCTCGGTAATCCTCGAAAAATCTTGCGCAAACTTCCTGTAATAGCCTGCCAATCCCAAGAAACTCCTGATCTCTGCTACTGAACTCGGAGTCTTCCAAGATTCTACTGCTGAAATCTTCTTCGGATCTACTGAAATACCATCACCAGTCACAACATGCCCCAAGAACTCCACCTTGTCCAAGAAAAACTCACACTTGGACAACTTTCCATACAACTTCTCCTTCCTCAGCACATCCAACACAATTCTCAAATGCTCCTCCGGTGTCTTCGAGTATATGAGTATGTCGTCGATGAACACCACCACGAACTTGTCAAGGTACTGGTGGAACACCTTGTTCATCAAGTTCATAAATACTATCGGTGCATTAGTCAAACCAAACGGCATCACCATAAACTCGTACTGACCATACCGAGTTCTAAAAGCAGTCTTCGGTATGTCCTCCGGCTTCACCTTTATCTGATGGTAGCCTGATCTCAAATCTATCTTAGAAAATACCTTCGCACCACTCAATTGATCAAATAGATCATCAATCCATGGCAAAGGATACTTATTCTTGATAGTGAGATTATTCAAAGCCCTGTAATTAATGCATATGCACACCGATCCATCCTTCTTCGGTACAAACAATATCGGGGCTCCCCATGGTGAAGAACTCGATCTGATAAACCCCTTATCCTGCAATTCATCCACCTGCTTCTTCAACTCTACTAGCTCGCTGTTGTTTACTCTATAGATATGCTGCAAAATTGGTTCTACACCTGGCACCAAGTCTATAAAAAATTCAACATCTCGATCTGGCGGCAATCCTGGCAATTCCTCAGGAAACACATCCAAGAACTCTGCTATTAATGAATGTGAAAACTCCTTGTCTTCCACCATAGCTCCACAAATAATGCCTTCTCCCTGCTCCGCAGCTCCTCTAGCAAACTCGAACTCTGGCTCTCCAGGCGGACCAAACAAAACTCTACCTTCTCTACAATCTATGCTAGCACGGTGCCTACTCAACCAATCCATTCCGAGTACAATGTCGTAGCTCGGAAGTGGCATTACAAGTAGACACGCACTCAACTCCCGGCCTCCCAAAGTAACTCTCCGATTCTTGCAAATATTATTAACCAGGATAATGCCTCCCCCGGTCATGATCTTGCAAGTCCTAAGCAAAGACTCAGCTACCAAACCATGCTTCAGAGCAAAAGAAACAGATACAAAACTATGGGAAGCACCACTATCAAACAAAGCTAAAACTGAAATGGAATCAAGAAGAATAGAATCAATATGGCACATGATGTAAGACATTCAAGGAAAGGATAGATTAAGAGATCAAGTATCAATATCAAAGGAGAATAGTTGAATCAAAAGAATTTTTCTAGGTGTGATTGAGTATCTCAACCTATATCATATATCCTATTGCAGGCTCGCAGTAGTACAACTAAATTGTCGCACTACCACAATATCACATACTTTGTGAAGAGAGACCTGCATGGGCCACCACCAAAAATGTGTCACGTCCCGCAACCAGTGTAAGGGTACAAGTAGGAAACAACGCCCAGCCTATGCCGCTGAATCGGCAGTAGAACGCTGTCTAGATAATCTATCTAACAATATAATGAAGCACCAAAATGATAATATACTCAATCACAGATCTAAGATGAAAAGCACGAATCAGATAAAGAATAGAATAGTCATAATACAACTCATGAGTCTAAAATAATACATCAATGAGTCAGAAGAAATACAGAATAAGCTGGAGACAAATCCAGTACAAAGGAATACTACGAAGCTAAAACTTCTGGGTCAACTGTCTCAGTTGGGATAAGTCCCTCCTGAGCCATAGTCTCAGAATCTAAACCCACAACATCCTAAGGTCCATAATAGATAGAGTACCACTCCTCGGTGTCATCTGGAAAAATATATCCAGTCAGGAAAGGAGCAGAGTATATCTCTAACAGCAGTTCTAATCAATGATAAAAACTATATAACAGTAAATAGCTGTGGATTAACAAGATGCACAATAGATACAAGAGATATATATATATATATAATAAGGAAATACTGGAAATAAATACAATAATGAACAATATGCCAATGAAACAAGAATACTAATAACTAAGTGTGTGAGTACTAGCTTAACATGTGATCGGCTTGGGAACTTGATACACGAGATACAATATTTATGGCCTAGCTAACCATACGTGCGGTATATGATTAATACTATTCAAGATAACAAGATGGGTATGATCACATATCTAAAATACATACTCCCCACCCCCGACTGGTATAATAGATCCAACCATGGTATGCTATGGCACAGTTTTCCCCAAGAAGATAGCTAGTCTTCCCGAGAATCAGTGTCTGTACATATACAAGATAATCAATGAAACAAGGCTTGCACAAGATACACCATATAACCAAGGAATAACATCTCATGATGAGATCCGGATATACCAATCCGTGTAACTATAGTGTCACGAGAACATGGATATCTATACTAGATACAATGAACATAGAGGATATCAAAAATGAGAAACTATCAGAGAATGTACTCGCCTGAAGTCCAATGAATAGTCTCACAGATATCTGACTCGGTGCCTCGAAGACCTAGATATGGAATACAACATCAATACAAGGCTCCGAAAAGAGAATAAGTTAAACTAGTCAACTTCTAGGTCAATAAGTCAATTTTTTGGTCAAAAGTCAACTATGGTCAACTCTAAGTCAATTATGGTCGACTATGGTCAAACCAAGGTCAACTATCTATTTCTAGGTTGCATAAGTCTAACACAAAAATCTTGGATCAAGATACTAGAATCTAAGTCAAGAACCCACATTTTAAAATATTAGGAAACCGTATCTCCGGATACGTGAATCCAAGGTAACACCTCAAAATCAAACAATATTTATAATAATATAGAATCATAATTACACATCAAATAGGTATCGTGGTTTTGAACCAACTTGGTATCCCAACAATAATCACAATCTTGATACCCAAACCCCGTATCTTGGGTATCCCTATTTACCTTGGTCTCCTCAAGGTAATACCCAATACCTTGGTATAATATTTACCCTTACATAAAATATGCATATATACTAATATTATACACATAAGGAATATAGCAATAATAATATTTTATCTTAATATCAATACATATATATATACATATATATATAAATATAAGTATATAAACACATATATATAAATCTGCCTATCTGTCACTGATAGGTGTGTTGAAGAACACAGATACACTGATACCAGGCTTTTAGTGACAATTCTGGCTGTCACTGAAGCCGCCGTATCCCACTAGATCTAGGATACGCATGTGACACGAGTCCACCATACATCCAATTGCACCCCGAAGGACATACACAAGTCATATATAATATTTATGAACAATACGAAGTGTCAAATATAGATCTACGTGTCCGTGTCAAAATACGACATGTGCAAAGTCCCGTGTCGGAGGAAAAACTCTCAAAACAACACGTATCACCAAATTATTGGGATACGACCTACACGTACCCAATTATGGACACGACACTAGCCCCAAACACATAAACACATGCCAAATTGATCTATAGGATCAATTGACACACACAACAAAAGTCATTCTCGAAATTCCCCCAAAATTGACATAAAAAGTACCATAACTTTCTCCATAGGCCTCCTATGAACACAAAACCAAATCATATGGGTAGTACATGCATATGGGTTGATTTTCTATAGTTAAATCTCAGATTTAGAAGCTATTTTAGAGAAAAAAAAACTGAATTGTACCTATTGGGAGATGGATTCCCAATGAAACCTTCAAATGAGATGGAATTGCCTCCAAATTGTAGATTCTTGCTCCTCTTTGTAGATTCTTGCTTCCTCCTTCTAGATTCTTACTTCTCAAGTCTTTAATGGTGATTTGGGAAGGAATTAGAATAAATTTGGTAGAGAAATAAAATAGGAATGAAGAAAATTTGGTAGTGGGAAATTCTAGATCTAGATTTGGAATAAAAAAGAGAAGAGAGAATTTTTTTCCCTCTATATAAATAGGCGGCCCCTATTTCCCCTCCCTCAAGTTATCATGTAATGTCCAATATACCCCTTGGGGCCTCTCATGAAGAAATAATTAAGGAAGGAAGCTTCTAGTCTAATGATTTAGTTAATTTAATCCATCTCCTTAACAATGGGCTTTCTACATGGGCTAAGTTTAACTAATTAATTCATGTTGGTCCATGGGTCCAAACTAAACTAGTTAGGTCCACTAACACAAGTCCAAATTAAATAAATAACATCTAACAATAATTAAATAATACAACAATAATTATTTATTAAGCACAATAATTAATTAAATAGGAAATTACTAAAATACCCTTTCCTAGAAAATTGTGGTAGTGACAATATTTGGACAATGTTGAGTTTAAATAGAATTTACCACAGTAATTGATCGATTATCATGATGCTAAAATTAATTAATTAGCCATATTAAAAAACTCAACTTAAATATTGGGCTAAGATTCTCTCCCTTTTGATTATTTCAAATCAGTTAAGTTTAAGATATATATAATCGATGCATATATAAAAGTTAATAAGCACAAATTACTATATGTATACTACTTAAACATATACTTACAGAGTTAAACTTACTTCTCCCCCGTTGACACGATAAAAAAGAAGCTCCCCTATAATAGGAGATATTACCTAAGCTTCTACATGTGCATAAGCTCCCCCAGAGTACATGAGACGTTTGACGAATATACACATTTTTGACATATTTCTTCTCATTTGTCAAAATAGCTAGTTTACGGATCCCCCGTAAACCAAGAATATATCATGAAGACAAGGTGAGTAACATAAAGTATATAATATGATCATGTGGTAAATGAAGTATTAATAGCTAGAATATCAACATAAGGAATCATGTAGAATAATGACTTATATACTTACCAATTGAAGGTAACTAGATACAGACATATTCAATACATAGTATAAAAAGCATAAAAACATTAGGCAACAATTTAGTCATATGCAAAAGACAATTTTCAAATATCCTAAGATATAAGTCAAATAAATCTCAAAAGTTATGAGGCATACATGGAAGAATTTAAAATACTACAAAAATTATGTAGTAGAAAATAAGCATATAATTGCAACTAGCCAAAGTCTAAATTGAAATTTAAACTAAGTGACATAGTTCAAAGACGGCTAGAAGTACCCAAAGTTGTTCTTAGTAAATCATAGTGCCACAGTCTATACTAAAAGTTGTCAACTTTAAGTAAAAAAATAGGGTCAGATTCACTGTTGTATTAAAAATAATTATAAATAGACCTTAACCAATCATATTCAATAAAGTGTTTATCATCATGGGTTAGTTGTAGGGGCCGGATCCCAGCTAGCAGTGGTCCGAAGATACCTAAGTACCGTGTCACTTAGGCTATTTATGCCTTTTTGATAGAAGGGCCCTTTCGGATTATAACCAAAAGTAATATTAACTTTAAAGAACTTAGATTTTACAGGTATATATGCTAATTGTAACAGCATACAACATTGTAAACTAGAATTCCTAATTCTTAATGAATAACGTTCACTCAAAGATAGCATGCGTAGATAATTGTGTCATATTAATAGAAAGTAAGTAAATGATTCCATAGTGTGAACTAATTAAATAACTAGATATGAATTAAAAGAGATTTAAACTAATCATGCAAGTTTCATATATCTAATATTGATTTAAAAATAAGTACCAACTAAAGGATATTAATAAAAGAAAGTAACAAAACTTTGATTAAAAATATACTAGATTCTATAATTTTAGCCATTCTAGGAAGAATCAATTAGCATGTTACCAAAGTGGCTCAAGTAGCCATATTTATGTTGGTGAAATTGCTTGAAAGATGACCTTTGTAGCTTTGCAATCACCAACATTGCATCCTCAGAGCTATAAATAGTAAATCGGGGTCTCTAAGACCAGCCGAATCATTTGAAGGACTGATCAATTAGCACCTCTAGTAGATTTCTCTGAACCGCTGAGAAATTATCATAATTTCCAAGATCAAATAGCATTTCAGGTTTACAAAAGTAACATTTTTTTCTTGTGACATTGAAGGACCGTAATGGCAACTCCAAAGGGAGGTAAATAGAGTGCAGCGGAATAATCTATCCAATTAAAAATTTATCCAAAGTAAAGGCAGTTAACTACTAACAGTAATTAGAAAGATAGATATATAAAGCAGGTAAGAGTGAGCAAACGCAAACACTGAGATTTTATCCTGGTTTCACTCTGAGAGGACTAGTCCAGGCCCAAGAACTCTTGCTCGGAGTTTTATCCACTATAATCACCAATAGTGAATCACAAGCTTTGATTTGAAGGCTTGCCACTTCTTTGCAACAACAAGCTTTGATACGAAGGCTTGCAACTTCACATCTAGAGGGAGAAAACTTATTGAGCCAAGCTCTTATAACTCTGATAAACTTCTAGACCGAGATCGCACTGGGCACTTAGAAGGCTAGGGAGTTAATCTTCGAGATGGGAAGGTTTAGGCTCAGGGTATAGCCCACTAGAAGATAGAAAGATGAAGAGAAGAGAGTGAGTTGGATTGATTTAAAATGTGAGAAATCTATGCCTATTTATAGGTTGTTACCAAATAGAGTTCGTCAAGAATTCGATATAGGATATTCATATTTTCGAACGTTGGGGGCCACAAAATTAGGGATTTTAGAACTTTTCATATTTCTAAAATACTGATCGAGTTCGGTCCGAGATCGGCATAAATTCGGTCTGAGTTCGATTGGATTCTTTTGGCAAGGTTTTCGTTTTATGTGTTGCTAGTTTGGGTTTGTATTTTGTGGATAGGTTTTAGGATCATTTGATTAGACTTAGGTTATGCCAGTGCGACTCGATGTACATCAGTCCTAGACTCAAATAAATTAAAATATTACATAGAAGATAAAAGGATGCAGTACAACCAGCAATCATCGCAGCATTGTTGAGTCTTCAGTTGTATCATATTGTGACATATCAAAACATGATTTAGTTAACTATCAAAATCAAGTTGACTGAAACCAAATCGGCCAACAATCTCTCTCATTTTGATAATTGAGAAACTATGAATGATACTGTAAAAACTTGTAAGTACATAGCTCTCCCGTAACTTATGGAGTAATTTGATACAACGTTGTCAAGTATCATGTTTGCATGTCTTCTCCCCCATTGTTATTTGATCGAAATGGCGTGCTCCCCTTAAATTGGTGAAGGTTTATGCTTGACAAGAAAATAAGAGAGTGAAACAGCAAAAATAACAATATCCAATTATTGCAAAAAGTTGATAATATTGTATTTTATTGAGTTCAAATTTCCAAACTAAAAGCATACAAAGAGTTATCTAAAATGTGATGTGAACATTATAGTAGAGCAAAATTTGAGTCTTTAAACTTTAAAAATCCATTATGACATCTAATCATCATCTTCATCATCATCAGGTTCAGTTGTTCTATTAGGATAATAGAAGGCGTCAGCTGGATCCAAGTATCTCTGAACATGAGCATGATCAATGTAATAACCTGGTCAATCGGGATCTCTGAGATTGAAGGATCATGATGGCTCATGATAAAATTTCAGTATTTGTGTTTGCTCTCTCTTATCCATACTGCTTTATATATCTATCTTGCTCATTACTATTTGTAGTTAACTGCCTTTACTTTGGATAAATTTTTAATTGGATATATCATTCCGTTGCACTCTATTCACCCCCCCTAGAGGTAGGTCGGCTCAGAGAGAAGTCAGAGCATCATCAGACAGATGATAAATTATTATGCGATCGAGCGCCAACATCCTTATGTTATGTATATACCCATCATCTTTGAGCATTTCCATATTCCTATGGATGAGTCGACTTATCTCTTTGAGCCAGCCTACCTCTCCAAGGCTCGTAGAACTGAGCCAACTTTTCCTTCTGATGATGATTCTGTATCTGATTCTGATGACCCAGCTGTCCCTGTTGACCCCACAGCTCATGTTACATCCACTCCAGCAGCATCTGCACCATCCTCCTCTGCACTTCCTGCCACCTTTGACTCCTTCCAGGAGATGTTTTGCAAGCAATTTCGACTATAAAATGAGTTGATGAATGCTCACTACCGTGAGAATAATGCCTTCATAGCTGCTCAGCTCCTGGAGCATAACAACATGTATATTACTTGTCTCTGCGATCAGCACTACTATACCACCATTCAGGCCGACTCCCTGGCCAACTCCATAGCAAATCTGCACTACCATTAGGCTCATCATCCAGTTATTCCATCCCCAGTGGTTCGTGATCCTTCTCGCCCAAGCTACTGAGTCGATGATCCTTTATTGCAGTAATACTTCGACCCGACGGGAGCATACTTTGACGACTACCTACCTGTTGATGACCCTGCAGATGATGACGATCTGTGACTGCAGTTATGTTGAGATAATATTATATTTTGTGCTATTTTATGATATTTTTGTTATTGTATGGATCTATATTATTTCAGTTTTATGGTTGTACTAGAAACCTTTATGCTCTATTTTATGATATTGCTCTAGTGAAAACGTTCTAACTATTGTTCTTAATCTATGCATGTTAGGCTTATTAAATGTTCTTGCACTTGGGCTAAAAATATTTTACTATGATAATTTATTCTTTTTTAATACACATCATATTCATATTTGGCTATTGTATGTTTATATTTCTTTTCACTTTATCATTTACTTCGGGGGAGCCTTCTTTGCCTCCTTATGATAAAATGACAATGGAAGAGAAATAAAAAATACATGGAATAAATAAGATAATTTATTATTGAGAATATATGAAATACTAGATTTATTGTTGAGAATAAATGAGATAATTTATTGTTGAGAATAAATAAGATACTAGATTTATTACTCAAAATTGAATATAATTTTGATAAATATTTATAAATTTCCAAGATCAAACAGCTTTTCAGGTTTACAGATCAATCCTCTCAACTCTCAGTGCATTTCAAAATTATGGGGGAGCTCTTTTCAAGCTAAGCAAAAAAGGCTACCTAATATCTAATCTGTATTTAGAATGGTTTGTCAATTATCATAATGGGGGGAGATTATTGACAAAAAAGTACAGATTGTTGTCAATTTGTACAGATTGTTAGTCACAGTCAACCTGATTATGATAATCGACAAACACCAAATCAAAAGTACAGCTACTAGATGCAAAGCATGACTACTGAAGTCAAGCCTCACTGCTACCAAAAATAGACATCTGCATCAGCTTATAGACCTCATATTGTCTAGTCTTTTATATTTCAGCAATATAATTTTATATTTTATTTAGTCTAAGACTGATGTGAGTCGAGTCGCACTAGCAACTTGAAGTACCTGTTCACTCACAAACCTACCTCAATCCACTTACAAAAAGATTACATTAGTCCACTCAAATGAGCCTAAACCTATGCACCCAAAATCAGACCAAACTCAACCTGAATCAAAACCTAGACCAATCTAAAATAGGCAGACCGAACTCAAAAAGAATTCTGATCGAATTCTGACTAAACTCGGTCAGGCTAATTTAGAATCATAGCCAGTTGTGATATCCCTGATTTTGTGGCCTCCAATGTTCAAAAATTTGAATATCCTATGCCAAATTCTGGCTTAACTCAGTTTGGTAAAAAAAAACTATAAATAGGCATGTATTTCTCATATTTTAAATCAATTCCACTCACTTTTTTATTCATCTTTCTATCTTCTAGTGAGCAATCCCCTGAGTGTTAACCTTCTTATTAACCTTCTCATATCCAAGATCAACTCCTCAGCCTTCTAAGTGCCAAGTATGATCTCGGTTAGAAGTCTACTTGAGTTATAATAGCTTGATTTATTAAGCTTCTTCTGATGGTAAGTCATCAAACTCTTCGTGTCAAAAGCTTGCAAAAGTTAACAAGCCTTCGGATCAAAGCTTGTTGTTGTAAGAAGTGACAAGCTTTCGTATCAAAGCTTGTGATTCACTATTGGTCATTATAGTGGATACAACTCTATGTAAGAGTTCTCGGGCATGGACTAGTCCTCTTAGAGGAAAACCAGGATAAAATTGTGGTGTTTGCGTTTGTTCTCTTCTTAACTCAACTGCATACATATCTATTTTTCTTATATAATTACTATTAACGAACTGCTTTACTTAATTGTTAGTAGTTATTTACTGTTTGCACGTCACATATTTTTAACTGGTGATTTTATTCTGCTGTATACAGAAACTTTATTTACCCCCCTCTATACACAAACTTTATTTTTAACTGGTAATTTTGGGCGGATAGGTTTAGGCTCATTTGAGTAGACTAAGGTAATCATTTTGTAATTAGACTAATGTAGGTTTGTGATTGAACATGTACTTCAAGTTTGCCAGTGTGACTCGACTCACATCAATCCTAAACTCAATAAAATATAAAAATATATTGCTGAAATATAAAATCTATGATACTAATTCAACGACCGTGATAACACCTCTAGAGGGGGGTGAATAGAGTGCATATAAAATTATTCCACAAGTTACGGGGGAAGCTATGCACTTACAAGTTTTTGCAGCATCATTCATTGTTTGTTAATTATCAAAATATGGGAGATTGTTGGCCCATTCGATCTTAGTCTACTTGATTTTGATAGTTAACTAAATCATGTTTCGATATTTCACAATATGATACAACTAAAGACTCAACAATTCTACGACGATTGCTGGTTGTCCTTTTATAATTCTTCTATATAATCTTTTACTTTATTTGAGTTTAGGACTGATGTACATCGAGTCACACTGGCATAACCCAAGTCCAATCAAATGAGCCTAAAACCAATCAACCATATACAAACCCAAACTAGCCACACATAAACCCAAAAACTTACCAAAAGAATCCAACCGAACTCGGACCGAATTTATGCCGAACTCGGTCAGTATTTTGTAAAATAAAAATTTGTGAAATCCCTGATTTTGTGACCCCTAATGTTCGAAAATTTGAATATCCTATACCAAATTCGGGCCGAACTCTGTTTGGTAACAACCTATAAATAGGCATAGATATTTTACATTTTAAATCATCCAACTCACTCTCTTCTCTTCATCTTTCTATTTTCTTGTGAGCTGTACCCGAAGCCTAAACCTTCCCATCTCCAAGATCAACTCTCTAGCCTTTTAAGTGCCTAGTGCGATCTCGATTTAGAAGTCTATCAGAGTTGTAAGAGTTTGGCTCAGCAAGTTTTCTCTTTCTAGTTGTGAAGTTGCAAGCCTTCGTATCAAAGCTTGTGGTTGTAAAGAAGTGGCAAGCCTTCAGATCAAAGCTTGTGATTCACTATTGGTGATTATAGTGGATACAACTCTGAGCAAGAGTTCTCGGGCCTAGACTACTCCTATCAGAGGAAAACCAGAATAAAATCTTGGTGTTTGCGTTTGTTCTTTCTTACCCTTACTGCATTATATATTTATCTTGCTCATTACTGTTAGTAGTTAACTGCCTTTACTTTAGATAATTTTTTAACTGGATAGATTATTCTGCTATATACTATTCACCCCCTCTTAAGGTGCCATCACGGTCCTTCAATTAGTATTAGGCCAATTGGTTAAAGTTTTGAATAACTTGTTGCAACATGTTATCGTGTTTTTCTGAATATTGTCCACATATTTTATTGTAACTTAGTATATAACAACAGCATCATTTCATCAAGAGTGAGCGGTATTCAAATCGAATTTGACGCAAATGACTTGGGTGAAATCCTATGCATTCGTGCTGAAGGTGGACCCCTCATCAATATTACTCAAGTTTAATTTGAAGACAACGTTACCCTAAAAACTTTTAAAAACCATATTTGTACCCCACATATCTGTCCACCCGGATGTTCTCATGCTAGATATTTGAACAATTATTTCTATGAAATACGTCGCATTATTTTATCCACGTTTCTATCTAAGAAGACTTACCATGATGAAGTTTCTTATTTAGAAATGTTTGCATTATATCAACTACATTTCTCTATTTCGTTCAAGCTTCCACAGTCTATTATATCACAAATGGTTCAATATCGCAAGAAAGGACATCCATTACTTTATGCCATGTACTTGCCAATTATATTTCTATTACTTTGACATTACACTAGACACTTGTCCACATCTTGATGACCATGATCTTTGAATCAAGTTCGTAGAATTGAGCCCGCACTTCTCTTACCATATAACTCGTCCTCCAACTCCAACACACACCCAACTAGTCCTCCTCCTACTACTGAGTCACCAGCCACCTTAGAATCCATCCTTACTCTGTTGCATTATCACTTCGAAATGGAAGATGAACGTTATCATGCTTTTAATTATCGTTATACACTCTGACTTAGGCTCTTAAAAAAACTTTGATGGCTATTTAGTATACTCTTCCTCAGCACCCAACCGAACTATTTCTAGATCTCAAAGCTCCTGATCAACTAGGTTATCACATCGATCATGCTCATATTCAGATATACTTGGATCAAACCGATGCCTTCTATGATCCTAATAGAATAGCTGAACCTGATGATGATGAAAATGATGATTAGATGTCACAGTGGATTTTTAAAGTTTAAAGACTCAAATTTTGCTCTACTATGATGTTCACATCACTTTTTAGATAACTATTTGTATGCTTTTAGTTTGGAAATTTGAACTCAATAAAATGCAATGTTATAAATTTTTGTAATAATTGGATATTGTTATTTGTGTTGTTTCACCCTCTTATTTTCTTGTCACGCATAAACCTCCACCAATTTTGGGGGAGCACACCATTTCGATCAAATGATAAGGGGGAGAAGACATGCAAACATGATACTTTGGCTCCTTATTTTGTTATTTTGTTATGGTATCCAATTAAGGTAATTGACATGGAACTTCATGGTGGGACAATGATAAGGTTGACACAAAATATCCTTAAAGGAATCGATGGTCATGTCGTCCACAAAGTTAAGTTTATCGATGCTAACTAAGGCGTCACCCTCGTTTAGGATTTCAAATTTTTTGTCTAAAGTTACATCATTAAACTCAATGTCGCAATATCTAGTGGTGTCATCAGCGGCATAAGAAATCTTGTGAACATATGAGTGATGGTCTAATTTGGATTCATCTTGAATGTCTCATACTTTTGTGTTAGTCTGCTTATCTTGGACACCTTCACCTGAGTGGTTCCTTCATGAGTCACCTCAATAAGTTTTTAGACCTTATGCGAAGTGGTACTTGTGGATACTCTATTGAATTATGTCCTATATACTATATAGAACAAAGCATTAATAGTTCTAGCATCAAGACTAGCTTATTTCTTCTCTATGTTTGTGTATTTATCATAGGCCTTATCAACAAGGTTTCCATCTATAACTATTCTAGGTGGCTTCTAGTATCCATCTATTATTACAGACCTTAGATCAAAGTCAAGAGACTTAAGATAAAAGCTCATACGTGCCTTACAATCTTTTGATTGAAAGGTATATATGGTGGATAGGTTTTAGGCTCATTTGATTAATAGGTATTCATATTTTCAGATCTGTTTATCTTTAGACAATTGTCGTCAAGGAAAAATGCATCTTCAAGATAGAGAACGCTTCAGAAGAATGGCTTCATCAAGTGCTGTTGATTTTAAATATAATCTTACATTTCATTGAGACTAGGACTTATGTACTTCGAGTCACACTGGCATAACACAAGTCCAATCAATTGAGCCTAAAACCTATCCACCATATACAAACCCAAACTAGCCACACATAAACCCAAAACCCTGCCAAAAGAATTCAACTGAATTCATGTCGAACTCGGTCAGTATTTTGGAAATATGAACAGTTGTTAAATCCCTAATTTTTTGGCCCCCAACGTTCAAAAATTTGAATATTCTAAACCGAATTCTGGCCAAACTCGGTTTTGTAACAACCTATAAATAGACATAGATTTTTCACATTTAAAATCATCCAACTCACTTTCTTCTCTTCATCTTTCTATCTTCTAGTGAGATGTACCCTGAGCCTAAACCTTTCTATCTTCAAGATCAACTCCCTAGCCTTCTAAGTGTCCAGTGCGATCTCGGTCTAGAAGTCTATCAGAGTTGTAAGAGCTTAGCTCAGCAAGTTTTCTCTCTCTAGCTGTGAAGTTGCAAGCCATCGTATTAAAGCTTGTGGTTGTAAAGAAGTGGCAAGCTTTCGGATCAAAGCTTACGATTCACTATTGGTGATTATAGTGTATACAACTCTGAGCAAGAGTTCTCGCATCTGGACTAATCCTCTTAGAGGTAAACCATGATAAAATCTCGATGTTTGCGTTTGCTCTCTCTTACCCTTACTCTTTATATATATCTGTCTTGCTCATTACTATTAGTATTTAACTGCCTTTACTTTGGATAAATTTTTAATTGGATAGATTATTCTGCTGCACTCTATTCACCCCCTCTAGAGGTGCCATTACGATTCTTCAATTGGTATCGGTGCAAGTTCTCTTATTACATGATTATCCTCCTTAGAGATTTATGGCAACTGTTAGATATATCCAAACCAACAATTGTGAAGGTCAGTTCATAATAGGCCACCTCTATTTGATGGAACCAACTACACGTATTAGAAGACACGTATGAGCTTTTATCTTTAAGTCTTTTGACTTTGATCTATGGTCTATAGTAATAGATGGATACAAGAAGCCATAATTATAGATGGCAATATTATTGTTAATCCCTATGATAAATACACAGACACACGGAAGAAACAAGCTAGTCTTGATGCTAGAGCTATTAATGTTTTGTTCTGTGTTGTAGCCATGACATAATTCAATAGAATATCTATATGTACCACTTCGTATGAGATCTGAAAATTTTTTGAGGTGACTCATGAAGGAACCACTCAGGTGAAGGAGTCTAAGATAAACAGACTAACACAAGAGTATGAGGCGTTCAAGATGAATCCAAATGAGACCATCACTCAGATATTTACAAAATTTCTTATGCTGTTGATGGAACCTTTAGATATTGCGACATTGAGTTTAATGATGTAACTTTAGGAGAAATCCCAAACGAAAGTGACACCATAGTTAGCATCGATAAACTTAACTTTGTGGACGACATGACCATCGATTCCTTTAAGGGTATTTTGTATCACCCTTATCGTTGTCCCACCGGAAAGTTCCATGTCCATTACCTTAATTGGATACTATAACAAAATAAGGAGCCAAAGTATCATATTTGCATGTCTTCTCTCCCATTGTTATTTGATCAAAATAGTATGCTCCCCCAAAATTAGTGGAGGTTTATGCATGACAAGAAAAGAAGAGAGTGAAACATCACAAATAACAATATCCAATTATTGCAAAAAGTTGATAATATTGTATTTTATTGTGTTCAAATTCCTAAATTAAAAGCATACAAAGAATTACCTAAAAAGTGATGTGAACATCATAGTAGAGCAAAATTTGAGTCTTTAAACTTTGAAAATCTATTATGACATCTAATCATCTTCTTCATCATTATCAGGTTCAGTTATTCTATTAGGATCATAGAAGGCATCATCTAGATCCAAGTATCTCTGAACATGAGTATAATCGATGCCATAACCTGGTCGATCGGGATCTCTAAGATTTAGAAATGGTTTGGCTGGGTGCTGAGAAAGAGTATACTAAATATCTATCAAGGTGTTTCAAAAAGCTTGAGTCTGGAGTGTTTGACGATAATCAAAAGCACGATAGCGTTCATCTTCCATTTTGAAGAGATCACGCAATAGAGTAAGGATGGATTCCAAGGTGGCTGGTGACTCAGTCGTAGGAGGAGGACTAGCTGGGTGTGTACTGGAGTTGGAGGACAAGTTATATGGTAAGAGAAGTGCGGGCTCAATCCTACAAACTCGATTCAAAGATCGTGGTTCATCAAGATGTGGACAAGTGTCCAAAGGAATGTCAAAGTAATAGAAAATAATTGGCAAGTACATGGCGTAAAGTAATGGACGTCCTTTCTTGCAATATTGAACCATTTAGGATATAATAGTCGTTGGAAGGTTGAATAGAATAGAGAAATGCAGATGATATAATGCACACATTTCTAAATAAACTTCATCATGGTAAGTCTTCATAGATAGAAACGTGGAGAAAATAATGCGATACATTTCATAGAAATAATTGTTGAAATACCTAGCATGGAAACATCTGGGTAGAGAGATATGTGGGGCACAAAGATGGTTTAAAAGTTTTTAGAGTAACGTTGTCTTCAAATTGAACTTGAGTAATATTGACGAGGGGTCTACCTTCAGCAGGAATGCGTAGGATTTTACCTAAGTCATTTGCGTCAAATTTGATTTGAATACCGCGTACCCTTGATGAAATAATATCGTTGTTATATGCTAAGCTACAATAAAACATGCGAACAATATTCAGGAAAACACGACAACGTGTTGCAACGAGATCTTTGAATTGGAACTTTTGAAAAACAGAAAGGTAGTCATTATAGTAGAGATAGTCAATAGGGTTACCAGAAAAGATGGTGCATTTGGAGAAATCATTAAACCATTCAGTAGAGTTTTTATGGTTTCTAAAAAGAAAGCCATTGAACTCGCCAATGTTTGGCATAATGGGACAAAATAGAGGATCAAGAGATGTTTCTAACTTCCTTTTAGGAGCCATAAAAAGTTTTTAGAAGAGAGAAAAACTAGGGTTTTTTAGAAGAAGAGGTAGTTTTCCATTTGTCTGAAGGCAATACCACGAAAAAAAATATTTATAGAGTAGCAAAAACCTTAATTAGGAAGTTGTTAATTAAATAAATATTTTGGAATAATGCGGACAGAATTCGTTCAGAATTTGGTCCTAATTTGGTTCCATTATGAACCAGGACACAATGTCAACTTTATTCGATAATTTGGTTTCCTGATGATAAATATATGAAAAATAAGTGCTAAAAGGGATTTATTATATTATAATTTCTCGTAGTCAAATTATCTCGTAGTAGCTTTAGGGGCCGGATCCCAGCTAGTGGTGGTCCGAAGACACTTAAATACTGTGTAGCTTAAGGTTATTTATACCTTGTTGACAGAAGGGCCCTTTCGGCTTATATCCAAAATTATCTTAACTTTAAAGAACTTAGATTAACCAAGTATTTAAAGCAGCTTATATTCTTATATTTTATCAGAATTGAGAAGTCCTAATTCTCGACGGATAAAGTTGAATCGATCTTCAGCCAAAGGTTAGTAAATATGTCTTCTAATTGGTGTTCTATGTCAATAAATTCCAAACATATTCCCCGTATTGTTGATGGTCCCTGAGAAAATGATGTCTAATCTCTATGTGTTTAGTGCGTGAATGGCATATTGGATTCTTGGTGAGATTAATAGTGCTAGTGTTATCATAATTAATAGGAATGTTCTTGTAGTGCAGATCAAAGTCTTCTAAGATTTTCTTCTTCCACAAAATGTGTGCACAATAGCGTCTTGCGGCGATATACTCAACCTCAGTTGTTGATAATACAACAAAATTTTGCTTCTTGCTAAACCAGGAGACTAAAGACTTTCCTAGGAAATGACTTGTGCCACTGGTACTTTTTTGATCGACTTTGCATCCAGCAAAATCAGCATCCGAGTAACCAGTAAGGTCGAAGGACGTGGTTCTGGGATACCATAATACTGCCGACAAAGTTCCTTTAAGGTATCTGAAGATATGCTTAACTGCGCACAGATGTGGTTCCTTAGGATTAACCTGATATCTAGCACAAAGACATACCATAATACTGGCGACTAGCAGTTTACCACTTTCATCCAGGTTAAGCGTAGTTGATGTTGACATTAGAGTTTCGATAGGTTTTGCGTTATCCATGTCAAACTTTTTAAGAAAATCCTTCGTGTACTTAGCTTGACTGATGAACGTTCCTTGTGAGTCTTGCTTGATTTGCAATCCTAGGAAAAATGTTATTTCTTCCATCATGCTCATTTCAAATTCACTTTGCATACACTTAGTAAACTCGTTACATATTATCTCATTAGTAGATCCAAATATGATATCATTTACGTAAATTTTCACTAAAAGTATAAAATCGTCAGTATTTTTAATAAACAAGGTAGTATCAACTTTTCCTTTTAAAAAAATAGTTTTTAAGTAGAAAGGAGCTAAGGCGTTCATACCAAGCTCGTGAGGCTTGTTTGAGTCACTATGGAGCCTTCTTAGCCTGTACACGTGGACAGGATATTTGAAATTTCAAAACTAGGGGATTGTTTAACAAAAACTTCCCTCTTTTATAAGATCATTTAGAAGCACTTTAAACATCCATTAAAAAAGTTTAAATTATAAAAACTAGCAAAGCACAGAGCATACAAATAGACTCTAGTCTAGCAACCGGAGCATAAGTTTCATCATAGTCAATACCTTCCTCTTGGTTGTAACCTTGAGCTACGAGATGTGCTTTGTTGTATGTGACTGAACCATTCTTATTTAATTTATTTCAAAAAACTCATTTAGTACCAATGATTAGATAATCATTAGGTCTAGGGTCAAGTTCCTAAACTTGATTAAGTTTAAACTGGTTGAGTTCCTCTAGCATAGAAGAAAACCAAAATTCATTAGTAAATGCTTCTCCTATGTTCTTAGGTTCTATTTGAGAAATGAAAGCAATATTTGCAATGATATCTTTATTTGAAGAGCGTGTACTTACACCTTTTGATACAACAACTATTACCAAGTTTTCTAGATGATCTGTAGAGAATATCAATCTCTTGGGTGGACTTTCCAGATAGCTTATACTGGTCGTATCTTCAGGAGCTTTGTTGGATATAGGTCAGACGTTTTTGTCGTCAATGTCGTTTAGTACTTAATTATTGAGTTCATCAAATATAACATTGATTGATTCTTAAACAGTCATCAATTTCTTGTTGAATA
This sequence comes from Iris macrosiphon, assembly GCA_036927795.1. Lineage (NCBI taxonomy): Eukaryota > Viridiplantae > Streptophyta > Magnoliopsida > Asparagales > Iridaceae > Iris > Iris macrosiphon. The sequence goes on from JAYESA010000014.1 coordinate 68,187,520, forward strand.
CTAGATATCCCTTGTTTTTGGCGGCATAACCTAGAAATATACCTTCATCGGCCATGGAGTCAAACTTTCTAGGTTATCTTTAGCATTAAGAATAAAACATTTGTAGCAAAAAACTTTAAAATAGCTAATATAAGAAATTCTATTAAACCAAAGTTCATAGGGGATTTTCTTTTATATAGTTCGAATAAGCACCATATTCAAAACATGGCAAGCTATATTTACATCTTCAGCCCAAAAGTATTTCGGAAGATTATACTGATTTAACATGACTCTAGCCATATCACCGAGAGTTCTGTTCTTCTACTCCACAACACCATTTTATTAGGGAGTTCTAGGACAAGAGAATTCATGAGAAAATCTATTTTTATTGCAAAATCTTTAGAAATCACCATTTTTGAATTCGCCTCCACGGTCACTTCAGATGCGAGTAATCATGAAACCTTTTTCGTTTTGAACCTTTTTGTAAAAAGTAATAAATTTAAAAAATGACTTATTTTTGTTTGCAAGAAGTAAAACCATGTATATCTAGAAAAATTATCAACGATCATATATGCATAAAACTTACTGCCAAGACTAACGACTCTACTAGGTCCAAACAGATCCATATGCAATAGTTGCAATGGTCTAAAGGTACTTGCAGCGTTGATGGACTTAAAAGAAGATTTAGTAGCTTTATTCTTTTCACAGTTAGAATATACCATATCCTTATTGAAAGTAATCGCTGGTAAGCCTCTTACCAGCTTCTTCGTGGATAATCCTGCAATAGTATTCATGTTAGATGTCCTAGACGCATATGCATCATCTTTATTGGCTTATAGACATCTGCCTGCATTGTTAATATCCTTTGAAAGATAAAATATATATATGTTATACTCCCTAATACCTTCAAAAATAATCTTACCTGTAGATCTTTCATAAATAGAATATTTGTCTTTTACGAAGTTAATACCATAACCATGGTCAGCTAGATGACTGATGCTGAGTAAGTTATGTTTTAATTCCTTTACTAGACAAACATCTTTAATAACAGGATATGGAGGAATACCTTCATTACCATTACCAATGAAATATCCTTTGAGGTTATTACCGAAGGTGACGTATCGTTCTTTCTTCATCCATAGCATTGCAAATAGGTTAGCATCACCCGTCATATGTCGTGAGCAAATACTATCGAGAATCCACTTGCTTCTAGCATGAGAGGATAGTTTCACCTACAAAATGAGTTTAGATGTAACCCTTGGTACCCATTTCCTTGAGGGTCCAGTTATTTTAGTCTTTTGCACCCATGCATAAAGATTCATATCTACTCATTTTCTAGTTCTACAAAATCTAGATATATGTCCTTTCTTACTACATTAGTGACATATAACAGTGTTATGGGTACTTGGTGCAGTATGATAGATATGAGTATGTGAAGTAATTCTTTGTGGTTTACGTGGTTATCTATAGTAATACGTATAATTTTATATAGTTGTATGTTGTGTTCTTCGTGAATGATAGTGTGGAGTGTTGCATGCATGATTGTGTGAAGCATTAGGTTTACTTGTGGATGTCATGTTGTGTGTGTTTACTTATTTAGCTACGTGTCTCGTGTTAGGATGGGTAGTGGGTTGTTCAACCTGTTTACCCAATCTAATATCTAATCTTTTAGAGGTAGCGTAAACTTTATCATATTTAGCAGTTAAAATATCTATTCTACGAGCAGTAATATAATATTTATTTTTTCTGATTCGAGTTCCTCTTTAAGTTTAGCATTTTCTTGAGAGCTCTTGTCAATGCTATCAAGTGTCTCATGAAGACTAAGCTTAAGTCAGAATATCTTATCTAAATCATTACAAGTAGAAGTATTATTTACTTCACTTAGCAAAGAGGTGAGTCTTTCTACTTCAGTATGATAGTCTTGAACGTCTTTCCTAGCATGCTTGTATTTATTTCTAAGCTTTCTAAAATTCACAAGTAAATCACTGAAAGCATTGCCTATTTTATCAAAAGTAAATTCATCATAGAAAATTTTATCTGTTACCTAATCAGTCAGTGCCATGAAGCAAAGGTTTGTCGTGTCTCGAGGATTTTCTTCTTAATGTGTAGAGGATAGAATTATGTGGATATAATGTAACATTGCAGTGTGTTCAACTGATTTTGTCTTCTTCAGTGGCACATGAACTAGTGTAATGTGGATGGAAAGAGGGGCATTGAATATAGGTTAAATGGTGTCATTTATATACTAGTGTCTGATACATAATGTAAATATGAATATTGTATATGGATTCATGGGTTTACTGCCATTGCTCTATGTGTGTAGGTGGGTTGTTGAGCTTAGCAAGGACACCAGTAGGATATATGTAATACTTGGAGCAGAAAATAGTAAACATGTGTTGAACAGGTAGACTAAACAGTAATGGTAAATTTTGCTCTATTTGTGTAGGTAACACTCAAGAGAAATAGTGATGAGTTGTGTATTCTTTAATAAATGTGAGGGAACCGAAACAACAAAAAATTTATGATGTTAGGAACATATGTGCTGTGATGATATTTGATTTTCATATGAATTATATAATACATTGGTCTGCAGTAAAAGGTGGAGAATACACTGTTTATAAGAGTGGCTTCAAATGATGAATTTAATGGAAGATGGGGAGTTGGAGGTTTAAGTCTATTGTGGTCAATGGAAATACCCAAATTACTTAATGACTTTGGTAGTCTAACAAATAGCATATATATATATATATATATATATATATATATATATATATATATATATATATATATATATATATATATATAAGTAAGCCAAAACCATAAATTAATTAATCCTTAAAGCTTATTTTTTTAGGTTATCTTGGTTATCTGGACTCGGACTCCAAACCGTATGTCCTCTTCATCTTTCCGGCTTATGGACCCAGGCAAGTATACCTTGTCACTCTTATTTACAATTCTTAAATACTGCAACTACATTTATTTTATTTTATTTCTGGTTGAACGATATTGTGCGTCCAAGGATAACTTGGGTAGAAGTTGGTATTACCGATTACGCGTGACTTAGTATTTAGAAGCCAAACCCTTTATTTGAGAGAGACTCCAATCTCTCTTATGACCATGAAACATTTATGACATGAAGAGTTTCATGTGTGGACACAGACTCTTGTACTAGCCATATACTAGTACAATCAAGATGCGTGATAGTAGCATTTAAATACTTTGATCCCGACTCACGAGTAGAAGCTGGACATTTCGTGGTGTACGACAGATACAGCAATATTGGGTGAGGAGAACACTCACTAGGCGTATAGGCTGACTACACTTTGCTTTTGTAACCCTCCTTCTCCTTCGGAGTACCGGGTATGATGACCATATATATATATATATATATATATATATATATATATATATATATATATATATAGTATATTCGGTCTCTGGCGTCCACGACGCTAAGCTGTAGTAGGCCTCTGTTTCCCCCAGGGAATTATGTCGATCCCATTTAGCAAGCAACTCATGCATCGAACGTGGTTCTCATTGTATTTTACACTTAGTTTAGTACACCCTTATTTATTGCAGTATTTTTGTATCATTAGTGGCATATTTCTATGTATCTTGTTACGTCCCTTTGAGGACCTGGTTCTCTTCCATATTTGCATTATTGATTATCGTTGAGTTCTTCTAGGGCTGCTGATAAGTATCTTCCCGGTTTACAGGTATTGAGAGTAGTTACATGTATCATGTATTCTATAATTTATCTATTTTGTTCTTACTGTTTATTTTTTGCTATTTAGCATAGTATTTGTAGACTCATATTATTATCTCTCGAGTCTATTCGGGCAAGTATGATTTTTGGACTGCAGACTGATACTCATGTCTTCCTTTCTTTATGATCTTTTCTTTTGGATTGAGTTAGAAAGATGATATAGACTTAGCTATAAAAATCTCGAACAAATTATATGTATTCTAGTTGGACTGGAGTCCACTTGGATACGTAGCTGGCTATTGCCACGTAGCCTGGTTCCATGTATTTTGGGACCGGGGCGTGACATAGTTTTTGTGGTGGCCCATGCAGGTCAGAGCATATCATCTCGGTTACGTTACGGTACTGGACGAGCCTGTAAGTTAGGATTAAGGGTGAATTGGATTTCAATCCATAACTGATTTGAAATCTTCTCTTACATTTGATTATCGTTCTTGGACTTCATAATTTTATTCGTCCATTCTCCTTTGATATTGCTATTATTATTTTTCGTCTCTCCCTCTTCCAGAGAGATGAATGCTCGTGCGTGGTGATTCCCTCCAGGAGCAGATTATCATAAAGACAGAAGAAGGCATGATTTGTAGAATATTTTATAAGAAGATTGTTGTAGGTTTGGATAGATGCTTTTCCAGATAGTTGTGCTAGATAGATGATATAAGGCTTAAGATAAGAATTGAACCTAACAATAAGAGCCTTGAACCAGAATAACACTACCCTTGCCTAAGTGAGAAGTGAATTAGAAGTATCGAAGGTTCAATCAGATTTAATTACAAATCTAGAGGGGAAATTGTTTAATTATAACAGGTCAATAATTACAGAATAATTTATGGAGATAAACAGTTTGATGTTAGGGTTAGTTATAACCCAAAGTGTTATAGTAACTATGTTATGGACTTGAATAAATGGAACTTGAGGCTCTCATTTTGAAGAAGAAAATTAGATAATATGATTGGGTAAAGGCCTTTTGTAGATAGAAGCTATTATAATGACAATTGATTTTGAGTAAACTCGTACCTGGATGATATAAATTAACTATATTATGATGATAGGTTTCTAAGGAGGAATGATGATAGTGGATATAAGTAATTCAAGGGATACAATTTTATGAAATGCATTTGATTTGATATGACATGAAATTAAGGAAATAATTACAAGAAGAGTTTTTTTTTTAGATGCATTATAAGAAGATTTAATTAATGTCACTACCACATTTTTAGATGAGGGTATTTGTGTTATTTAGCATATTTATTATTTAGTGATTAAATATTTATATATTGTGTTACTAATTATTTATATTGTGTTGTGCTATTTATTATTAGTTAGTGGGCTAGCCTATTATTGGACTTGTCATTAGTGGGCCCATTAAATTGTCATGACACATTGAGCCCAACATTGGGTTAGCCCCATTAGACCCATTCCATTAATTAATTAAGGAGATTATATTAGTTTTATGCAGAATTATAAGCTTCCTAATATAGCCCTCCATAATTAAACCTCATAACTAACTAGTAGGGTATATTAGACATTACTTGTTGCTTGGAGAAGGGGAAAAGGGGGCCGACCTCTCTCACTCTCTCTCTCTCTCTCTCTCTCTCTCTCATTAATTCATTTCATTAGAGATCTCCAATTATGTTCTTCCCCAAATTGACTTATCCCTCCACCAAATTTATCCTAATTCACTCTCATTCCCTTCCATTACATCATCTAATGAGCATTGGAGCTTGGATTATAAGGAGCACTTGAAGGAGGAATTGACAAGGAGAATGTCATAATTGTGTCTATTTGGATTTTTATTAGGAATCCATATACCAATAGGTAAATTCTGATTTCTCCTATAATCTAGACTCTAATTCATGCATTTAACCATTATAAAAGCTTCATTGGCTTAGGACTACCCATAGGAACAAGAACTAGGTTTATAGGACCCTATTATGATTTCTACATAGGTTTTTGTGCCCATTTTGGAGGAATTCCGAGATTGATGCATCAAGTGTGCGTCATGAGACTAATTAGATCTAATTAGACTTAGATTGATGATATAGGAGTAGATACGTGTCCATAATTAGACACGAGTAGAGCGTATCATGGTATTTTGTGATATGGTATGATACGAGGTTCATTTTGGGTGATTTGTTAATTACTCTTCAATTTTACTTGTAACTAGTTGCATTAGTTATGAATAAGTCTATTTGATATGTGTGAATAGTAATTGTTGAGAATTATGGGGTTTGATACTTGGTTTGGGTGCGTATCATGGATACCCTAACCATGCACTAATGGTGTTTGGTGATATGACTGTCAGTGTGAAGTATTGTATTCACTCAATTATGTATATATTTCTATATGTTAGTATATATCTATGCTTATACGATAATATATAGGAGAATACACCAACAGCAGCAGCCAGTTAGGGAACTAATTTGAGTATTATCAATAATTGTTTAGTACTTGGTGTTAGCTAGTGTTAAGGGCTTGGAGAGATGCACTAACAGTTAGCATATAGGTAGTGTGTAAAGCCCAGGTTTAGTCTATGGCATGGCTCGGGTTGAAGGGAGTTTGTATACAGCAGCAGCAGTAACAGTAGTGAAGCTTTGGGGCAGTATTGTGTACAACTAGTTAGATGGAGAAGGGGTCGGGTTATACCAGATAAAATAGGAATCAGGTATGTGCACACCCTATGTGAATTTCAGTTCTGGTGGAGTTGAACTACACAGGCAATAGTAACTGAGTGTGGTACAGTTGTAACTATCTGCAGTGACTGCATGAGACTTATCCTAGTATGGTGTTAAACCCTTGTGTATTTGGGTATCAGAAGTGAGGGTAGACATATAGTTAATAGGATATGAGGTTTAGCTTACTGTTAATATATATTAAAACTAAGGGAGTATCAGAGATCATGGGTACAATTTGTATATATGAGTATGTGGTTAGAAGTTAAAGAGAGAGAGGGAATGCTCGAATTAGCTGCATATGCTGCATTGGACTGCATCAACATCTATAGTGGGTGTCCTACACTCGAGTACCCAGTGGTGGCGGCAGCTGCTGCAGGAGATTAAGAATAGCAACAGCAACAAGTTAAACACAAGAAGGAGCAGCAGCAACACCAACATTAGCAGTTGGTATTGCTAGCAGGCAGACATGTGACTGGAGAGTACACCCTAAGTGAAGGTTGTAAAGGAATGTGAGGTGCTAGTGAGTGTTAGTGTGGGAGTTTAGTATTGTTGACCAGGGTATTGATGAGTATTGAGGGAAGGTTAACATGGGTAAATATCCACTTATGAGTTAGTACATTGGCATTCAAGTGATGTTTGGGGTAGGGTATTCAATATACCAAGGTATTGGATGTAAGGTTCATGGGATACGATGTATTGGCAAGGTATTCATGATATGAAAATATTTGAGTATATGTTAAGGTATTAGTTATTTAGTGGGGGTATTAGTGTAGGCACTACGGTAATACTTGATAGTTATAAATAGTTCTAGGATAATATAATTTTTATATAGATACCTTAGTAATATTAGCTAGTATAGCTAATACTAGCTAGTATGGATCTAGAAACCTAGGTATAACCTAGTTTTGACTAGTGTTAACTAGTTTGAACCTAAAAGTCAACCCTTTAGGTATTTGGCCTAGAAATGGCCTAGAAAATCATATTAGTACATTTTAACTCATTTCTCATTCATTATACCCAAGTGACATGATATTTCCTATATAGATGTGTGTGACACCAGCTCGGACACCGAGTTATACCATTTGCTCCAGACCACAAGCAAGTACATTATCTGATAGTTTCCTTATTTGATAGCCTCTATTTTTTATGTATTTAGTATTGAGATATTTGATTCCTGATACGATGGTTACATAGATTAGTATACATGGATCTTGGTCGGGACCACAAGCAAGTACATTATCTGATAGTTTTCTTATTTGATAGCCTATATTTTCATGTATTTAGTATTAAGATATTTGATTCCTGACATGTTGCTTACACGGAATAGTATACATGGATCTTGGTCAAGAGAAGTTATTGTTATGATTACTCAGTGATCGTTGTGTCATGCTTCGTGCTTACTCAGTAATTACCGTGATATCTTAGTGATTATATAGACCGTGATCATAGTGCATGTATAGACCGTGCAGTATGATGTACGTGTTATAACGTGTCATAATTTGGATCCATGTACTAGTCGACGGTTGGGAAAGTATTAGGGGATATGTGATCATACCTTATAGTCCATGATTTAGTGTAGCCCGTGATAGCTAGCAGATCATGCAACTCACGTGTGATTATACTAGCTTCCCTTTTATATATAGCACGTGCTAGGCCCAAGCCGATCACATTATCTTACTAATATTTTAAGGTATATTTACTATATTGTTTCCTTTATTCCAGTTCATTATATTGATATTCCTCACCATATTATTCTCAGTTTATTGCCACTATTTACCATGATGCTCTTCTTGTGATATTTATAGTTTAGTTACTTTGATCATTTATTTTCATTGCTATCGATGTTTCATAGTTTCTGTCAATTATTGGAACTGCTATTGGGTTGTACTTCGCTCTAATCCTAACTGGATATACTTTTCAAATAATTCTTTAGAGGACTGATGTCCTACGCACTACGGGCCACAGGATGGCAAGCTAGTTGAGATAGCAACCATAGAGCTTATTGAGATAGTACCAGCAGTCGATGAGACTTAGCTAGTTCATTTATGATTTTGTTTATGTCAGTTAAATACTTTTGGCATGTATTATATTTGAGATCATTGTGTTAAGATTGGACTTGGACTTGTGATGTATTTGACTCTGTATTTCTTTCCTTCTATTCCATATCGTGACATATCTTCCTCTAGTTTATTATTGTGAGTATTGTTTACCATTGTCATATTATCATATTGTCCTCTATTTGGGAGTTGAGATATCTTGACAGGTACATTATGTATATTATGTGAGATATTTAGATAGTATTGTTAACCCAGACAATATTCTACCACCGATGCTGCGGCGTAGACTAGACGTACCCACATACTCGTGCCCCTACACCGAGTGTGGGTCGTGACACATTTTTGTGGTAGCCCATGCAGGTCTTGAAGTCTTCTGCATAGTATTGCTCAGACTTGGAGTATTACTACAAGTTGGCTATGGGATATAGGACTAGAGATATAGGATAAGAGGATACTCAATCACAACTAGGAATATTTTTAATCTATTAGATTTATTATCTTTATCATTCTGAATAATTACTTTATTTGAAATATTATTGTCCTTCATTGATGCTATCATATCTTCCGCAATATTGATTCCTTTATTTTGAATATATCTTTAGGTTGCTGTCGAAGACTCGATAGTAGTGCTTTGGAGCAGTTTCGGCAAGGTCAGTTACTTTGTCACCTCAGAGAGAGATAGCAGATGCTGCTCCGCCTTCTTTTATTCAAAGGGTTGCCTCCCCAGTCCAGGTGGAGATTTTAGCAATAGCTTTTAGGGGTGCTCCACCACCAGTTCTGAGGGATGTTTCAGCAGTCACGGAGGACCTTCCACCCCATCACCCATGCCAGCAGACGGGACACAGATGTTTTCCATGTTCTAGAATATGATGGCAGTGCAGCAGAGGCAAACAGATATTTTATGTTAGGGCATCGAGAGTGCTCACCAGTTAGCACTAGCAAATATGGAGAAGGTAGCGCTTGTCCAGCCGCATATCGTACCGCCTCATCCCGTCCCGCACCAGCCAACGCCGGGTACCATTATTGATTTCAAGAGGATGGGACCCAAGGACTTCAAGGGCATCGAAGGGATCTTGTACGCTGACTATTAGATTGAGAACATAGAGAGGACCCTACAACTGGCACAGATTTTGGAGAGTCTATAAGTAGAGGCAGCGGGCAGCCAGATATTCGGTATTATCCTAACATGGTTCCATACAGACCCGAGGATCGCAGTGCCAAGACTGACTTGGGAAGCTTTTAAAGAGATTTTCAAGGAAAAGTTCTTCCCAGATGTGGCTCTGAGTGCCCTAGAGAGCCAGTTCTTATACCTCGTCCAAGGGAGCATGACGGTGGACGAGTACGCCGTGGAGTTCTGCAGATTAGGCAAATGTGTGGAGGGGAAAATCCCCTAGGAAAGGCCAAGAAGTTTCCAAATAGTTTGATCAGGGAGGTTAAATATGTCACTAGGGATACTACACAGCTACATTAGAGGAGATTCTGATGGATGCATAGAGGCTTGAGGATGACTTGAAGCTTAAATCCAAGATAATGAGAGACACATCGGGAGGATCTAGCATTAGTGCGGGTCCAGCTAAGCAACCCCACTTTCAGCAGCAGAGGACCTTCCAACCGTAGAAACAGTAGTTTTATGCACCATTTCGAGCACCAGTGCAGCTGACGCACCAGGCCCCAAGACCGGCACAGCAGGCCCCATAGTGTACTCATTGTTAGAAGATTGGACAAACACGGGAGGTTTGCAGGAAGAGGCTTGGAGTGTGTCTCTATTGCGGAGAAACATGCCACCAGTTGAGGGAGTGTCTAGTGGCTCCAGTTTGAGCAGGTTAGGGAGCAGCACCGGCGCAGAGAGCACCAGTGAGGCCACCTACGGGACAACAAAGGGGACCTCCTTTACTGACTCATAGAAGCGTTTAGTCCAATACCAATAGCAGCAGAAAGGTGCACCGCGAGGGCGAGCTTTCGCTATGATAGTTGAGGAGGAGGAGTCAGTCGGAGATGTGATATCAGGTTCAGTTCTTCTTGATTCTATTCCAGCTTATGCTTTATTTGATTCTGCTGCTTCCTATAATTTTGTATCTGTATCTTTTGCTCTTAAGCATCGTTTAGAGTCTGAACCTTTGGCTAGGACTTGCAAGATTACGACTGGGGGTGGCATTATCCTGGTCAGTGATGTTTGCAAGGATCGGAGTGTTATACTGGGAGGCCGAGAGTTGAGTTCGTGCTTACTCGTAATGTCACTTCTGACCTATGATATTGTACTCGGGATGGATTGGTTGAGTAGGCACCATGCTAGTATAGATTTTCATAGAGGCAGAATTTTATTTCGACCGCCAGGAGAGCCAAAGTTTAAGATTTCCAGAGGAGCAGCAGAGCAGAGCGAGGATGCCATCTGTGGAGCCATGGTGGAAGAGAAGGAATTTCTATATCTGTTGACAGCAGAGTTCATGGATTTTTTTGGAGGAGTTACCGAGTTTGCCACCAGACTGAGATATTGAGTTCTCTGTAGACTTGATGCCAGGGACAGAGCCGATATCTCATCATGTCTATAGAGTTAACAACAGCAAACTAGTAGAGTTAAAGAAGCAGGTGGATTAGTTAGAAGACAAAGGCTTCATTAAATCCAGTTCATTACCATTGGGGCTCCGGTATTGTTTGTACTGAAGAATGATGGGTCGGTACACATGTGTATCGACTACCGGGCTCTAAACAATTTTACTATCAAGTACAAATATTTGTTGTCGATAATTGATGATCTCTCTGATCAGTTGAGCGAAGCAAAGGTTTTTTCGAAGATGGACTTGAGGTCGGGTTACCACCAAGTAAAAGTGAAGAAGGAGGATATTCCAAAGACAACTTTTCGGACTAGGTATGACCAGTTTGAGTTCTTGGTAATGTCGTTTGGGTTGACCAATACCCTGGTGGTATTCATGAATCTGATGAACAAGGTGTTCCACCAGTATTTTGATAAATTTGTGGTAGTATTTATTGATGACATTCTAGTGTATTAGAAGACCTCGAAGGAGCATGACTTCTCAGCTCCCGTCCTTCCTCCTATTGTGCATATACTCAAAAACATCTGTGAAACTGATACTAGAGGGATCTCCCCCCTCCTTCGCCAGCTTCTCCACCTGTGTACGAAACATTAAGAAAATATATTAGCTTGATAATTAATATTATTTAACTATATAATGAAAATATTTAAGTAATTCACATTATCTTACCAGGTTTTGATGGTGCATAGCGATGGGGATCGATCCACCAGTATGCAGACTCCCATGAGATCATACCTTCTTCCCTTGCTCGGACCTCTTCTTAAACTCAGGAGTATCAAGCTCCTTCTGCATCTTCTCCCAAAAATCATCATGGATCCAGGGTTTCTTTTCCTTTCCATCATTTACCATTTTTTGCAAATCATCCTTCGTATCCTGCATCTTCTTGCTACAAGAGCCGCGATATGTCTTTCTGATCTTCGCATCGCGATGCTCTGGCCACTAGTAGGTTTTCTGACATACAAATTTAATTAACAATTAATATAAATAGATTAATAAATAGAATAATAGAAAAGATCGCATATACCTTCATCTGGTCAAGCCATATATATTACATGTCGGGCGGCTCGGAGAATCTAAGGTAGGGACCATGGTAGTTCCCCCTAATAATTTCTCCAAGTGCTGGAGTAGCACTGTAGGAAAAAAAACCTATAAAGAAATAACAATAAATTATTTAGTTGAATAAATAAATGAAACATATGAAATTAACTACATCAGATGAAACATATAAATTTATTTATAGCTCTTTGGTCGCGGGCCAAATCTTCTTTCTGAACTGCCCCTCCGGTCTCTCTGGTTGTGACGGAGGACCACCCGGTCGGAGGATATACCTACTACTAGCATCATACTAGTCCGGATACTCCGGGGCCCATCGTACAGCTGCCGGAGTATCTGGTAGACGAACTGACGATGGGGTGCCGGGATCTGCATCAGATGATGACAGGGGCATAGATGCCGATGATGGAGCACCGGGGATGTCTGCAACAAATGGCAGAGTATCTATGCATGTAGCCCATGGCAGAGTGGAGGTGCCTGCGACCGATGAGAGGGTATCGGGATCACGTAATCGAGGAGATAATCCATCCCTGGTAGTAATAGATCATGACCACGACCACCAGCCATCTATGATCATGATTCACATATATAGACATCTAATAAATAGAACTAAGCAACATAATAGACATCTAATAAATAGAACTAAGCAACAAGATAGACATCTAATAAGTAGAACTAACCAATAAAACATCTATAAAAATTGAGATAGAAGTATTTTCAGTAAGCGATAGAAGTATTTTTAGTAACAAAATTAAAATCCATCTCTAGGTACAACATGTAGACAATATATGTAATCTAATCATCGCCATCATCATTGTCATCGTCGACATCGTCATCGTCGTTATCATCCTCATCAAGCTCTTCTTCATCTTATTCCTTTTCTTCTTCTTCTTCTTCTTCTTCTTCTTCTTCTTCTTCTTCTTATTATTATTATTATTATTATTATTATTATTATTCAGAGACGTCTTCCTGGTCGTGGACAAGGCTAATTATTTTGTTGTGAGATAAGTCTTGTATATCAACCTCTTCCTCTCCTCTATTCCTCTGTATTTTAGTAGTGTTGATTCACTTCACATCTCAACCATCTAAGACACATCATAATAATAATTCAAGACGCAGAACAAACTTTGTTCATGATGTACAAAATATGATCTAGCAAATGTTTTTATCAAATTCGGTCATATCGTATTAGTTTTGATCATTCTTCCTCAAAGTAGGCAGGCGACCACACAGTTCACGTCGTGCTGTCAACTTTGTCACTGAATTAGCCAATGGAATAATCTCGAGCACCGCATTGAATCTTCTTTTGGAATACTAATATCTTGTTATGAGAGGTCAAATCGTGTGAAATAAGATATAAAATATTGCATTGGTGCTTTTATATGTATCCAATGTGAACTATGCAAGTTTTTGAATACTCCCAAAAAAGTATTTAGCAGATCTATAAAATAAAAAAATTCTATTGTGCTTCTTGCCACATATTACCAAGTATGACCAAATATCCTTATCAACATCAACATAGTGCTCCACACTTGCATTGTCAGCCCAAAATATTAACATTGTCAAAATAAAGAATAAAGATAATAGAGTATATTAAAAGAATAAGATCAAAAGTAACAAAGGAAAGTTTACTAAACCTAGGAAAACTAAATTCATTTACAGGAAGATCAGTTTGACATATCCATCTCCATGTTTGAAATTTTAATGCTTATTTTGATCAAAGCATTCTCTTCATTTATCTTATATAGCAATCTTGTACACAGATGAAATATTCCATGAGTATATAACATAAGATGGAAGATGTTAACCTTCTAACAACAAACATGATAAGCATATTTATATATGAAAGCTCGTATATTGGGCTTAAAAGACTCTTGACCACTCTGTACTGACATATATAGCATAGTATCTATGACAAATACTCTTGCCAAGTACCAACATGTAGGTGCTATTTGACAAGGTTAAGGGAGGGATTCATCTAGGCACGTCTAAAGGGTTTATAGTGCATGTTTTTAGCAGGTCGATATTGTGGTAATGAGTCTGGAGTGGAGTTAGCTTCTAATATTAAAAATGTCAAAAAATAAACTTTGAACGATTTATAATTAGAAGATAGAATATATGAAATATAGGTTTAGAAGCTTATAAGACATGGAGTAATTTATAATGGCTAAGGGATGCCAAAGAATGCTAGTGACCTTTATCTAGGATAAACTATTTACTGTGATAGAGAGGTTCAGAAGTATGTTGTTTATAGAACTAATGCAGAATGCGTCAAGTGGAGGAGTGCTTCAGAAGTGTGCTTTTTATCATACGGTACCCTTGAATTTAAATGGAAATATATATTACTAGAATCTAGATATGTCGTATGGGTTGGAATGTTGGGACATTAGGGGTACTAGTCAATTCCCTATTAAGTTGGTATAAGGTTTGTTGACCCAAACTGGATCACAGTCAACCTGATTTCGATAATTAACACTGTGATATCGGTCATGACTAAATTATGACACATCGATTACTAGACGAGATATCAACAAACTTCGTCGGACTACTGCTACATCTTCTTTATTATGTTTTAGAGTATGTGATTTTTCTATTTTGTTTGAGTATAGAAAATATGTACATTGAGTCACACTGTGGCATATCAACCCTCAACATATTTCCTATAGCTCCACCAAACAAATAACCAAGTCCAAAACTAAACCAAACCAAAACCTACTCAAACCCAGTTATAGAGCTTCTGGTCTGAAGCAGACCGAACTCGGGCCAAACTCAGTCCCCGACCGAACTCGGGCCGAACTCGGTACCCTTAAAATCAGCAACCTAATTCTTTGTTCCACCTTGTAACGAGTGTCCAACGTTCAAATTTTTTGAACGTTAGAGGACAAAACTCTGGCCGAACTCTGCCTAGCCAGACTAGTATAAAGAGAGCATGAACTCTCTCATTTCAGATCATCCATCATCTTTTAAACTCTCAATCTTCTAAGATCTACTCTTCTAACCCATACTCTTACAAATCTCCTTAGCCACAACTTCCTAATCCCCTAAGGTGCCTCAGTGCGATTTAGCTAGAAGTTGTGCAAGAGTTGTAAAGTGTTCTCACTTAAAAAATTCCAAATTTTGCCTCTGCAAAGTTGAAATAGTCGAGCGCTTCAGATCAAAAGCTCATGTCTGTAAAGAAGTAGCAAGCCTTCGGATCAAAGCTTGTGTTTCACTGATAGTGGATTCAAACTCCGACCTAGAGTACTCGGGCCTGGACTAGTCCTCCACGAGGGAAATAAGGATATATCGTTGTGTTTGTGTTTGCTCTTCCTTACTCTATTTACTTTCCGTATTATTATTCTCTAACCTTTTTTTTTTGTTAATAGTTGCTTACTGACTTAGTCTTAATCAGTTTTAATTGGTCACTATTGATACATAACTCTATTCATCCCCCTCTAGAGTTGCTTACACGTAACTTCAATTGGTATCAAAACGAGGATCTCTTGATAAAGGATTAACACCCTAGAGCTTATATATGTCAACTACACAACCAATCTACACCAACAATGGTGAAGGCCAGTCCACAAATAGGCCACCCATATTTGACGGTACCAACTACACTTACTGGAAAACACGTATGAGTTTTTATTTGAAATCACTAGACTTTGACCTATGGACCATAGTTATAGATGGTTAAAGGAAGCCTGCTAGAATTTCCATTGACAAAAATCTTGTAGAGAAAAACACCATAACAAATATACGGACCTAGAGAAGAAACAGGCAATTCTAGATGCTAGGGCTATTAATACTCTCTTCTGGGCTGTAGACGGGACTGAATTTAACAGGGTATCCACCTGCACTACTTCACTTGAAGTATGGAAGCTTCTGGAGGTGACCCGCAAAGGAACCACCCAAGTGAAGGAGTCAAAAATCAGTCGGCTAACACAAGAGTATGAGGCATTCAAGATAAAATCCAACGAGATGATCATGCAAATGTTTACCAGATTTCTTGACATCGTCAACCCGCTATCCTCCCTCAGCAAAGACTACACCAACCATGAAAAGATTCACAAAGTTCTAAGGGGGCTCACAAAGAACTGGAACCACAAAGCCACGATAATCATCGAAGGCAACGATCTCACCACTATATCTCTGGAGACTCTGATGGACAAACTGATGACGCATGAGCTCGACCTCAAAAAATTTAAAGAGACTGCTCCAAAGGAGAAGGAAATTGCTCTAAAAGCCCATCACCGGAAGGCTCTCCACAATAAAATAAATGATGATGATTCTGAAGGTGATGATCAAGTACTGGTGGTTCGCAATTTCAAGAAGTTCTTGCGATTCAACCGAAGGAAAAAGGAACAACAAGGGAACGATGATGAAGAACCTATCTGCTACGGTTGCAAGAAGATGAGGCACATCAAGAAGGAATGCCCAATAGCAAAGAAGGAGAATCGGTACGATAAATCACATAAGAAGCCATCATGTCGAAAGTATGCCAACACTAGCATATGGCATAAAAGTGAGGCAAGTGACTCAGAAGAAAAGGAAACTCCTCAAGAAGCTGCAAACGTATGCCTAATGGCAACCTCTGACAAGTTAACAGAAAATTATCTTGATGATTTTACTTTTGATGAGTTATCAGATGCTTTCAGTGATCTTCTTGAAGATCATAAGAAAGTGCTTAGTAAATACAAACATGCAAAAGCTGAGATTTATACTCATAAGATTGAGATACATAGACTGGCCTACTAACTAAATGATATAAGAGAGACATCACCCACGAAGGACACTGAGAAATTATCTCAACTAAAATTGAGCTTACACGATGCTGAAACACGTATTGAGAAACAGACACTAGATCTTGCTAAACTCAATAAAGAGTTAATGGAAGAGAAAAATAAGTACAATATGACAGTAGTCAAAATTAATTCTTTAACTGTCAAGTATACTAAAATGTATGATGCCTCTAAAAAGTTAGAGATCAGGCTGGGCAAAGAGGTTGTTCAACCTCAAACTCAGTCTTATACTAGAAACATATACACTAGACATGTACCACAACACAAGACTGTACGATACAAGAAGACCAAACATATACATGCTGCACACAACCATGCTTCCTTGTACACATATTCTCATAAAGCACGTCATCTACCCATACAAAGACACCATTATTATTCTATTCCTAACATAAATATGCATGCTACCTGTCACTATTGTGGTAAACATGGACACATATCACGACAGTGTAGAATTAGGAAAGTAGTAAATTTAAATATATATATATACATGGGTGCCAAAGACTAACATCTCAGGACCCTCAAGAATTTGGGTACCAAAGGTCACATCTACTCATGTTGCAGGTGGACCTTCCCTCATCTTCTAGAAGCAAATAGATTCTCGATAGTGGGTACTCATGACACATGACTAGAGATGCTAATATTTTTGCAACACTATCCATGAAAAAGGAAGGATATGTATCCTTCGGCAACAATCTGAAATAGTATATAATAGGTAACGGTACAATAGGAAGATGCCTATATGCTAACAAGAATAAAAGATTACTATGGCATATGTGTCTAGGACATGCAAACATGGATACCATATCAAGACTTTCAACCAAGAAGCTGGTAAGAGGGATACCAGAAATCACATTCAAGAATGATACGGTATGTGCCAAGTGTAACACCCCGTTCCGCTCAAGCGGACTGCCATCTCAAATGGCAAAAGCGCAACTGTCCCGACCGGCTTTGCCTCGATCAAGAAACAAAGGATATCCAGACTTGTCCCTACAGGATCCCGGCTTAGGCTTTCAGAGGCTCGCTCAGACGTATCGCTCTACCGAGGCGAATCATCGCTAAGGTGGGTGGCTACGGTGAACTTGTCTTTGCTTAGCCAGCACACATAAAATCTGGAATATTCATGCTAGTCACTAGGTGATTCATCCCCTGCATGCTAATAAATCCAACGCACCTAGCTAAGGGAATAATCCCAACTTGTATTGCTTGCTAGAACATGGAAATGAAATACTGCTTATATGTTCAGACCCTCGCATGCTAAGTCCCTTAACAGTTTCATCTCTCGGCCTACCTTCGGGCCCGAGCAAACGTGCTGATTATGTTCCTTAGAACGCATGCTTATCTGGTTGATTGTTACCGTGTTTTCATCCAAACTCCGGGAGACTACTACGTAGTCGTTCCGTGCCTGAACGAACCTGCAAGTATTCGGGACCGCTAGGTCACCAAGGCAATCTCTGCCCCAGGAGAATTGCATCAAGGCAAAAGACAGTCACTGAACAAAGAAATAGGCAATGCATCTTGTCTTGTACTATTGTTGCCTCAAATAGCTTGCCTCTTGTCTTGTACTCTTGTTGCCCCAACCAAGGCCCCGTTCGATCATGGACAACCAGTGCACAGGGAAACGGTCTCGCGGGCGATGTTGGGGCACTGGCATCGACCCGGTCCGGGCGAGACCAATTGTTCTTAGTCTCTTGTTCGGCGGAATGGCATGCAGCGCCTCTTGTACTTTGTTGCATACCATTCTCGTCTAGACTAAATAGTCTCTTGTTCGGCAAAATAGCTTGCAGCGCCTCTTGTTCTTTGTTGCAAACCATCTCGTCAAGACTATACCGTCCATATGGCATACGCCAATGATCGCCTTGTACTTAACTTGTTGCATGCTTGCTTGTAAATGAAAGATAAACAAATCATCCTCGCTTAGCGGCTATCCGCGTGCGAGGCATTGTATAGCATCAAGAACAACTAAACACCTGAACGATCTTGAAATAAATATTCTTGTTTGCATATGCTATGCCTCCTGAATGTTTATACATGCCCCTGCTTAAATTAACAATGTTTGCCTTGGACAGGAAAGGATAAATGGTAAGTCTCGTCGTGTTTCCTCTAACATCGCACAGCGCACTGCCCGACACGTTAGGCTATTCAATATCTGCATGAAACTGATCCTAAGGCAACTAGAAAGACATCTTAATAGTTGTGCACGAAACTTATATTACGTGTTTGGATTTGTCGAGCGGGCGAGTAGCTTCCCCACCAGTGCATTCAATGTACTGATAATCCACCAGTTTGTATGCAGAGTGCGGGAGAACCTCGTTCGGTGCGGATGCCTCCTTCGTGCGTGCTAAGGCCAGGAGTTCCCTCTGAAGCCTTGTAACGGTGCGTCCGGAACTGAAGCACATATACAAGACATAATGTTGGAGCGTCGCCTGAACATCGTCTGTACAATCATTCCAAAATTATAGCCACTTGGCACGCTTTATGTTTCAGAGAGAGAGGCTTGAGCGACTTGTAATCTCGGCTATACGCCGCCTGTAACACATGTTTATATCAATAAAGAGCTTGCTTTACTTCAACTTGTGGTTCAATGCTTCCGCTATATTTGTCGACTCAGTGAACCTGTTACCGATCGCCTATGCGTTCATGACTCCGCTGCACTCGGACAATCTGTGCGACTCTGTGG
This sequence comes from Iris macrosiphon, assembly GCA_036927795.1. Taxonomy (NCBI): domain Eukaryota; kingdom Viridiplantae; phylum Streptophyta; class Magnoliopsida; order Asparagales; family Iridaceae; genus Iris; species Iris macrosiphon. The sequence goes on from JAYESA010000014.1 coordinate 68,207,057, forward strand.
CTTAGAATTCTTGCCGCCAGCCAATGAACCATGGCCTTGCACGGGAGTGGCTCACGCTCGTGCGGCATCACGTCCGGATGGGTTAAGCGATCGTTCCGCGGGAGCGCTGGCGAGAGTGATTCCCACCTAGCGGGGACGGCCGATTGCCTGCGGGAGATCGGGGCGTGACACCAAGTGTAAGAAAAATAAAGCAACAGAATCTTCATTTAAATCCATCAATGTTGTAAGTACATCCAAATCCTTGCAACTTCTTCATATGGATTTATTTGGTCCGAGTAGAGTAGTCAGTCTTGGTGGAAAACTCCATGCCTTTGTTATTGTTGATGATTTATCTCGTTACACTTGGGTTTTTTCCTTTCAAATAAAAGTGATACTCTTTCTATTTTTAAATTTTTTGCTAAAAAGGTACAAAACAAAAAAGGCTTCATGATTACTCGAATCTGAAGTGATTATGGCGGCGAATTCGAAAACATTGATTTTAAAATATTTTGTGATTTGAATGGTTTTGATCATGAGTTTTCTTGCCCTAGAACTCCCCCAACAAAATGGTATTGTGGAGCGGAAGAATATGACTCTTGGCGATATGGCTAGAGTTATGTTAAATCAGTTTTCTCTTCCAAAATATTTTTGGACAGAAGCTGTAAATACAACATGCCATATTTTGAATAGGGTTCTGATTCGACCTATATCGAAGAAGACTCCCTATAAGCTTTGGTATGATAGGACTCCAACTATATCTTATTTTCGAGTGTTCGGTTGTCACTGCTTTATCCTGAATACCAAAGACAACTTAGGCAAGTTTGATGCCAAAGCTGACGAAGGTATATTTTTTGGATATGCCTCCAAGAGTAAGGGATACAAAGTGTTCAACAAGTGCTCATTAATTGTTGAAGAATCTGTTAATGTTACTTTTGATGAGTATGACAGTCCACCAACAGCCCCTGAAGATGATGCTGAGGATGATGATGATGTACATATCAAGCCAGTGTCTTCTACCCCTGATGATACAATATCTGGAATAAGTTATCTGGAAAGCTTACCAAAGAGGTTGCGCTTCACAATAGACCATCCAGAGAACTTGGTGATAGGTGAGGTATCAAAAGGAGTAAGTACTCATTCAACTATTAGAGATTCTATAGCCATTACAGCTTTTATATCATAAATAGCACCTAAGAATGTTATAGAAGCTTTTTCTGATGAATTTTGGACGTCTGCAATGCAAGAATAACTCAACTAATTTGAAAGAAATCAGGTTTGGGAACTTGTTCCTAAACCAAATGATCATCCAGTCATTGGTACTAAATAGGTTTTTCGTAACAAACTAAATGAGGAAGGTTCAGTGACACGTAACAAAGCGCGTCTTGTAGCTTAAGGATACAACCAAGAGGAAGGTATCAACTACGATGAGACATACGCTCATGTTGCGAGACTTGAATCGATATGCATGCTTTATGCATTGCAAACTTTCAAAACTTTAAACTTTTCCAAATGGATGTAAAAAGTGCGTTTCTTAACGGTTTTATTAAAGAAGAAGTTTCCGTAAAACAACCACCAGGTTTTGAAAATTATAAGTTTCTTGATCATATTTTCAAACTTAAGAAAGCTCTATAAGGCCTCAAACAAGTGCCTCGTGCTTGGTATGAGCGTCTAAGTACTTTCTTACTTGAAAAAAGGTTTTCAAAAGGAAAGATTGACACTACACTTTTCATAAAATCAATTGATGACACAATTTTATTAGTGCAAATTTATGTTGATGATATTATTTTTGGTTCTACTGATGAGGTATTATGCCAAGATTTTGCAAAGTGTATGCAGAATGAGTTTGAGATGGGCATGATGGAAGAACTAAATTTCTTCCTCGGATTGTAAGTCAGACAAAACTCACAAGGAACCTTCATCAACCAGTCGAAGTATACAAAGGACCTGCTGAAGAAATTTGACTTTGAAAACGTTAAACCAATCGGCACTCCAATGGCCACTTCAACTAAATTGGATCTTGATGAAAGCGACAAACCAGTCGACCAGCATAAGTATCGAGGTATGATTGGTAGCTTACTTTATTTGACTGCTAGTCACTCTGATATAATATTTAGTGTTTGCCTGTGTGCTCGTTATCAAGCTAACCCTAAGGAATCACACATGAGCGCAGTTAAACGTATCTTTCGATACCTTAAGGGCACTTTAATAGTGGGCTTGTGGTATCCTAAAACCACGTCCTTTGACCTAATTGGTTATTCAGATGTTGATTTTGTCGGATGCAAAGTCGACCATAAAAGTACCAGCGACACGTGTCATCTCTTAGGTAAAGATCTAGTCTCTTGGTTTAGCAAGAAATAAAATTATGTTGCACTATCCACTACTGAAGCTGAATACATATCTTAAGACGTTGTTGTGTCCAGATTTTATGGATGAAGCAAACCCTAGCAGACTATTATTTAACTTATAAGCACATCCCTATATTCTGTGACAACATCAGCACTATCAATCTGACTAAGAACCCAGCATATCACTCACGCACTAAGCATATAGAAATAAGACACCACTTTTTAAGAGATCATCAGTCACACGGAGATATTAATTTAGAATTCATTGACACTGAACATCGACTAGCAGACATATTTACTAAGCCACTAGCCGAAGATAGCTTTAACTTTCTTCGTCGGGAGTTGAGAATTTTAGATGAAAATGTAATTGAATAGATTTAATTTGTTTAAATATTTGCAATCTCATTATTCACATATGCTACATTATTTTGAGTACAAGCCGAAAGGGTCCTTCTGTCAAAGAGGCGTAACAACCTTAAGCGACATGATATTTAAGTGTCTTCGGACCACTGCTAGTTGGGAACCGACCTCTACAGCCAACCTGAAATAATTATTCATATGCTGAATAAATATTTTGCATATTTTTATATCATATTCTATCTATTACGCTTGTGTTCATATTTCAAAATTAACAAATCTTTGACTATCTATTCATGTTCTTATAGCTTTAATCTGGACCTTTTATCTTCTGGCTTAAACTCACTGGAGTACTGGACCCACAGGGACCGAACTCGGCCCGAACTCAGTCTAGGACCGAACTTGGTCCTGTTCGTTCCAGAACCTTCAACGAATAAGAGCCATCCGATTATGACTTGATCAACAAGCCTTTTATCATAGCAGTCGGCCCTAAAACTGCTATTTTTGACCCCTTTCTTCATCTTCTTCTTTCCTCCATACTATTTCTCTCAAAACCCTAACCCTATATTTTGAAAAAAATGGTCATTCTCTCCTAAACTCAAGTTTTGAAGGTTAATCAAGGCCCTTATCCATTATCTATACTATTTTTTTGAGGTATATCTCTCTATTTCTCTTTTCTCTTTTTAATTTTTTTTCCATGGCACCTAGATTACTTTCTAGAGAAAAAAGAAGGAGAAATGAGTCCTCTTCATCCAATCCTCCACCCAATGAGGATCCACCCCATCCTTTTTTAATCATCTACCTTCTCCAAATGACAATACTTATAATGCATATATTTTTGTTTTTTTAGAAGCATCTAAAGAGTGGTATGATAATTTTTGTGCACGTAGTGTTTGTTCAAGAAATCCTATCAACTTCACTATCTTTTCTGAATTTGTCTCTATTTTTAGAGATATTTGTTTAGATGACCTTGTTTCTAGCCATCAAGATGTTTTATTACAATCTTACATATGATGACCGTAAAATTTATTCTAGAGTCACCGGTATTAATATTGAATTCAATGATTTTGACTTGGCAAAATATTTACAGCTTCTTGAACCCAATACTTGGGAAAGCCTTGTCGACGCCTGCGAATTCAAGTTTGTTGATACAATTACCCTAGAAAGTTTTAAGGACATGATATGTGAACCCCATCCTCGTCCTCCTAATCGACTTCGTGCTAGGTATCTCAACCAACATTTCTATGAACTTTATCGTATTATATTTTCTTCCATCTTGCCAAAGGCTGGATCTTCCGATGAGGTTACCTATCTTGAGATATCCGCTCATTACCATCTCTTTTTTACTATTCCATTCAACTTTTCACACACAATGATGGATAGTATGATCCATGCATGAAAGAAGAGCAGGGCACTTGTTTATGCCATGTACCTACCCATGATATTTTCTACCTTCAACATTCCTCTTGAAGACTACCAGTTCATTAGTGCTCCTGTCTATCTATATAAAGCTCATAGGACTGCTCATGCTCCTTTACCTCCAGCTCCAGCTGAGGAAGCCTTATCTGACTCTGAGGCCCCTCAAGTTGAACCCCCTTCCAACTTGGCTCTATCCAGGACATGTTGCGAGACCACTTTCAGTTGGAAGACGGTCGCTATACTCAGATGGATTATCGGACTACTCTTCAAATGTCTGCTTTCAGCAACACTATCTGTCACGACCCAATTCCGTAGAATCACTTGAGGCGTCCCCCGAATCGTGACCGCCGTGCGGGACTGGAGTTGCGCCCGCACAAGGCTTTAATGATTTGCATAGCAAGCACATATTCAGAGTACGCAGATAAATTAAAACACAGATTTGAAACATAGAAAAGTTCTTTTTATTGATAATGAACATCTATTACAAACTCTTGAACGAGTCAGCTAATATGCCGAACGGCTTATAAAAGGGTTGACTCAAAATGAGATAGCAGTCCTGTACATTACATCCTTTTATAAACTCAAAATGATAAAGACCTCCTGGCTGGAGGATAGCTTTGCCACGGAGCTGCATTTGTGTATGAAGAGTTGCAGCTCCTGTCTTCAAATGCTTCAGGGGGCGCGGTAAAGATGCGCCAACAGTTGGACTGGATCGGGTAGACGACTTCCGCTCCTCGCTCGGTTCGCCTTAGTGCGGAGAACCTATTTCAACGAGGGTCAGCATATCGAAACATGCTGGTGAAGGCGAGCTAGCCTGACTATACCAATCAACACGTTGTTTAGTGAAGCATGCATATTTTTGTGGGTTTCTATCTTGTCTTAGTTCATTTACAAGTAAGCAGTATATTGAATTTTCTGAAAATGAATGTGCCACCGTTAGGTGAATTTTACCTGACCGTCTGAATTACCTGCACAATACTTACCATGCCTTCCCTGAAACGAAGACACAAGTTAGTATGCAACAGGTTTAAATATACAATGGATCACTGGCGTTTGCCATAAAGGATACTAGTCATAGACGAGAATAGGTTGCAGCGAAAGTACGGTGGGTGCTACAAGCCATTCCGTCTAGTACAGTTGACTATACAGTAGGGTTCCGTCCGGACCGGATCGGTGCCAGTGCCCCAGCGACCGTCCGCAGAAACCAGTTACCTTGTGCACAAGTTGTCCGTGATCGAACAGTACGTTTGCTAAGTTAACAGTTCATGCAGTTGAGGCAAACAGTAGTACGGGACAGTCGGTATTGCATGATTTATTTAACATAGCCTCTATGAACAGTTTAGCGCATACAAGGTGTTCCATACTTAGCACGATTTATAGAACAGTTATGAACGAACTAGCATACAGTATGATAACAGTTCACATATTTGATTGACAAGCATAAGAACCAAGTCTATTCTCTTTTATCTTGGTTTCTTTTATTATTACTTGGTATCGTTTGATCGGGGCGAAGGAGTGAAGCTTGGAAGCAGGGCTAGCTAATCGGGTTGGTAGCCACTCACTTAGATTTTTGGAAAGAAGAAGGAAAGAGGCGCTTCACGACTCCGCTCGCAAGCCGCCTACTGCTCGTTCACCTGCACACGAACAGCTCGATTAATACTTCTTCCTCTCTTTCCAATCTTAGAATAGAAGTGCAAGTCAATGAACGAAAACAATGAAAACCATCGAAACCGTTCAAGGAAAACAAGCGAATCCCAAAACCAACTCAAAGCACGAAAGCAACAAGCGACATCGAAAACTGAGGCAATAAAAGATAGCAGCGGAGAGGTCCCTCCTGACTCTGCCGCTAAACCGATCCTTGGGGCGCAGTCCACTGAATATGGGAATCGATTCCGAAGAAACAAATCCATAACGAGGACGAGTTCTTAATTCAATCTATCCCGATCGAACGATACCGTCTTGTGTTTCTTAGCCGCGCTCTCCGCACCGGGAGAACGGGGCGCTACATCCTACCCAACTAATTGGAAGTTTCGTCCCGAAACTTAAGAATAGGACCTACCGTTAGGGAGCATTTCGTTCAGGACGACGGTTAAGGCAGCTCAGTGGACAGTCACGAACGGTATGGTTTGCTTCACCGCAAACTAAACATAACCCAAGTTTCAGGCGGCACTTATCTATTGCGTGCCCAGGCCGCCTACAGAAATGGCATACTTTGTCTAACTTTTCTCCATGCTTGCCACCATTATTCGGACGCTTTGCAGCGTTGTTTCCTCTGTCGTTGCTTTGGCGTTTGTGAGTGTAGGTATGCACAGCGCCGGCAGGAACGTGAGGATAGAGTGGTTCGAGAGATAGGGCGTGATTCATGACTTCACGCATCGTACGATACTGAGGAACGGCTACGTGCGAATGGATGGCAGGGCGTAGTCCACCTTCAAACCTTCTAGCTCGACTCGCTGCATCAGGTAAATAGGCCCTAGCGAATTTGGAGAGTCGGTTGAATTCGGCGGAGTACTCCTTAACTGTCATGCTGCCTTGCCGCAGCTGCACGAACTCGTTTTCCATTTGACGTTGTACTGGAGGGGGTACAAACTCCTCTTCGAACGCGGCACGAAAAGTCGTCCACGAGATCGCCTCCTCTCCGTGATCAAATTGGAGAGATCGTCAATGCACGTCCCACCAATCATGTGCGTTGAGGCGGAGCTGTAGTTGCGCGCAGGAGACGCGCTTATCTTCGGGGACCTCTAGCAGAGCGAAGTGATCTTCAAGTTCGGCCAACCAATCTAGAGCTACGACTGGGTCCTCAGTCCCGTTGAATGGGGTGTTGCAGACTTTCTTGAAGTGGCCAAAGTCGAAGGCAGTCACGTCCCTCGTCCTTGGTATTTGCGGTGTCTCTACTTCAAGCACGGGCTGTTCCACCGGAGTCGCTGGCGTTGCCGCAGACTGGTTGGATGCCAAAGTCTGAACGATCTGCTGCAGGGTATCTACCTGCTTCTGTTGGACTGAGAATCGTGCTTCTATATTGTCTTGAAACTTGAGCTGACTCTCTTCCGCCCGCTTCTCGGCCCGTTCATAGCGAGCCTCGTCCCTTTGTTGGTTTGCCTCCAACATCTGCAACATTCGTTGGACGGGATCGATGCTTGGCACGGCTCGCTGGCTCTTTGAACTTCCCGAAGTATCCGAACTACTTTCTTGGCCTTGCATTTCGTCCGGGGTTTGCGCTGCAGATTGCGCTGGAGCCATTCCTTCAAAAGAAGGTAAATTACATTAGGATCATAATGTATTATGGACTTATTGCATGAACGTATCTCATTTTGGCCTAGCGAGTTCAAGAGTTCGCACAGGAATTTTTGATCGTTAAAGGAACTTTTCCAACACGAAGTCTAAGGAACTTTGAATCTGTGCTCTGATACCACTATGTCACGACCCAATTCCGTAGAATCACTTGAGACGTCCCCCGAATCATGACCGCCGTGCGGGCCTGGAGTTGCACCCGCACAAGGCTTTAATGATTTGCATAGCAAGCACATATTCAGAGTACGCAGATAAATTGAAACACAGATTTGAAACATAGAAAAGTTCTTTTTATTGATAATGAACATCTATTACAAACTCTTGAACGAGTCAGCTAATATGCCGAACGGCTTACAAAAGGGTTGACTCAAAATGAGATAGCAGTCCTGTACATTACATCCTTTTATAAACTCAAAATGATAAAGACCTCCTGGCTGGAGGATAGCTTTGCCACGGAGCTGCATTTGTGTATGAAGAGTTGCAGCTCCTGTCTTCAAATGCTTCAGGGGGCGCGGTGAAGATGCGCCAACAGTTGGACTGGATCGGGTAGACGACTTCGGCTCCTCGCTCGGTTCGCCTTGGTGCGGAGAACCTGTTTCAACGAGGGTCAGCATATCAAAACATGCTGGTGAAGGCGAGCTAGCCTGACTATACCAATCAACACGTTGTTTAGTGAAGCATGCATATTTTTGTGGGTTTCTATCTTGTCTTAGTTTATTTACAAGTAAGCAGTATATTAAATTTTCTGAAAATGAACGTGCCACCGTTAGGTGGATTTTACCTGACCGTCTGAATTATCTGCACAATACTTACCATGCCTTCCCTGAAACGAAGACACAAGTTAGTATGCAACAGGTTTAAATATATAATGGATCACTGGCGTTTGCCATAAAGGACACTAGTCATAGACGAGAATAGGTTGCAGCGAAAGTACGGTGGGTGCTACAAGCCATTCCGTCTAGTACAGTTGACTATACAGTAGGGTTCCGTCCGGACCGGATCGGTGCCAGTGCCCCAGCGACCGTCCGCAGAAACCAGTTACCTTGTGCATAAGTTGTCCGTGATCGAACAGTACGTTTGCTAAGTTAACAGTTCATGCAGTTGAGGCAAACAATAGTACGGGACAGTCGGTATTGCATAATTTATTTAACATAGCCTCTATGAACAGTTTAGCGCATACAAGGTGTTCCATACTTAGCACAATTTATAGAACAGTTATGAACGAACTAGCATACAGTATGATAACAGTTCACATATTTGATTGACAAGCATAAGAACCAAGTCTATTCTCTTTTATCTTGGTTTCTTTTATTATTACTTGGTATCGTTTGATCGGGGCGAAGGAGTGAAGCTTGGAAGCAGGGCTAGCTAATCGGGTTGGTAGCCACTCACTTAGATTTTTGGAAAGAAGAAGGAAAGAGGCGCTTCACGACTCCGCTCGCAAGCCGCCTTCTGCTCGTTCACCTACACACGAACAGCTCGATTAATACTTCTTCCTCTCTTTCCAATCTCGGAATAGAAGTGCAAGTCAATGAACGAAAACAATGAAAACCATCGAAACCGTTCAAGGAAAACAAGCGAATCCCAAAACCAACTCAAAGCACGAAAGCAACAAGCGACATCGAAAACCGACGCAATAAAAAATAGCAGCGGAGAGGTCCCTCCTGACTCTGCCGCTAAGCCGATCCTTGGGGCGCAGTCCACTGAATATGGGAATCGATTCCGAAGAAACAAATCCATAACGAGGACGAGTTCTTAATTCAATCTATCCCGATCGAACGATACCGTCTTGTGTTTCTTAGCCGCGCTCTCCGCACTGGAAGAACGGGGCGCTACACTATCCATGATATCCAGTACAATATGGCTAGGCATCCCACTATGTCTTTTCCTACGGGTCGTGACCCTTCTCGCGAAGGCTACCGCATTGATGACCCTTGGGCCATGTGGTATTTGGATCCTGATGCTGCTTTCTTTGACTCTCATCGCTCTACCATCAATCCATCTAGTTCTGCTCATGCTGGTCCATCCCATCCTCCTGCGAATTCTGCTCCTTGATGGTTGTGGCGCTTACTTCTGGATGCTACTGATGATTATTTTTTATGCATTATGTATTTTAACTTTGGATGACTACTCTTTAACTTTTAAAAGACTACTCGTTAGTTTAATCTTCAATTTGTTGTTTCACTTTGTCTATGCTTATTCCTTTTTGGGAGAGCTACTATTGTGTTTTGCTAAATGACATAGGGGAAGAAATAACATATCTATCTATGCATTAATATTTAGTAAAATAGCATTTGTTAGATTAGCTATGCATATGATATTTTGGATATAATGGTTTAGATATAATGTGCTTGGTTAAATTCTGTCTAATTTTTTTTGGATGTGGACATTCATTACTTGGACGTGGATATTCATTTGCGAGGGAGCTACGTCAAACTTTGATAATATCTCACTGCTTCCTTCAACATGTGTCCAGGTATGAATATTGAGACATACAAATATCAGTTTGTCAATTATCAAAATGGGGGAGATTGTTGACCCAAACTAGATCACAGTCAACCTGATTTCGATAATTAACATTGTGATATAGGTCATGACTCAATTATGACACATCGATTACTAGACGATTCATCAACAAACTTAATATAAGGCCCATAATGGGGGAGATTGTTGACCTATTTTTATGTTACTATACTATGATATTAGACATTGACAATGATTGAAAACAGGTTCAGACTTAATATAAGGCCCATAAGGCAGTTGCCTCAAGCCCAAAGTTTTAGAGGGCCCAATTTTTTTTTAGTATTTATAGGTTATAGCCCACTACAAATAGCCAGACTAATATATATGTCAAAACTCAACTGATGTGTTACAGGGCTGCTGAATTGTAAGACCATGTACTTTGCTAATTTATAAACGTGGACCTGACTACTGAATGGTAAAGAATTCATGAAGCTTGCTAATTTAGAAATGTGGGTCCCATGGTTAAACTTAGTAACAAAGAATTTTTTTTGGTTATTTAAAGAGAAAGGCATCACTCCTCTAGCAGCCAACTAAGAGTCTTCAAAATAAAATATTTTTGGCCGGTCATTTTAACACAAGAAAGTTTTAGAGCATTTTATTTAAGAATAATCCTATCCTTCCCTTCCCTTTCTAGTTTCCACAAGTTAGTTTTGATTTTTTTTTTAATATATAATAGTATAAATTATTGTTGAATACATTTTTACATTTTATTTGCAAAAGATTTTGAATCTTCTCAAAGAAAAAACTTATTTATATGAAATGGCAAGTGCATAAATTACAATAACTAGAGGCGTTATATAATTGTTTCGATGCTCTAATTATTAACTTATTTGTGGTTGATTTATAATTTATTAAAAAAAATTGTTCTTGTTAATGCCTAGCAGCCTATATTTGTAGATTGTTTATTTGTCATCAATTATTATTATTTGTTAGAAAATTATGATAATGTTATTTGATTGCATAGTGTTCGTATCTAGATTGTTCATTTGAAATGTTATGTTATATATTGTTACTATCCCAAACATTGTTAGCTTTATTTTTATTTATTTGTTTGGAACATCATTTTTATTTTTTTGGGTTTGCAACATCTTCATTTTTATTAGTATTTCAGTATAACATATATTATTTTGGATATAAATTTTGTTTGTTTTTTATTTCTTAAATTTTGGGATGAAAATACTATTGTATTATTATCGATGAAAAAATAGTATAATGTGAATATTAAGCTTTGAGGGCACCACTTTTAGAGCTCGTTTCAGATCTCAAAATTTAAAGTACAACACTGATTAGAAAAAGTTTAGAGTTTTGAAATGAAGGAAACAGGAAAATGATTTTCAAAAGAGAGAGAAGTAAAAGTTAGAATGTTTAGGCTTGGAAGAGTTGGAGGAGAGGAGAGAAGAGGAGAGGAGAGGAGAGGTGAGGTGAGCAGACCCTAAGAAGTTTTTGGCTGTTCTAAGAAAAGTTCCACAAAAATGACTAGCCACCGATACTAGACGTCTTTTGATAAGGGCACTACAAACTTTACTAAGTGCTAGCCCAGGATTGGGGCTAGCTCATTAATGAACAAAGTTTACTCACACTAGCCCATTAGTTTACTCATACTAGCCCAAACTTGAAACCCTCCTCCCAAACCCTCCAAACCCCACCGAAGCCCTCCCCCTCCCGCCGGAACCGTTCTCCTCGACTTCGTCCTCCTCCTCCTTGTCGATGGCTCCCAAAGTCTCAAAAGAATCACGGTACAATTCTTCCTTCTCCTTGTTCTATTGCATTTACAAAATTTTCCAAAATTTTTAAAAATTCCTATTGCATTTCAAAAATTTTGAGTGATTTTCTTTCCATTCTTCAAATGAGGGCATACAAGTCCTGAATGTAGTTTAGGATATAGTTTAGACGTTTACTTGGATGGTCGTACCCGATTTTAGGGCATACAATGTCGACAATCGCCTAAAGTAATGAGCAGTATCGGGCAGGACTATAGAAATTTTTACAGTCCCATATAGATTTAGGACTGTAGAAAATTCTACAGTCCTATATACATTAAGGACTGTAGAAATTTCTACAGTTCTAAATTTATAAAGGACTGTAGAAATTTTAACAGTACTAAAAAAATTAGGACTGTGGAAATTTCTGCAGTCATGTATACGTATAGGACTGTAAAAATTTCTACAGTCCTGAATGTTAAATTAATTTAGGATGTGAAAGGAAATTTTATTTTTTGTCTTATAGTCATGACCCTCGGAAGGGCACTGTGGATGAAGATATCATCAGAAGATGCCCTACTACGTCGATGCATAAGGAACGCAATGTTTCGCGTACTATTGAACCAGGTGTCACTATTCGTGACCCCGAGGCACGCCCTGAAGTTAGGAAACGTCGATTGACGAAGAAAACTGTCACTCGTTTGAAGAGACGTGCTCCTCCTAGTTCTTCAGGTTCTTCTTCCTCCTCCGATGAGGACATGCCAAATATCCCAAATCGGCCAACTGATGGCTCAGGACCTTCTCAGCCTGCAGATAGTCCTGTCGAGAGTCTCCCACAAACCCTCGGAAACCGGGCTACTGATGGTTCAGGACCTTCTGAGCAGCCAGATAGTCCAATCGAGACTCGTCCAAATGGTTGCTCTATGTTACCGTCGATCGAAAACCATATTGCATACCAAATATGGAACAATCCGGTAAGTACATTACGTTATGATAATTTTATATATAGTTGTAAGTTCAAAGTTCATCCAATTATTTATAGATAAGTATATTTTACATAGAGGTATAACTTTATCCAATTGTTTACTTTTCAAGAGAGTTCTCGTATGTTGACGGTGATCAACCACGGGAAAAAATGCAATACATGGAGGTTTGAATTATTGGGAGACGATGTGAAGGCAAAAATCAGTCCCACCGGTTTATAATATTTGGGTAGCTACTCATATACGACGGTGGATAATGCACTGATATCAGCATTTGTAGAACGATGGCATCCAGAAACCAACACTTTCCATCTACCCAATGGGGAGTTGACAATTACCCTTGATGACGTCCATTATATATTGGGACTTAGGGTTGATGGTCGAGTCATGATGAATCAAACTTTTGATGAGTCGAGCATCAACTTTTATGACCAGAATACTTGAAATAGGTATAGATTCACGACGATATTCGTTAATCTCATGTGCACAAGGAAGTCCGAGTGAATGTCGATATGAACAACCGCAAACCTGGGATCATAACCAACCGACTTCGACCTACCAATCTTCTCAAACAATAAGCCCAAGGCCTTGTGAGATACTACATGGATTAAACCATCCAAGAGGTGTCCATGCTTGTATTCATGCTTTGCAATATTGAGGCTCATCTCAAATGATGCTACAATCTCGTTCACCGTAGAAATAATCATCAAATGAATCGATTGCCAAACGGAGACAAAATTACCGACCGATGACCATAGATATATTTTTAAACTTAAGTGTGATCCTTCGACCCGGTTCGTAGTGATTGTGCCATAATGCTTCACCATGTTCGTCCATGCTAAGACAAATTTCTCTTTATGTGGGGCTAGCCAAGTATCTTTGATATAAGATATGCAAGTCGGGTTACTCGTCTCCTACTTTTGTTGGAATATGTACCATGCTGTGTCGTAGCTGTCTATAGTACTTGCTCGCCATACAAGACTCCAATCACTGTAGAATTTTTTGAAGCGAAGCATGTCGATTTTACCGTCCACATTTTCAAATTTTCTCTTGCATTGAGCTTGGATATTTTGATTTATATGCCAAGTGCATAGTAGTCTATGCGCATGAGGAAATACAATATCTATAGCATTTATCAGCGCATATTCTCTGTCGATAACAAAAATAGAGGGCTCTTTGTCACCTGTGTAAAGGGATTGTAGTTTTCTCAACGCCCATGTGTAATCCTCTATTGTCTCACTCTTCATAAAACAAAAAGTGACTGTAAATGTTTTTCCCGTAGACGTAAACTCAACAACGTGAAAAAGAGGCATCTTGAACTTGTTGGTCTTATATGTCCAATCAAGGATCAACACGTTTGCGAAGGACCGAGCCAAGTGTGTGCAATCAGGATGAGCCCAAAATAACGAAAGGAGTTCATCAGTTTGTGGATGTCTTCTATGGTACTCCACGTAGTGATGCTCCCCAAGCAACTTCAATACTTGCTGCATCGCTATTCTTCCTTTCATACTATTACATTTCACTCTGGCCAAACTATTATAGATCGTTCTCATGGTAGACTTGTTCCCATCTTCTTTTTGTCGCACAGCAGAATAAATTTATTTTGGTGCAACTCCGGAAAGGAACAATTATTCAACCAATTTTCTCTCATCCTCCTTCAACCGTGCCACGTAGGCATGACCTGTAAGTGTCCCTGGAATAGGATGATTGTGTCTTCCATTCTTAACTTCGATTATCCACTTCACATGTTCTACTTTTACACTCAACACCTTAAATGGACAACCGCATTTTCTCGTCCCAACGTTTTTCTTAGGGTTTTTTTTCAACAACACCTTTTTTTTATGATGCTCCCTAAACACACCTCCTCTTTCGCACCCCAACTCTACATATTTTCAGCCCGACCGAGATCTGATGGATCTTGTAATGACAATTACTATGTTATGTCGTCTTCCAACTTCTCTTCACCAATCTAATGCTTCTTCCTGGGTTGCAAATTGAATATCCGTTGAGAATATATCATCCACATCAACCCCAATAGCAGGATGTACCACAACATCTGTACAAGGTTGGTCCTATAACCAATATAAAATAATATAAAAATTAATAACTTCATATAATTGGCACTTCAAATAATTTAGTCTTTAAGATCCAGGACTGTCACTATTTTGACAGTCCTATTAGTATATAGGACTGTCAAAATTATGACAGTCCTACTTTTATATATGATTGTCGAAATTCTGACAGTCCTGTATTTATATAGGACTGTCGAATTATTGACAGTCCTATATTTATATATGACTGTCTAATTTTATACAGTCTTTACACGATGACTGTCGAAATAGGGTTGTCGTTTTACGTACCTTACGTGCTTCGGAACAACCGACATGTTCTTCGGAACGTCCGGAGTGCATATTTAATGGATTGCATGATCCGACTTCGTCATCGAAGATATTTTCATGCATTGTTCCTACAATAGTAAAAAAAACTAAATTTTTTTCTGACAATCGCAAAACTTATTCATCGTATGCTGTCGAAGACATACCGAAAAAATATTCGTTGGACAATCACCAAAGCAAAATTCTCTTCCACTTGGGACCACAACTATCAATTTCCAAATTTAGGTTTAGACTTGGAGAATGAGAGTTTCTTCAAGTGAGGGTGAAAAGCCTAAAATAGAATTTTTTTTCACTTATATAGCTTGGTGTGGACTAGTCCAAAGTAACTTTAAGAGTGACAAACTTGTAATTTTGAAAAAAATTACATTGGACTAGTCCCAAGTAATATGTGTAGTGCCCTTATCAAAAGCCTACTAGACCTTAGTAAATTTTGTAGTGCTTAGATAAATTACTATTATTATTTTTGCATAAATAACCGTAGCAGCCAGAACAGTAACGAAAGGGCAATTTAGTAATAGAATATTTCTACGATTCTACGCGTTTTCCTGGAGGAGACTGGTGTCGCTCGCATTTTCATTCCTCTTCCAGAAGACTCCATTGCTTTGGAAGTTGTTAGGAGTCGAAGGGACTGGGAGTGGGAGAGGGAGAGGGAGAGGGAGATGGGAGATAAGATTGATTACGTGTTCAAGGTAGTGCTGATAGGCGACTCTGCTGTGGGGAAGTCGCAGATCCTTGCTCGGTTCGCCCGCAACGAGTTCAGCCTCGACTCCAAGGCCACCATCGGCGTCGAGTTCCAGACACGTACCCTCATCATCGACCGGAAGAACGTCAAGGCCCAGATCTGGGACACGGCTGGCCAAGAAAGGTACACTCCCAACCTTACATACAGATCTTCACATTCTTGTCCATATTATTTATTGCTCAATCTTAGAAACGGACAAGTGGTAGTGTTGACGATGATGAGTATTCAAGGTCGACTTGCTACTTTCTTGCTTCTTGTTGTTATGTTATTGATTGTGGTTCTTGTTACATGTGTGCCATAAGGTGTGGATCTCCGTTGTTAATTGTTCATATTACGGGTTAGGCTGCACTCCAACATGAAGTGAAAATGTATCATAACTTTGGTTCTTTTTACGTTTCTGAGATCTGGTTGAGACTTGAGAGCTCAAGATGGTTACAATGGAGTTGGTAGTTTAGTCCCAAGTTGAATCATGAGATATAGATAATTGTGATTAGTCCAGGTGGAAAGTCCCTTTTAAGGTGTATGGACATAGTCCAATATCGTAATCGTACCTCATGTGTCAACTCTAGATTGGGTCATACATATTCCAATTTTACGGGGCTAGTTTTGGCGGCTTTAGTTGGTTTGAGAAAGAAGGTGCTAAATGTCCATGATACACTCTTTTCTCAAGGTGGAGTTAGAGGAGCATTCTCCATATGTGGAGCAAGATGTGGACTTAGAAGAGCATTCTCCATAAGGTGGTATGGGTATCACACGTGTAGTTGGCTTTAAGGGTGGGTCTGACACGCCCAAGGCCCAAGGTGGAGCAAGACGTGTGGTTGGGGTACTCAGTAGTGGTGAGGATGAACGTGTCAATTTGGTTCTGTAGTCTAATTAATCGAGATGACAAGTGTAGCAAGACGTGGTTGGGGCACTCAGTCATGGTGCAGATGAACGCGTTGGTTTGATTTTGTGGTCGAATGGATTAAGATGACAATATGTGGATCTCGTGGGTGCTTGGTTGTTTAGCCGACGGAAATGACCTTGTATCTCGTATCTAATTGAGCGCTTAAAGTGATGACAATGAGATGGTAGTTTAATTCTACATCGGGTAGAAAGTGGAATCATGAGGACGGGGATTCTATTTTAAGGCATATGAGTCCAGTCCAATATCATAACTCAAGGGTCAACTCATGTTCTGGTCCCACCACGTTCCCTACACTTAGTCAGTCTTCCTTTTTTTTCTATTTGTTTTTTTTTTACTACATTGTAAGATTTAGATCTTGCCATTCTTGTCAGGTTAGTGATCAAGCATGAACATTAAGTGGAAATTTACTAAAATTTTGTAAGGCCACCTTCACATTTTCATACCAAGACATTCTTGATTTAATAGTTACTTACTATTAATTTATTCATATGCATGCTATTCAATAAAACATTTTTGTTGCTTGGATAACTTCCTTAGTGTTTCTGAATCAATATCTTTATTACATTTAATTACATGTCACTTGTTCGTTATTCATTTTTGTGTTCTCTCATTTCCTTTGTTAATTATTTCAAACAATAATAACAATAAAGCCTTTATCCCAAATTTTTGTGATCGGTGGTTGAATCCTCTTCTTCTATTTGGCTCTGTTAAGTGGCCATTGTTGAGAAAGAAATGGGGAAACCTTCTCCAAAACCAGAGAGTACCTACGAGAGAACCGAGCAATTCAACGCACAAACCAAACACCAAACCACAGAAAAATAATCCAAGCAGACACAGAGAATTTTGACGTGAAAAACCCTTGCGGAAAAAACCACGGGACGATCGGAGTCCAACCCTGGATAACCTCCACTAATGGAATAAAGAGAATACACCATCTACAAGCTCCTTCCGATCCAACATGGATCACCACAACACTTAGGAATAGAAAACAGATCACACCACGAAGATAGAAGACAATGAAAAATTACCCAAAATGATCTCCTCCTCCGAAACGGCCTCCCATCCTTCCTTCTTCCCAAAGTTGCAATGGCACTCTTGCCTCTTTTTCTCCTCTTTCTTGAGATGATATGTTATTGTTAGATTAGGAATTATGGTTAGAAAAATCTAATATATACCCCCTAATCCTGCAACTAATCCTGAACCGTAATATACGATCAAACGGTGTATAAAACACACATGAATTTTCTTCCAACCTGCCGACGGAACTCGGACCGACTTCGGTTTTGAGGTTCTGGAACACCACACCGAGTTCGGCCCGAACTCGGCCCCCTTCAGTAGACTGCTCCTCCTTTCTCCTGAGTTTCTTCGACCTCTCGAATGGCTCTCGTCGCCTCCCCGAGCTTCTCTGACCACAGACGGCGCTCGTCGCACTCCGGGGTGTTCTCCATATAGGTTGGGAACACCACCCACTGCAACAAATCTTTCCCTTCACAACTATGTGGAAGGGATCGTCATCCCGACGATCTGCTTGCAGTACTCAAACTTTTTTCTTGGAAGAATCTTTGTGAACATATCTGCTCCGTTATCTGTATGAACCTTCTCAAGCGCCGCTTCTTATCAACAGCATCCCGTATCCAATGATACCGGGTCTCAATGTACTTGGATCGGCTCTGAAATGTCTGGTTCTTCACAAGGTGAATAGCACTCTGACTATCGCAAAGCAAAGAATATTGCTCCTGCTTTAGCTCAAGTTCCTACAACAGCTTCATCCACAGCAACTCCTTGCAAGCCTCCGTCGCCACAATATATTCTGCCTCTGTCGTCGACAAGACAACACACTTCTGCAAACGCGACTGCCACGATACTGCTCCACCAGCAAACATCATTACATAGCCCCAAATCAATCGCCTCGTGTCTTTGTCTCCAGCCATATCGTCGGTATACCCAACCAGCTTCGGCTCGTCACCACCAAATAAAAGTCTCCAATCGGTAGTGCCCTGAAGATATCGTAGAATCCACTTGACCCCACTCCAATGTACCCTTCTAGGATTGGAAGTGTACCTGCTAACAGTGCCGACTGTGTGAGCAATGTCTGGCCTCGTACATACCATAGCATACATAAGACTTTCCACAGCTGAGGCATATGGAACCTGCTCCATATCTTCCTTCTCGTCCTCGATAGATGGACACTGCTCCTCAGTGAACTTAAAGTGAGCCGCAAGGGGGTTACTCACTTTCTTCGACCCGTCTATCCCGAAATGCTGAAGTACCCGGCGAATGTACTTCTTTTGGAACAAGTGTAGCTGTCACGCCCCAGTCCCAAAATACCAAGGGACTAGCCACGTGGCAATGGCCAGCAGTACATCTCCAATGGGCAAATCCAATTTAACGGATCCGTTAGAGTGCACTTAAGCTGTAACAAATATAGTTGCAGTCTACACCATCTATCACAGTATAATTCTAATTTCATCCACAAAATTAAACATAATTCAATATTATAGACTAGTCAAGATAATAGATAAAGAAATAGTCCATCAACAAGTCCAAGAAATAGTCTCGGGGAACAACCCGACACAATAAAGAAAAGAGTATAGCATCAATACATATGTCCATGAGTCAAGATATGAAATAATAATAAGCATAGATAACTGAGTAAGTAACAGAATACTCAGAAAAAATCCTATGGCACAACCTCGTCCTCTGGTGCCAGTACTGCTCCAGCGTCAGCTCATGTCCCGTATATCTCGGGGTAATCTTCCTCTGCTGTACCTAGGGACATAATCCGGATCCAGGTCCTTAGGGGACATAGCAAGGTACAAGAAACACTCAAGCCAAATGAAATACAGTAAATAAAAATAGATCCTCAGGGCAAGCTATGTAACCAGCTATGTGAAATACAAATGAGAGCAGCACTAGTACTCAGGCTGAGACCACTAGAAGCTTTGTGTCGGGGAGTCCGTAGCAGCAAGAATATTACGTAATAGGCCAAGCTCTGATACAACGACTAAAGCACCTCCAATAGTAAAGTATATATATATATATATATATATATATTCAGGCTGTAGCATGTGTCTCTCCCCACCCAATGTAACCTCACGTCTCATGTCCACAATGTCTCATGTTCATAACACGCATGATCATGACCTCTAACTACTACAACGAGTCATAATGATATATCTATATATACAAGTTTCATATCACGAATCCTGTAAGCCTATACAGAATCACCATGAATAACTCAGGAAAGATTCTGTCACATGAAATAGTGTCAAGTGTCCTATGGTATGACGTACTTGGTAAAGCAAGCACGCAAAAATATAGGATCGTGGTATCAACTCTCTAAGTGACGTTACACGACTCCGCGTACGGCGTCGACACACGAATCTTGTTCGGACACTAAACGTCTTACGGTCCTAGGTTGAATAGGTACATCACAGAAGTATATATATAGAAGAACACAACAAATAATACAACATGATCTCTGCAGGTTTGGCAAGGTACACTTGCTTGGGCTCTGAACTCTATCAACTGCTCCTGGAAAAGTGGAATCTCCAAATACGCCTCTGATTGCTGAAACAAACATCACCATTGCTCTCAGAATACTTAAAATAGCTAGGATTGACTATCCATAAGTCAAATTTGGACACGGACAGAATTGACAGTTTCTGATCAAAGCGGATCCACATGTGGCCCACTTCGCACCAAAAAATGTGCCAAAGACACAGTTCTCCAAATTCGTCAAATTTAGTGTCTACGAGTCCAGAATGATGATATGGACCCAAGGGAACGTCCAGAACTGGATTCCGATGAGCCGGTCACGAAATCGTCCGTCAAGTGGAACCGTGGGGTCCGCGAAACGGTGTTTCGTCACCGTTCTCAAAATTGAACAAAACTTGGGTCATAGGACCAGCGTAACGCTGCGAATCCGATGGCGCAAGTTTCGTTGCGAAACGACAAGCACACACGAAATTATGACGAGTGTCAGAACATGTCGATACGATATTTTTTGACGGATATGCGTTGATTCCGGTGTGCACGTACATCCAAATCAAGTTTCACGAAATCTCACACGTCCATGTTGACGATACGCACATTTCGGTGCAATTCGCACACGACGAAGTTGCCTTGTTTGGCGAAATGCACCCCGTATCGAGAAAATTTGGGTTTAGGAAATCAAGTTTTCTGACGGATTTCAACAGTAAATAAATCACAGCATAATCAGCAATAAAAGAAAGTGTTTAAAGGGATTAAAACTAGGTTATGTTGTATAAATTACTGTTCAAGTAGAATTTTAAAATCGCGTGCCGTTATGAAGATAACGGGACTCAAACACGCGTACTTGGAACAGTTTCTGTTCTAAAAACTGGGTCATTTTTCTGTTTTGTGTCACGATTTGCGATCGACACAGGACACGATAAGCTAAACTAATTACACAGGGTTCAAGGGGGTCATGTGGTCTTCACATAGGATTCGACGGATCGCTCTTTGGATTACTGTGCAGAGAGATACAGGGGAGGGAAGAAGGGTACCTCACTGTTTGTTGTTGCTCGTGATTTGGGCGGCCTTCTCTCGGCGGCTTGCGACGGCGGTCCGGCGATCGATGTCGTCGCCGGCTCGTCTAGAATGGAAGGGGAGATGCTAGTGGTTGTGGTCGGCTATAATGGGGTTTATATAGGGTGAAGGGGGGGGAGGTTACAGGGAGAGGAAAGAAGGGGTTCGGCCAGTTGTGGGGAGAGGAAGAGAGAGGGACGCGGGGGTTAGAGAGTTACTGTAGCGGGGGATTAGGGGGGTTACTATGGGTTATCGGGTTTAGGGTATTGGTTTAGGGTTTCGGGTATAGGTTTAGGTATGTGTTGGTTTGGTTTGGGTTTAATATAAAAATTAATAATTATCTCTCCCTCTATATATATGCATATATAACCATCTAAAAATAGGTTTGGACCTCAAAAAATTTCAGAAAAATTCTATAATACTCTAATAATAGTTGTACACCCAAAAATATATTTTCTGTGCAATAATAACAATTAATTAAATACACATAAATAACAATCCTTGGATAAATATATATTTATTCTAATTAGCTAAAATTACTGAATTTTTTTTCTTAATCTCAATAATTACATAATACCCATATTAATAAAATTTAAAATTAAATCTAAAAATCAGGGGGTTTACAGTAGCAGCTTGGACTCTCTCTCTCTCGGCTGATCTTCATCCCAAGAATAGTTTTCGCTGTGCCCAAATCCTTCATAGAGAAGGCCGCGCCCAGTTGGGACTTCAACTCTGCTATCCTGGTGGCATTCCGACCCACCAACAACATGTCATCAACATAAAGCAACAAAATAATGAAATCATCATCGGCGAAGTATCTCACAAAAACACAATGATCCGATGTCGTCCGTGTATGGCCATGCTCTCCCATAAACGACTCGAACTTCCTGTACCACTGTCTCAGAGCCTGTTTCAGTCCATAAAAGCTCTTCCTCAACCGACAG
Source organism: Iris macrosiphon (assembly GCA_036927795.1). Taxonomy (NCBI): domain Eukaryota; kingdom Viridiplantae; phylum Streptophyta; class Magnoliopsida; order Asparagales; family Iridaceae; genus Iris; species Iris macrosiphon. Next base: position 68,229,194 of record JAYESA010000014.1, read on the forward strand.
ACCAAATGTGACTTGCCATTCTCACAGAATCCCTCTGGCTGTTCCATGTACAACTCCTCAAGATCACCGTGGGGGAATGTCGTCTTCACGTCTATTTGCTCGATCTCCAGGTCGAAACTGGCTGCCAAAGCTAGCACCACCCGAATAGACTCTGTTTGACGACGGGTGAAAAGATCTCATCATAATCTATGCATTTTCGCTGACCGTAGCCTTTAACTACCAGTCTCGCTTTGTATCGAGGGCGAGTAGCATCATCTATCTGCTTCACTGTGAACACCCATCGATTCTTCAAAGCCTTCTTGCCCTTTGGCAACCGCACCAGATCATAAGTAGAGTTGGCCTCCAAGGAACTCATCTCCTCCTGTATGGCCTCCATCCACTCCTGTCTGTGTTCGCCTTCCATAGCCTCTGCGAAACTTTCGGATTCTCCCCTGTCAGTCAGTAGCACATACTCACCCGGTGAGTATCTCGTAGATGGTCGACGCTCCTCCTCAACGGAACCACTAGTGCTGGCTGTATATCTACAACATCCTCCCCTCCAGGAACTGCCTCCTCAGCATGCTCATCCTCCTGAGGGTCACCCTGACCACCATCAGCAGGCGGATGATCAAGGTTGGGAGCAACTCCATGTACTGGCTCCCCCATAACTGGATCCTCTGCGATGTCCTCTGGAAACTGCTCGAAGCGAAATGACTCTAACTCAGGCAATTCCTCAGTCTCAGAAGGTATCTCGGAATCCTGAGTGTTGGTCATGGTCTGATCCTCGACGAATACCACGTCCCTGCTTCTGTAGAGCTTTCTTCCCACTGGATCGTAGAGTCTATAGCCAAACTCATCCCGACCATAGCCGACAAAGACGTACCGTCTTGTCTTTGGCTCAAGTTTGGATCTCTCGTCCTTCGGTACATGCACGAAGGCCTTACAACCAAATACTCGCAGGTGATTGTATGACGGCTCTTTGCCGTACCATACTTTGTCAGGCACATCACCCTGCAATGGAGCACTAGGAGATAAATTAATAACATAAGCAGCTGTGTAAACTGCCTCACCCCAATAGCTGCCTGACAAGTTCTGACAGCAAACACCGCACCCTCTCTATCAGCGTCCTGCTCATCCGCTCCGCTACACCGTTGAGCTGCGGTGTCTTTGGTGGAGTCTTCTGGTGTATCCCTTGATCTCTGCAATAAGCATAAAAGGGACCGATATACTCGTCGCCATTGTCTGACCGAACACATAGCAGCTTCTTGCACGTCTCTCTTTCAACAAAGGCTTGAAACTCTTTGAAAGTGGGCAGCACATGATCCTTACCTGATCCTTAGTCTTTATGGTATAGACCCAAACCTTCCTGGAACAGTCATCAATAAATGTTACAAAATAAGAAGCACCACCAATAGATTTTACCTTCATAGGACCGCAGACATCCGAGTGAATCAACTCGAGCAACGTCGGCTTCCTTGAACTTGGGTGACTTTGGAAAGACACCCTATTTTGCTTCCCCGCCAAACAGTGCGTGCACTTCTCCAACTTTGTAGAATTTAGCCCTGGAATCACCTTCTTGTTCACCAAGTAGCTCATCCCCTTCTCGCTGATATGGTTGAGCCGCCTGTGCCACAACTCAGTAGACGCATCAGTAGCTGCATTAACCTCCTATGTCCCATGTGCGCTCCCTTCTATGTAGTAGAGTCTGGACATCTTTGTCAGCCCGTCCCAAAATACCGAGAGACTAGCCACATGGCAATGGCCAGCAGCACACTCCAATAGGCAAACCCAATTTAATGGACCCGTTAGAGTGTACTTAAGCTGTAAGACAATTATAATGGTCTACGATACAAGTCACATTCTAATTTCTAATCTCATCCACAGAAGGTGAACATAATTCAAATGTCAAACTAATCAAAGAGAAATATAATCCAATAAGTCTCAATAAAAATTATCTCGGGGAACAACCCGAAAATAAACTTTAGTACAGTAATCCAAGAGTCAGGAATAGAATATCTTGAAACAGAAATGACTGAGTATAAACAAAATACTCAGGATAAATCCTCTGGCATCACCTCGTTCTCTGGTGCTGGTACTGCTCCAATGTCTGCTCCTGTCCCGTATACCTCGGGGTAGATCTCCTTTGTTAAACCTGGGGTCATAATCCGGATCCAGGTCCTCAGGGGACATAGCAAGGTACAAGAATAACTCAAGCCAAATAAATGCATTATAAAAAATGTATCAATAGGGCAAACTATGTAACCAGCTATGTGATATGCAAATGAGAGCATCACTAGTACTCAGGCTGAGACCACTACAAGCTCTGTGTCGGGGAGCCTGTAGCAGTGATATCACGTAGTGGGCCTAGCTCTGATGTAGAGGCTACAATAGCACAATAATATATATATATATATATATATATATATATATATATAATCAGCCTGTAGCCTGTGTATCTCTCCTCACCCAATGTAATTATACGTCTCATGTCCACGACGTCTCATGTCCATAACACGCAAGATCATGACCTCTAGCTAATGCAGCGAGTCATAATGATATCTATGTATATGCAAGATCTATGTCACGAAACCTATAAGCCTATACAGAATCACCATAAATAACTCAGGAAAGATTCTGTCACATGAATAGTATCAAGTGTCCTATGGTATGACATACTTGATAAAGCAAGCACGGAAAGTATAGGATCGTGTTATCAACTCTCTAAGTGACGTTACACGACTCCACGTACGGCGTCGACACCCGAATATTATTCGGACGCTAAGCAACGTCTGACGGTCCTAGGTTGAACAGATACATCACCGAAATAAATCAAGAAAATAATATGAAAGCAAGTACTGCAAGTTTGGCAATGTACACTTGCCTGGGGTTTGAACTCCTTTAATTGCTCCGGTAACAGCGAGATCTTCAAGTACGCCTCTGGATGCTGAAATAAACATTACCATCACTCTCAGAAGATATGAAATAGCTAGGATTGACTACCCATAAGTCCAATTTGGACACAGGGGTAGAATGACAGTTTCTGGTCAAAGCGGGGTCCACATGTGGCCCACTTCGCACCGAAATATGTGTTAGAGACAAAGTTCTCCAAATTCGTCAAACTTAGTGTCTACAAGTCCAGAACGATGATACGAACCTAACGGAATGTCCAGAACTGGATTCCGATGAGCCGGTCACAAAATCGTCCGTCAAGCGGAGCCGTGGAGCCCGCGATAATAGGGTTTCGTCAACGTTCTCAGAATCGAACCAAACTTGCGTCACAGGACCAGTGTAGTGCTACGAAATGGCGCAAGCTTCGTTGCTAAACGACAAGCAAACACGAAGTTACAACGAGTTTCAGAACAGGCCCGATACGGGGCTTTTCGACGGATACGCATTGATTCCGGTGTGCACGCACATCAAATCAACTTTCGCGAAATTCCACACATCCGCATTGACGATACGCTCCTTTCGAACAATTCGCACACGACGAAGTTGCCTCGTTTAGCGGGACACACCCAGTTTCGGGAGAATTCGGGTTTTAAAAACCAAGTTTTTGGTCAACTTCACCCGCAAATAAAACACAATTTACAGCACACTAAAATAAACTAATTACAGGGTTTAAAACTTGGTTATATTGTCTAATTTACTGTTCAAATGGAATTTAGAATTATTAACTAGGTTGGACGTAAAACGGCCGTGAACTTGTGAGTTCGGGACAGTTTCCTGAACTAGAAAATTGGGCTATTTTTCCTGTTTTTGCGTCCCGGTTTGCGATCGACATAGGATACGATACCCCATTCTAATTGCACTGGGTTTGAGAGGGTCACACAGTGAACATGTCGAAACAGGCCGTTCGAGAATCGACACAGCGAGGAGGAAGAAAAACTCACCGGAACAGGGAGTCAGAATTGACTGTACTGCGCGTGCACGAGGTGGCGCGGCGGTGCACGTCGTCGGCGGCGGAGGAGGGTGGCTGCGTTTGTTGTGGGGTGGTCGTCGAAGGTCGGCGTCGCTGTCGGGGAGGTCGCCGGAGGTCGTCGGAATCGGCCGGAGGCTCGGCTGCAGAGAGGAAGAAGACGGTGGTTTGTGATGGTGGTGAGGGGTGGTCGATCGGGTTTTATAGGGGGTGAGCCGGCGGTTGGGAAGGTGGACCGAAGGGTCAGGGGCGGCGGCCGGTGGGTAGGGGAGGCGAACGGAGGGGTAGCGACCGGGGGTGAACGGCGGGGATGCGAACGGCCGCGGCGTCGGGGGTTTTTAATTTCTACAATTACTGTAGAAATGGGTTAACGGGTCGGGTCGGGTTCCGAACCATTAGGGTTGGGTTCAGTTGGGTTTGGTTTATTTTGGGTTGGTTTGGTTCGGTTCAGGTTGGTTCAGTTTGGTTTATTCTGGTTTATTTAAAAATAATATTTTTAGCTGTTTAAAAATAGTTTTTTGAGTCCAATAAATTCCAGAAAAATTATACTGTATCTAATTATTTATTTTACACTGAAAAATATAATTTTCATAGTAATTCAATATTTAATTTAATTCACAAAAATATTTATCTCTGAAGAACATTAATTTTAAATAATTAAAAAATCACAGAAAAATTCCAAAAATTTATATTTTAATTTTTTTAAAATCCGGGTGTTTACAATCTACCCTTCTTAAAAGAATTGCGTCCTCGCAATTAAGAAAAACGAAACATAACCGGTCAGAAGAGATGGCGCGGTTGCAAGACATGTTTGTAGCACGACACAAAGATAAAGAATCATGAACAAGGAGAAATCGAGAGAAAGGGTGAGGGTTAAGCAGAACACGTAGGGAAGGAATAAAAATATTTTCCTAGGCAATGAGAGAGAAATAATTCAAGAGTAAAGGAATATAGTTAGAGCAAGGATCAACTAGAGCCTATGAAAACTTGGGTACCAATTACTAATCTAAACTAACAAGTTCATTCTAACATAATACTAGGCTTAGGCTAGGGTAATAACTAACAGGCACGTGCTAAAGCATTACTAGGAAAACTTAAATCTTACTCGTATTCACTACTCCACGAGTCTTTGTGTCCTCCATTGTCATCGCAAAAGCCTGTCCACGTACTTGCGGTGGTGCCCTCTGCTGTTGCTGGGCCTGCTGGAAGAGTGCTGCTCGTGGTGCCAAGGGTGGCCTCGGCTGATATCCTCCCGGTGCTGGTAAAGCTTGTCGGTTTACTATCGGTGCTCCTTCTCGACACTCAGGGCAATCTTTTACCGAATGCTGACTGGATCCGCAAGCTAAACATAATCTCAATTTAAGTCTACACTCCCTCTTAATATGGCCTATCTTGCCACAGTAGTGACAAGTAGGAAGGACTAGTGCTAGTGGTGTAAATGCTCTATGTGGTGGATTCATCTGTGGTCGCTTTGCAGCTCTTTCCTGCTGTGCTCGGTCTGGTGCTAATGCATGCGGCCGCTTCTGGCTGGATTCTCTCCTGGTGACACACTCCATGGGTCGTGCTGCAGCAAGGACGTCCGTTTATGAAGTAGTTGCAACAAGGCTAATTAATTTCTGTAGCTCAGAGCTAAGTCCGTCAAAGAACTTCATCACTTGGCTTTGCTAGGCCTCTTGATGAATCTGTTGTTGTGCTTGCATCATTGCATAGAATATTTGGAACATCTGTTGTCCGTCCATAGGCTGTCCTGGTGGAAAAATAGGCATCGGTGGAGTAAACTGCGGAGGTGGTGGAATGTCGTCACGCTGGAACCTCGAGGCGAGCTGATCTGCTTGATTGCTTTGTTGATCTGATTTACCTCCACCCACTCGTGTCACTTCATCGTCGTAGGTGACAACTGCAACTTGTGGTATTCCTGCAGGAGTCTTGTCTCCGGCTTGTGGATCCATTACTCCGCATCCAAAATAAACTATAAAAGGCGCACAGAGGAATCAAGACAGGATGCAAGTCAAAAAATTATTTTGAAGTCGATATAGAGGTCAAGAACGATTCAATCAGGTGGATGAGATCCTATAACTTATCCTATCCTAATCGTAGGCTTGCTCAGTTCCTTAGTTGAAATCGAAGCAACATTGTCGTAGACCATAGTCGTAGACCTGCGTGGGCTACCACAAAAACCACGTCACGTCCCAGTCCCAAAATACCGAGAGACTAGCCACGTGGCAATGGCCAGCAGCACACTCTAATGGGCAAACCCAATTTAATGGACCCGTTAGAGTGTACTTAAGCTGTAAAACAATTATAATGGTCTGTGATACATGTCACATTCTAATTTCTAATCGCATCCACAGAAGGTAAATATAATTCAAATGTCAAACTAATCAAAGAGAAATATAATCCAATAAGTCTCAATAAAAATTATCTCGGGGAACAATCCGAAAATAAGTTTTAGTACAGTAATTCAAGAGTCAGGAATAGAATATCTTGAAACAGAAATGACTGAGTATATAACAAAATACTCAAGATAAATTCTCTGGCATCACCTCGTCCTCTGGTGCTGGTACTGCTCTAGTGTCTGCTCCTGTCCCGTATACCTCGGGTAGATCTCCTCTACTAAACCTGGGGACATAATCCGGATCCAGATCCTCAGGGGACATAACAAGGTACAAGAATAACTCAAGCCAAATAAATGCATTATAAAAAATGTATCAATAGGGCAAACTATGTAACCAGCTATGTGATATGCAAATGAGAGCATCACTAGTACTCAGGCTGAGACCACTACAAGCTCTGTGTCGGGGAGCCTGTAGCAGTGATATCACGTAGTGGACCTAGCTCTGATGTAGAGGCTACATTACCATAATAATAAATATATATATATAATCAGCCTGTAGCCTGTGTCTCTCCCCACCCAATGTAATCACACGTCTCATGTCCACGACGTCTCATGTCCATAACACGCAAGATCATGTCCTCTAGCTAATGCAGCGAGTCATAATGATATCTATGTATATGCAAGATCTATGTCATGGATCCTGTAAGCCTATACAGAATCACTATGAATAACTCAGGAAAGATTCTGTCACGTGAATAGTGTCAAGTGTCCTATGGTATGACGTACTTGATAAAGCAAGCACGGAAAGTATAGGATCGTGTTATCAACTCTCTAAGTGACGTTACACGACTCCGCGTATGGCGTCGACACCTGAATATTATCGGACGCTAAGCAACGTCTCACGGTCCTAGGTTGAACATATACATTACCGAAATAAATCAAGAAAATAATATGAAAGCAAATACTGCAAGTTTGGTAAGGTACACTTGCCTTTAATTGCTCCGGTAACAGCGAGAACTTCAAGTACGCCTCTGGATGCTGAAATAAACATTACCATCACTCTCAGAAGATATGAAATAGTTAGGATTGACTACCCATAAGTCCAATTTGGACACGGGTAGAATTAACAGTTTCTGGTCAAAGCGGGGTCCACATGTGGCCCACTTCGCACCAAAAAATGTGCCAGAGACAAAGTTCTCTAAATTCGTCAAACTTAGTGTCTACAAGTCCAGAACGATAATACGAATCCAACGGAATGTCCAGAACTGGATTCCGATGAGCCGGTCACAAAATCGCCCGTCAAGTGGAGCCGTGGGGCCCACAATACGGGGTTTCGTCAACGTTCTCAGAATCGAACCAAACTTGGGTCACAAGACTAGCGTAACGCTACGAATCCGATGGCACAAGTTTCGTTGTGAAACGACAAGCACACACGAAGTTACGAGTTTCAGAACAGGTCCGATACGGGACTTTTCGACGGATACGCATTGATTCTGGTGTGCACGCACATCCAAATCAACTTCTGCGAAATATCATACGTCCGCATTGACGATACGCTCCGCACCTTGCAATTCGCACACGACAAAGTCGCCTCGTTTAGCGGGACACCCAGTTTCGGAAGAATTCTGGTTTTAAAACCAAGTTTTTGGTCAACTTCACCTGCAAATAAAACACAACTTACAACACATTAAAATAAACTAATTGCAGGGTTTAAAACTTGGTTATATTGTCTAATTTACTGTTCAAATGGAATTTAGAATTATTAACTAGGTTGGACGTAAAACGGCTGTGAACTTGTGAGTTCGGGACAGTTTCCTAAACTAGAAAATTGGGCTATTTTTCCTGTTTTTGCGTCGCGGTTTGCGATCGACACAGGATACGATACCCCAATCTAATTGCACAGGGTTCAAGAGGGTCACACAGCGAACATGTCGCAACAGGCCGTTCGAGAATCGACACAGCGAGGAGGAAAAAAAACTCACCGGAACAGGGAGTCAGAATCGACTGTACTGCGCATGCACGGGCGGCGCGGCGGTGCACGTCGTCGGTGGCGGAGGGTGGCTGCGTTTGCTGCGGGGTGGTCGTCAAAGGTCGTCGTCGCCGTCGGGGAGGTCGTAGGAGTCGGCCGGAGGCTCGACTGCGGAGAGGAAGAAGACGACGGTGGTTTGTGATGGTGGTGAGGGGTGGCCGATCGGGTTTTATAGGGGGTGAGCTGGCGGTTGGGAAGGTCGACCGAAGGGTCGGGGGCGGCGGCCTACGGGTAGGGGAGGCGAATGGAGGGGTCGCGGCGGCGGGTGAACGGCGGGGAGGCGAACGGCCACGGCGTCGGGGGTTTTTAATTTCTACAGTTACTGTAGAAATGGGTTAACGGGTCGTGTCGGGTTGTGGGTTCGGGTCGGGTTCAGATCCGACCCATTAGGGTTGGGTTCAGTTGGGTTTGGTTTATTTTTATTTGGTTTGGTTCGGTTCAGGTTGGTTTAGTCTGGTTTATTCTGGTTTATTTAAAAATAATATTATTAGCTGTTTAAAAATAGTTTTTGAGTCCAATAAATTTCCAAAAAATTAAACTATATCTAATTATTTATTTTACACTCAAAAATATAATTTTCATAATAATTTAATATTTAATATTTAATTTAATTCACAAAAATATTTATCCCTGAAGAACATTAATTTTAAATAATTAAAAATCATAGAAAAATCCCAAAAATTTGTATTTTAATTTTTTAAAAATCCGGGTGTTTGCAATCTTGCTTCCTATGGCAATCACTATCGAACCTAAAGCTTCCACTGACTGTTCCCGAAGAGACTGAAGAAACCCTCGTCATTCAACCTTCCAACCGATACCAGGTTGAAACGGATATCAGGGACATGATGGACTTCTTTGAGAATAAGAACTGCATCAGTCTTTGTCCTCAAATGCACATATCCAATGGCAACCGTCTTTGACATATCTCCATTGTCCATCTTCAACACTCCACAGTCGCATGTTGTGTAAGTAGCAAATAGTGCCATGTTGTGAGATACGTGTGCTGAAGCACCTGAGTCCACCAGCCAAGAGTTGTCATCGCAGGCAAGGTTCATAACTACCTCATCACCTACAATGATCACGTCGCCTCCATGTGTTGAGGCCACCGTTGTAGTGTTCTCACTTTGCTTCCCCTTGTCGCCATTCTTCTCTCTTCCAAGCAAAACAGTTCTGCTTAATGTGGCCCTTCTTGCCACATTGGTAACACTCCGAGTCCTCGTACAGACCCTTGGACCTTCTCCTGCTTTTGTGTCTGCCACTGCCCGGACCTCTACTTTTTTTCCTTCTGCGGCTCTTTGAAACAAGCGCCTCTGAGTGGGATGTGGATGAAGTGTCCTGAGAACGTCTCCGCATCTCTTCATTCAGTACCCTGCTCTTGGCAAACTCCAGACTGGCCACTCCTTTCGTAGCAGAAGCGATCATAGACACTCGTACGGTCTCCCACGAGTCTGGCAATGTACACAACAGCCATAGTCCCTAAACCTCATCGTCGAACTTGACTTCCATCGAGGATAGCTGGTCAACCACGTCCTGGAACTCTCTGAAGTGATTCGTAATAGACGTCTCATCTTTATACAACAGACCTATCATCATCCGGATCAGGAACAATTTATTTATCCCGGTCTTCTTCGCATACAAAGATTCCAGCTTATCCCATAGTGTCATCGCGTGCTCAATACTGGCAACGTGGTTGTACATGTTCTCGTCAAAGAACTGCCTGATGTACCCACACACCTGTATATGCTCGAAATTTCAGTCCTCTTCGAATTTGTCACTGGGCCTCTCAGAAGCAAATACCGGCAGATGCAGCTTCTTGACAAATAGCAGATCCTTCATCTTAATCCTCCAGTAATGATAGTTGGTACCGTTCAGGTTTACCATGCGCACCGGCTTCGTGTCCATCTCTCCTCCCTGGTTTGCCTGTCAACTCCTGACACCCTTCTGAAAATTTCAGAACCTGGCTTTGATACCACACTGTTGGGAAAGAAGCGCGGAAACCTTCCCCAAAATCAGAGAGTACCTGCGAGAGAACCGAGCAATAGAACGCACAAACCAAACACCAAACTACAGAAAAATAATCCACGCAGACACAGAGAATTTTGACGTGGAAAACCCTTGCGGAAAAAATCACGGGACGATCGGAGTCCAACCCTGAAGAACCTCCACTAATGGAATAAAGATAATACACCCTCTACAAGCTCCTCCCGATCCAACACGGATCACCACAACACTTAGGAATAGAAAACATATCACACCACGAAGATAGAAGACAATGAGAAATTACCCAAAATGATCTCCTCATCCAAAACTGCCTCCAATCCTTCCTTCTTCTTCCCAAAGTTGTAATGGCACTCTTGCCTCCTTTTCTTCTCTTTCTTGAGATGATATGTTATTGTTAGATTAGGAATTAGGGTTAGAAAAACCTAATATATACCCCCTAATCTCGCAGCTAATCCTGGACCGTAGGATACGATCCAACGGTGTATAAAACATCTCTGAATTTTCGTCCGGTCCGCCGACCGAACTCAGACCGACTTCGGTTTTGATGTTCTGAAAAACCACACCGAGTTCATTCCGAACTCGGCCAGGGACGTCAGCAGACTCCTCCTTCCTCCCGAGTTTCTTCGACCTCTCGAATGGCTCCCTAAGCTTCTGTGACCACAGACGACGCTCGTCGCACTCCGGGGTGTTCTCCACATAGGTTGGGAACCCCACCCACTCCAACAGCCATGTCTTGTGCTCTATTAAGAGACCATGTCCTCAGTAATGCCAACAAGTTTTTATCCTTCTTTAACACTTCAAACCGCCTCTAGTCCTAGCTGCTCCATTAACTACTATATTATCGCTCCTCCTTATGGGAGCATCTATTAATCTTTTTTTCTTCTTCTCATTTTGTCATCAATTGACGCCTCCTTTAACTTCCCATGAATACACTCATTTTTTATTCTAGTTTTTAATGTATGCCACTCATCTATCTTAACATTCTCATTTCGGCTAGGCTAACTTCTGATTTTTTTCTTCTTAATTGCCTACTACTCTAATCCATAAAGCATGACTAGTCTTATTAGCTAATATGAGATAGCAGTAATTATCTCATATTAGCTAATATTCCTTTTATGGAATTATAATGTTAGGAAGAAAATCTGATGGGGAACACAAAAAGAAATCTCTAACTGATCTCAAATTACAAACTTTATGAAATCTAGCCAACGACGGGATTTAAACGCCAGGATATGGCTTAACCTAGCTTTTGTAAGTATAAACATTATAACAAGTAACTAGGTAATTAGAATACCTCAATATCAAATTATAAACAATGCCCTGATTTTGATAAATTTCTACTAATGCTTAAGACTGAACGGTAATATGGAAAAAAAATAATATCATGATCTAAACCTCATAATACAAGTAGAAAAGAACCAAGTCGTCATCATCATCCAAGTATTTCTCCATCAAAATGAGGTAAGCTATGGAGCATAAGAAAGCTTCATACAAGTTTGACAAAGTTTTATGACTGGTTGTCGACATGACATCAATCGTGTACATTGGTGCCAAATTCATAGACATGATAGCTATAAGCACGAGATGATCGTGCCATAAAACTAAAGTTGGCCAATTGTTAGGTAGGTAGACCTACATTTTGGATTACAATTTAAACTCATATAACCAATGAGTACCCTCTAAATTCCCTTATGGCGTGTTTGAAAACTTTTTTGGGGAGAAAAAGAAATGAAGTGCCCTGATAAAAACTCTAACGAAAGGGCAATTTAGTAGTAGAATATTTCTACGATTCTACGCGCTTTTCTGGAGGAGACTGGTCTCTAGCATTTTCATTCCTCTTCGAATCAAGAAGACTCCTTTGCTTTGGAGAGTCGAAGCAACAGTTAGAGTGGGGAGATGGAGAGGGGGAGGGGAGATAAGAATGATTACGTGTTCAAGGTAGTGCTGATAGGCGACTCTGCTGTGGGGAAGTCGCAGATCCTTGCTCGGTTCGCCCACAACGAGTTCAGCCTTGACTCCAAGGCCACCATCGACATCAAGTTCCAGACACGTACCCTCATCATCGACTGAAAGAACTTTAAGGCCCAGATCTTGGACACAACTGGCCAAGAAAGGTACACTTCCAACCTTACCTACAGATCTTCACATTCTTGTCCATATTATTTATTGCTCATTCTTAGAAACGGACAAGTGATAGTGTGGACGATGATGAGTATTCAAGATCAACTAGCTACTTTCTTGCTTCTTCTTGTTATGCTATTTATTGATTGTGGTTCTTGTTACATGTGTGCCATGAGGCATGGATCTCCGTTGTTGTTATTGTTCATATTACGGGCTAGGCTCCACTCCAACATATGAAGTGAAAATGTATCATAACTTTGGTTCTTTTTACGTTCTGAGATCTGGTTGAGATCTCAAGGTGGTTACAATAGAGTTGGTATTTTAGTCCCACCTTAAGTAGGAAGTGGGATCATGAGGTGTAGATAATTGTGATTGGTCTAGGCCTTAACATGAAAATTTTCTTTTAAAGTGTATGACTCGATCCAATATCGTACCTCATGGGTCAACTCCAGATCGGGTTACACTTGTTCCAAGGTTACGAGACTAGTTTGGGCGGCCCTAGTTGGTTTGAGACAGATTGTGCATGGCTGACCCTGACCTGATTTATCTAGTAAAATTGGTTTTCACTTATACCTCATATGTTTCATTATACCTCATATGTAAAACGCATAGGTTCAACGTCTAGTGGCTTTGTTTTTTCTTTTTTAAAAGAACTTTTCAGTTTTTTTAATATATTTTTTACGAGGGACACAATTTTAATTTTTGTCCTGGACATCCAAAAACTTTGGATCGGCCCTGAGATTGTGCTAACGTCCATGATGCGTATAGTCGAATTATACGGATATGATGCGTATAATCGGATTATACGAACTCACTTCTCAAGGTGGAGTTGGAGGGGCATTCTCTGTATGGTGATGTGTGTTTCAAACATGGGTAGTTGCCTTCAAAGGTAGGTTTGATACGTCAAGGTTAAGCAAGGCGTGGAGTTAGAGGAGCATTCTCGGAGTTAGAGGAGCATTCCCCATAAGCTGGTCTGGGTGTTAGACTTGCGTAATTGGCTTTTAAGGTGGGTCTGAAAAATCCAAGGTATAGAAAGACGTGTGGTTGGGGTTACTCAATAGTGGTGTGAATGAACGTGTCAATTTGGTTAATTTGGTTCTGTAGTCTAATTGATTGAGATGACAAGTGTAGCAAGACGTGTGGTTGGGGGCACCCAGTCATGGTGCGGATGAATGTGATGGTTTGATTTTGAGGTCAAATGGATCGAGATGACAATATGTTGATCTCCAGGGTGCCTGGTTGTTGAGCTCGCATAAACAACCTTAGGTGGTGATTGTTGGGTTGTATCTTGTATCCGGTTGAGCGCTCAAGGTGATGACAATGAGATGGTAATTTAGTACTACATCGGGTAGGAAGTGGAATCATGAGGACGGGAATTACCTTTTAAGGTTTATGGGCCCAGTCTAATATCATACCTCAAGGGTCAACTCATGTTTGGGTTACACCACATTCCCTACACTCAGTCCTTTCTTCCTTTTGTTTCTATTTGTTTTTTTACTACATTGTAAGATTTAGATCTTGACATTCTTGTCAGGTTAGTGATCAAGCTTGAACATTAAGTTGAAATTTACTAAAATTTTGTAAGGCCTTCTTCACATTATGATATCAAGACATTCTTGATTTACTAGTTACTTTGTTATGAATTTATTCATATGCATGCTATTCAGTAAAACCTTTTTGTTGCTTGGCTAAGTTCTGCAGTGTTCTTGATTCGAGAATCAATATCCTTAGTACATGTAATTTCTTGCCTCTTGTTCGATATTCATTTTTGTATCCCTGATTTCCTTCGTTAATTATTTCAAACGACAAAACAACAACGAAGTCTTTATCCCAAATTTTTGTGATCGGCGGTTGAATCCTCTTCTTCTATTTGGCTCTCTTAAGAGGCCATGTCCTATGCTTTGTTAAGAGGTAATGTCCTCTGTAATGCCTACAAGGTTTATATAATTCTTTAACACTTCAAACCACATCTAGTCTTAGCGGCTCCATTAACTACTATATTATGGCTCCTCCTTATAGGAACATGTATTGGTCTTTTTTCTTCTCATTTTTGTCCTAAATTGACGCATCCTCTATCTTTCTACGAATACACTCATTTTTTATTCTATTCTTTAATGTATGCTACTCATCTATCTTAACATTCTCATTTCGGCTGGACTAACTTCTGGACATGTTTTTCTTAATTGTCCACTACTTTCATCCATAAAGCATGACCGGTCTTATTAGCTATATGAGATAGCAGTACTTATCTTATATTAGCTAATAATCCTTTCATGGAGTTATAATGTTAGAAAGAAAATCTGATGGGGAACAAAAAAAAAAAAAATCTCTTACTGATCTCAAATTACAAACATTATGAAATCTAGCCAAGGACGGGATTTAAATGCCAGGATATGGCTTAACCTAGCTTTTGTAAGTATAAACATTATAACAAATAACTAGTTCATTAGAATACCTCAACCTCAAATTATAAACAAGGCCCTGTTTTTGATAAATTTCTACTAATGCTTAAGAATGAGCAGTAATATGGAAAAAAAATAAATAATATCATGATCTGAACCTCACAATACAAGTAGAAAAGAACCAAATCATCATCATCATCATTATCCAAGTATTTCTCTATCAGAATGATGTCAGCTATTGAGCATAAGAAATCTCCATACAAGTTTGATAAAGTTTTATGACCGGTTGTCGACTTAACATCAACCATCTACGTTGGTGCCAAATTCCTAGACAAGGTAGTTATGAGCATGAGAGGATCATGTCATAAAACCAAAGTTGGCCAATTTGTAGGTAGGTAGACCTACATTTTGCATTATTGTTTAAGCTCATATAACCAAGCTCATATAATAACCATGGTGCACCCAATTCCCTTTGACTATAAAAGTCTAGACGAAAAGGCTAGAAGATACAATTTGCTAGAAGATACAATTTGCTATAGAGAATTGCAATCATCTCTATGACACAATGCACCAAAGAATGAATAAACAAAATAAAGAACTAATTGAGTATGCACCATACTCCTGAATCTCAGAATATGAAATAAACCATAGTCATACATTTTAACTTCATATTTAAGATTATCAATATGAACAAGAATGTCAAGATCCATACCTTGCATAGCATGTAAAAGGGATAATACTCAGAATTCTGCATCAATGAGAAGAAGCAAATAGCTAGTTAATCAAGAAGACTCATGTACATACTTCAAGAACAAGTAGGGCATAGAGTTCAGTGTGACAAGAAGAACGGAATAATGTTCTACACAATTCAAATGAGCGGGTTACCATTGATAGAAAGAGCCATCCTAGAATATAAGTGGCATTGAAGGGTCATAGACACTGAATAGGGATATCATAGAGAATGCTTTGTTGAGCTTTGCGTGAAGAGGAATCCACTCAAAGATTGAGGAGTTGGGTTGGGTTGGGTTGGGTTGGGTTGAGAGACAAATATGCTACTCAAAATCATTTCACCCGGACATGTAAGCATAACAATGCTTGCACCACATATAGATGTGTTCTGTCAAACAGTCATATGATTGTTATATATTCTAATATATAATGAGGAAAGTAGGCTTCACTGTGGAAGTTTTCTTTCCAAAAATACCCTTCAATATATTTACTAATTTAAAATAATACCTACAATAAATTTCAATGGCAATCATTCAAGAGATGCATCAATATATTACGGAGATCGAAGAGTTCATGTTACTTGCTAAGTCTTCTAAGCTATTACCAAGGAATTCAAAGGGTTGAACCCTTAACCTATATAATTAAAAGCAGCAGAGTTAAACTAACTCATCAAAATCATCAACTCCAAGATACATGCAAAGCATGTGCATATATACTAGTCTATTTGTAATTGAAAATGAAGAGTATGTGAGGACAGTAGGGATGATGGAGGAATAGTTGAAATATCACAATAAATGGCACCACCAAAGCATCTCAAGTGATATACATGCAAACCAATGAAGGATGAAAACTACATTGGTTTACCCTAAAAATAACACATGATAGAGAACAATGTAATATTTTTTATGAAAAAGTTACTAGTTACAACCAAATGGTAATTGGTTGATGAAGGTAACACATCTAAAAAGAGACCACGAATATTGATTGAGGATTTTTTTTTTTCTCTTTTCTCTATTTGCCTGTAGTATAAATCTTACACCTGGCTTCCGAATGCTACCCAGCCAACCAATTAGGATGAACTGTTTTATCTAACTTTAAAGCCAGGCCTGTAATCCCGTGTCATGGTACATGTTCGAGAACGAATTATGATACTTGTCTTTATTTTCGATTGAGGGGGGTAGGGTGAGATGGTTCACCAATTCAGTTCGCGGTATGCTTTAAAATTCTAATTAGGACAATACAAGTTACTTCAATTTTTACTAGATAAGGAAAAAAAAAATTCAAACTCATTACTTCATTCAGTAAGATGTAAAACTTGATTTTTCTTAGTTATACATCAATTTGGAAAGCAACATTGCAAATAAACTAGTACAATAGTACCAAATAAAAACATCTAAATAAACCATAAAATGAAATGAAATAAAAAATGACTTGGAACCTTTATAAAAATAACAAAAGAATCACAAAAATCCCATAAGCTCATTCTCTGATTTGCATGAGCAACTTGAAAAATAGAGTGGTGGCTCATAAGCAATAAAGAAACAACAATTGTACTAAAAAGTCAAATTTTATAAGAAATGTGTAGCTATGGAACCCCAATTGACAAGAAATCTAAAAAAAAATCAACTTTTATTGCATTGGAAGAATCTCTTGCGAAACAAATTTCTAGTGAAAATTCAGCAATTGATTCGGATAGCCAAATTAGCGATTCAGACCAAGTGCCATAACGGTCCGGATAAAAATGTACCGAGAACTGGAACACTCATACCCG
Organism: Iris macrosiphon; assembly: GCA_036927795.1. NCBI lineage: Eukaryota > Viridiplantae > Streptophyta > Magnoliopsida > Asparagales > Iridaceae > Iris > Iris macrosiphon. Next base: position 68,246,477 of record JAYESA010000014.1, read on the forward strand.
ACAGGTTCAATGGAGGTTAGGTTTACCCGGTAACTATGGTTTGGGTTATATTTTTGGAATATATTTTAAAAGTTCTCATGCTCACGGACAAGCCTACAATTCCAAGCATGTACCTTCTGCGAAAAAAACTTTTAACATGTCTTTAATCTCTCATCCAATTGGGCTTTTTATCTCCTTTTGGAAAGGAATAATATTTCTCTCATTTATGAAGACATTTGCTTTGCTTCTATCAGTCTATTGCTAATGTTATGAGGAAATGACATTGGATAGGGATGACTTGAAGAGAATTTGTTGAGAGTATTAGTGGGTGTTTACTCCCACATCTAGTAGAATAGTAGAGAGGGGGGGTTAACCTCTCCTATATATATGTAGCCCCACTCATCAATAAAATGAAGCCAAGTATTAAACCAAGTTTCTATTTGGTAACAGAGCTAAATCCTCCCACCCTTCTCCAAACCCTAACCCTAACCCTCTCACAGCTGCCCCCCTACCTTCTTTCCCCGTCGGCCCTGGCGACCGTCTGGCCATGCGCCACAGCGCCGCCGGCCTGCCCCGCCGCCAGCAGCCTCCGCCGGCCTTGGCGACCGCCGGCCTGCCCCGTCGCCGCCGCAGCAGCTGTTGTTGTTGTTGTCGCGACTGCTGTTGTTGCCGCTGCGATCCCGGCAACCCCCGACCCCGACGATCTTTTTCTTCTCTCCTGCAAGTTGTATAATTTTTTTATTATTGTTTTGTAGCAGTAAGTTGTAATCGGGATATTAATTATATAGTTGCTTGTTGGATCAATATATATTAGTGAGGGAACTCTTGTGTGAACTCCTGAGCTCGACTACAACTGTCGGTTCCTCCTTCTCGTCAGGCCATGCGACCTCGGGTCGAAGCCGTGCACGGGACGTAAGCAGCGACTCTCAGGAACACCGTTGCCGCTGAAGGAGGAACAGTAGACGTGGAAAAGACGATCAAAGGTGGAGACAATCTAGATCTGCCACCATCTTGCTGATCTTGCTGATGGAAGAGGACAAGAAGAAGACGATGGAGACGATCTACGACAAGCTGACGGCCCAAGAGATGAAGGTTTTGGTGGACGATCTCTTCTCCAAGAGGCTGACTGATACTAGCTTCCGTGGTGCACACACAGTTGTGGATCCTTCGCCATACAAAATAGAAAAGTTGAAGAAACTGGAGATAAAATTGGAGGGTACTTCCAACTACTTGAAGTGGTCGCATCAGATGACGCAGAATCTGAAGGCAAGAGGCTTGGTGAGCTATGTGAATGGCTAAAGCAAGGCACCCGAAGATCACTCATCACAGGAATTTGATGTTGTGGGAGATCGTCAATAATGTTGTTGCTGGATGGTTGACAGCCTTATTGACCGACCAAGTGTCGGGAAATGTGGAAGCAATGGAGGGTGCTGGTGACATTTGGATGACGCTGAGAGATGTACTCAGGGTCAGGCAACCCTATGAGGGTTTTCCAACTACAAGATGAATTTGATAAGGTGGTCCAAGAAGATCACACCATTTCTGAGTTTGTGGCTCTGCTGAAAAAGTATTGCTCAGATCTCGACCACTATGACCCCATTGGCGTGAAAGATGAGCAAGTGGAACTGAGATTTGCGAAACATTATAAGATGTTCATGGGGTATGTTTCGCTACAGGGGATGATGAAGTTCCTGAAGGGGCTCAAACCAGCATTTGAGTAGAGGAGGAATATCCTACTTGCTCAACCCAGACTGCCATCACTGGAGGAGGCCATAGCTGCTATGGCACAAGAAAAGGCACGACTGAAGCTGATGCCTAGCACCACTAGCTCTCTGGAAAAAAAAATCAGCTTAGTAGCTTTTAACCCAAACCCTTCCGGAGGGGGAGGGTGCTACAACTGTGGAGACCCTGTACACTTCATCAGATTCTGTACGAAACTCCTGAGAGGCCAGTCCAGCGGCCACGGACGCAGCCGTGGAGGGCGTAGGGGTGGCAGAGGAGGCTATGCTGGTGGTAGAAGTAATCATTCCGGAGGACACGAGGCAAACCTGGCAGAAGAGGGAAGTGAGTCAGTCACCCGATATGACCCCTAGTGAGAGAAAAATGCTAGAGATATGGAGAAGCATGAAGTTTGGAACCAGCGACAGTCGAGCCAACACCTCTAGGGCATCAACTCCAACCATCTCCGGAGGTAACATCACCCACTATGCCCATACAAGCACAATACCTGCCCATGTCCTGGCATCCAGCCACAGACCAGGTTGGATAATTGACTTGGGGCATCCCGTCATGTCACGGGTGCCCATGATGAGTTCTAAAATTACACTTATTTGACGACGCCTGAAAGCAGACTACTGATGGTACAACTAGACCCATTATGGGTAAAAGTACAGTTGAATGCACCCCTTCCATAATCCTTCCTGATGTCTTGCATGCTCCATCTTTTTTCGTTAATTTACTGTCCATTAGTGCCATTGTTCTTCAACTTAATTGTGTTGTTTCTTTGACATTCCTAAGATAATTTTTCAGGAGAAGGGAACGGAAAGACGGTTGGAGACTGGCACTTAGCATAAGGGGCTATGGTACTTGGACGGGTGGGCTGGATGCAGCACTAGCGTCACTGGTGGAAGAAGCACAACCAGAGGAGCCGCGAAGAACAGTAGAAGCAGAATTATTACTTCAACATCAGCGCATGAGACACCCTTCATTCAGTCTACTGAGTCGGATGTATCTATCTATGTATCAAAAGACTAATAAACAAAAGTTGGTTTGTGATGCTTATGAGCTTGGGAAACATATCAGAAGCTCTTATATGAGTTCTAAAAATATAAGTTTAGCTGCTTTTGATATGATACACTCTGATGTGTGAAAACCTTGTCCTACAATTGGAGTCAATGGTTTTAAATGGTTTGTCACCTTTATTGACTGCTACACTCGTGTCACCTAGGTATACCTAATGAAGAGTAAGAGTGTATTTGCATGCTTTCTAGATTTTTATCGCAGGGTTACAACACAGTACAGTGCTAAAGTGAAGATTTTGATATCTGAGAATGGGACAATACACCAACAAGGCTATTGAAGAGTACTTATTAGCCCATAGGATACAACATCAGACTTCGTGTGCCTATACACCAGCACAGAATGGCGTGGCAGAGCGGAAGAACAGGCACATGTTGGAAGTAGCACGGTCAGTGATGTTTGCCATGAATGTTCCTAAATACTTGTAGGGGCATGCCGTGTTGACGGCTGCATATTTCATCAACATGATGCCCTCTCAGGTGTTAGAATGGAAGACACCGTTTAAGATGCTTACAGGAGAGAATAAGTACATTGTTCCCCCAAAGGTATTTGGATGTGTATGTTTTGTGAAAGATAACAGACCTGCGGTGGAAAAGTTGGACCCTCGGGCAATGAAGTGCATCTTTGTTGGCTACTCAGGGACTCAGAAGAGACTCTTGTTGGAGTCCGGTGGAGCGAAGGCTCTTTGTAAGCATGAACGTTACATTCAGATAGATGGAACCATACTACCACAATGGTTCAGGTGAAGGCTCCGCATTTGGTGACACACCTAACACATGAGGTGTTAGGAGTGAGGCGGAGATGGGCCCAAGCGTGATTGTCGGGTCAGTTCCATGTCCAATGATGGAAGCTGGTCCAAGGGAACAAGGGGGAGATAGCGAGGGTGAGAAAAGTGATGAGGATGCACATAATCAGGAGGAAGAAAGTGATGCTCCAGTGCAGGGGAAAGAACAGACTACAGAACAATCTACAGAGCTCCAAGTCTACAGAAGAAGAAAGCAGCAGTCCACTACTGTGCCTATTACTGTGCCTATTGTCCCTACTGTGCCTATTACTGTGCCTACTGTCCTACTATGCCATATCCCTCGCCTAACCCTGCCCCAACTCTTGAAGATGCACCTCCTGCACCGGATCCCTCTGATTCGGATGCGGATCCTTCTAATTCGGATGGTATGATCTCTTCACCACTTTCTCATATTTCCTTAAGGAGATCTTCTCGCAGTAATACGGGAAAACCCCTAATCGTTATGGTTATGAACATGATATTGCCAATTTTTTATCCTACTCTAATATATCCCCTACCTATCGAGCATTCATTGCATCGTTAGACACCACCTCTTTGCCTAAGTGTTGGCAGGAAGCGAATGAAGATCCAAGGTGGAGAGCTACAATATTGGAGGAACTTGAGGCACTCAGAAAAAATGGGACATGGTAGCTTGTTCCGTTGCCTAAAAGAAAGCAATTGGATGCAAATGGGTCTTCACAGTAAAGGAGATGCCAGAAGGAAAGATGGAGCGGTACAAGGCAAGGTTGGTTGCAAAGGGATTCACTCAACCCTATAGCATCGACTATGATGAGACATTTGCTCCAGTGGCAAAGATGAGCACTGTGAGAACCCTGGTCTCCCTTGCAACAAACCATGGGTGGCAGCTGTATCAATTGGATGTGAAGAACGCTTTTCTTTATGCGGACTTACATGAGGAAGTATACATGGAGATCCACCCGGGATTTTCCATGAAGCAGTCGACGGGAAAGGTGTGCAAGCTAAAGAATCACTGTATTGGCTCAAGCAATCTCCTCGAGCCTGGTTTGATAGATTCAGGAAGGCTGTCACAGGCATGGAGTACCGCTAGACAAATGCAGATCATACGGTTTTCTTCCAGCATGCAAGAGGCTACATCACCATACTTGCAGTGTATGTGGATGATATAGTGATCACAGGTGATAATGAGGAGATCATCCAGCTGAAGTCAAAACTCGTCAAGGAGTTTGAAGTGAAGGATTTGGGAATGATGAGGTGTTTTCTCGGGATCGAGGTGGCTCGAGGAAGAGATAGGATCGTCCTCTCTCGGAGGAAGTATATACTAGACCTGCTCACAGAGACTGGTATGCTGTGATGTCGATCGGCAGTCACTCAAATCGATCAGAAAGATAAGTTGGGTGCAGAGGCAGGTGAGCCTGTTGATCGTGAGAGATATCAAAGACTTGTAGGCAGATTGATTTATCTAGGCCACACTCGCCCTGATATCTCATTTGCTGTGAATGTAGTGAGTCGCTACATACATGATCTAAGGAAAGGTCATATGGATGCAGTTTTCACATATCATGAGATATCTGAATGGGACTCCTGGAAAAGGGCTATGGTTCAAGAAAAATGGACACCTGAGTGTTGAAGGGTACTGCGATGCAGATTGGACAAGCTGCATGGACGACAAAAGGTCTTCTGAGTGACAGTCAAGCTGCAATAAGTATAGCTAACAATCAAGTCCAGCATGACAGAACTAAGCACATCGAGATCGATCGATTCTTCATCAAAGAGAAGCTAGAAAAAGGGATATTAAAGCTCGATCATGTTCGCTCAGAAGAACAAGTTGCAGATTGCCTGACTAAGGGTCTTAATTTATCGAGTCTTTCTAAACTATGTGACAAGATGGGGATAATTGATATCTATCGCCCATCTTGAGCGGGAATGTTGAGAGTATTAGTGGGTGTTTAGTCCAACATCTAGTAGAATAGTAGAGATGGGTTAGCATCTCCTATATATATGTAGTCCCATCCATTAATAAAATGAAGCCAATTATTAAACCAAGTTTCTATTGAATTCATGTAGCCGATTCCAGAAATTGGTGATGGAGGCTTTGCGGTTATTATACCACAAAGTGCAAAGTAATTCTTTTCACCTTGATGTATGTAATATCATTTATCATGCTGTACTGATTCAGATCAAGTGAGATGGGTCTTTGAGTATGCAATGATTATTCTAATGAACAACTGATTAGTGGAAGATGGAAGCAAGTCATCTCTAAGAGACTTCAATTATTTACATCATGAACAACTATTTTACGTGGACTCGGGTACGGGTGTTGGATACGGGTACATATCGACGACTTGTAATTATAAACTACTAGTAAACTTTATTGAACTAGTTGAATAAGTCTCTAAGGACAGTCCCTTCAGCTCCCGTATAACTTTACTACCAGTCTACTATATTAAAATAAACTATCTACTTCACTACCATATTAAAATAAATTATTAACTTCACTACCAGTCTCCCAATTGTCACTATGAAGGATATGTTTGTCACTATTATAGAGGATTGGATACGGATTCCATACTCATATTCATGTCCTATCGGGTCGACACCAGTACTTCTCCTTAAAGTGGAGAGTTCGGGTAACATAGATGAACATGATTAGTGTCTTTTGATGTGAAGTTGTTGTGTGTTCCATACCTTTGTTTCACGAACACAAATATGAAATAGTACATACAATATGACATGGACAGCACTGTTTCTAGACTATCCTAGTGAATTTGGAGTGTTGTGTACGATGCATGTCCGACACGAAACAAAACACAAAGACACTGCATCAATTTTGGACTGTTCGTGCTTCCTAGTTCATTACATATAGTTTACAAGTTTTTGTAGCCATTCATATGATGTGCTTCGTACAATTCTCCTCCACATAACCTGTCCATGTTATATGCCCCATTGTTGCCTAGTGTAGGATTACTTGTTAGCTGTCCATATTTTAATATGATTGATCCCTATTAAAAATTCATCACAAGGGAACCTCTCACTGGAAAGTTAATGCTAAAACAATAATATCAATTACAACTGCTGGAGAAAATACCCCCACATCTATCTACATCTTAACCATGGAGGAACCAGGATCCAATGTGGGGATGTAGGAGGATACACCAAGTATTTCAGAATTTTGAATGATACTTAGGCCTTCATTAATTTCATTAAGGAGAAGTCATATTATAGATAATATGACTTGACCATAACAATTCCAGCTCCAGCCAATATCTACTTGGTCAGACGACCAAAATACAAACTTTTTAATCAAATAGAGTGAATTAAGTTCATGGTTTTGACTAAAAAGTAAAAAACTAAACTTAATACTTTGTTTTGTACTTACTATGCCTCTCAAGCTTGTGTACTGATATGATACAACAAATCTTGGTACATTAAAGGCCCACCTAAAATAATATTTATATTTCAAATCTGATACTTTAAACATTAAAGGCTCCAATTGCTTGATAAGAACTCAATTCTGAACTCCTATCCTAACACTTTCGAATAGACTTCAGGTATGAAGATTGGATGCTCCAAAATCGGTAGCATGCCTTGTTATCTGTGTCAGACATGACATGGACACTTGAAAATTGGTACCATATCTTGTTGTCTCTATGTTGAATATCACATGAATACGTCAAGAGACTCATAAACGTTGGTTTCATATTCATGTCAACTTATCTATAGAATGGTGTGTTGTATTTGTATCAGTGCAATATATAACTTTAGAAACAAAGGCCATTGTTCCAGAGTGTTTGGGAGATGAAAAGAGGGGGGGGGGGGGGGGGGGGGGGGGGAAGGGGGGGGGGGGTGGTGAATTCAGAGAAGTGGCCTGGGAAATAAATAAAATAGTGAAGAGGTTAAACCAAAAAAGTTTGCGTAGAATTGAGTGTTCATCAAAAAATTCATCTTAGACACTATTGTAGCCTTTAAACCAACATGGACTTTTAATAGACAACAAAACCCTAGTTGAATCTTCCCGGAGGTCTAATTAGATTGCTCCTCCATTGTAAATCTTGACTATTTTTAGCCACAAAGTTGATCCAAATAAATGATGTAATAACCTAATTCTTCTGATATGGATAAATCTGGTCCTAGGCCAATTGGAATTCTAAAATGGTCTCATAGTCAAGCATTTTTCAAAGATATTAGAGTCAGAAAATCGATAATAAAATCGGTAAGAAGAAGATCTGCCAACAATATGCCCAACGAAACTAACAGATAATACTTACTAACTAGTCAATTTTTAATTTTACAACCGTTATTAGTGGTATAGGTTTAGGAAAATTATGGACAGTTTTGATTGCAGATTATATACCTTGCACTGGTACGTACTAATCAAGTTTTACCCCTAAAGGTTACTGCTTTGGAATCCTAATATTCAAAGAAATACTAATAGTCACGATGTCCAACTAGCTGTTTAGATATTTTTTATTTGTTAAACTTCACATTTCTCTTTTTATAACTGTGGAGGTTTGTATGAAGGAAGTTTGAATCAGAAGTTGCATACAATTTTTTCTTGATTCCTTCAACTACGACAGGTACAGGGCTGTCACGACTGCATACTACCGTGGGGCATTTGGCGCCTTGTTGATCTATGACATAACCAAGCGCTAGACTTTCGATCACATCCCACGTTGGCTGGAAGAGCTCCGGAGTCATGCTGACAAGAACATTGTGATCATGCTAGTTGGCAACAAATCCGACCTTGAGGACAAGAGGGCTGTGTCGGTGGAGGATGCTAAAGAGTTCGCTCAGAAGGAAGGACTCTTCTTCCTGGAGACATCGGCAATGGAGGCCACCAATGTTGAGCCTTCCTTTATGACTGTTCTGACTGAAATCTTCAATATTGTGAGCAAGAAGAGCCTGATTGTTGCCGATAGCCAGACTAATGGCAATGGACCAGCACAAGGAAAGAAGATTGTTGTCCCTGGGCCAGCACAAGAGATTCCGAAGAGCAACACGTGCTGCCAGTCTTCTTGATTCAGAATTTCTGCTGCCATCTTCATTTACTATTCTTTTATTACAATTTGTAAGTTTATCTAAGTGGAATTGTTTTGTAAAATGGGATTCTTTTGTTAAGCTTGGGACAATATTGATTGATATATAGGCTAAAATGGCTTTAAGTTTGTATTCTTATGACATTTCTTCACATTAATTGAGAATTTGGATGAGAAATTGTCAAGGTATGCAGTATCCAGGATTGGTATTAGACACTTCGTATGAGTATCAGGATCAACAGTATTGACAATATATGTTAGTATTGGTTTTTTGTTATCCAAAAGTAAATCAGAAAAACAATATTTTACACTTTAGGCATAATTGTAAGTATTTTTTATGTTGTTTCTTAGTAGTTTTGAAATTGAATGAAATAATTGCTAGCTTTGTTGATTTGTTTACTTGTGATAAATCAGTTTTCTTTGTTTACACTATTACAAGATTTGATACATTATAATATTATGAGTGAATCATTGCGTTGACACTATTTTTCTAACTTTTTCGTTTAATTTTTTCTACAAATTTATTGAGAAACAGATCCTAATATTATAATCGGTCAATATTTGAGACATGCCAAACCATATCGATAGTGGCCGTATCAGTATCAGAAAGTACTACAAACTATAAAAATTATTAGTGCGAATTGTGGTATTTTAATCGAATTAATATTTTCAACTAATGTTTTACTAGCCTGGTCATGATTTGTTCTTTGATGGAAGTTTATGCTTACTTTTGCTTTCTTTGATTTAATTTAGTTTCACAAAGGTTCTAAAGTCCTTTTCTTAAGCTTATAAAGGTTCTAAGTTCTAACTATCATTTTAAGTACCTTGTGAAGAATTTGACTTCTTATTAGAGCATTGTTCCAAGGGTCACGATTTATAGTCATATCAAAACTTTATTTACGGGCTGAGATTCCAGTAGAGTCCATTTTTGTTTATCCACCAAAACAAAAGTGAATGTTCATATTTTTACTCAAAGATTGTTAGGTGTCAAATTAGTGGTAAAAAATAATGTGGATGTTTACAAAATCACTCACATATTAGTTTTAAGTTAGATCAAAACTACCTTATTTTTATTGGGTGAACAAAAATGGACTCATTCGAACATATGTAACTATCTCGAACTTCATGTAAGTTCGCGTATTGTTTTAGGATTCTCAGTGAACATTGTTTGGTGTGGCCATACCAACTTGAATGGCTGCCAGTGTCCATGTCTTGAAATAAGCAAAATAAAGTTCACATTTTACTTCTACGAAACTTGAATGGCTGACAATCGACTCAAAGCTCCTTAACGGTTCAATTTGTTGGAATTGATGGAGTTTTCAACCTATGTGGAGAATATTTCGGAGTACGACGAGCACCGTATATGGTCAGAGAAGCTTGGGGAGGTGACAAGAGCCATTCGAGAGGTCGAAAAAACTCGGGAGGAAGGAGGAGCAGTCTGTTGTATAGGGGGAGACAGAGTTCGGACCGAACTCGGTCCGAATTTGGTCCGAGTTCGGTGTGGTGTTCCAGAACCTCAAAACCGAAGTCGGTCCAAGTTCGGTCGGTGGGCTGAACGAAATTTCAGAGGTGTTTTATACACCGTTGGATCGTATCCTATGGTCCAGGATTAACAGCGGGATTAGAGAGTATATATTAGATTTTTCTAACCCTAATTTCTAATCTAACACATAACATATCATCTCAAGAAAGAGAAAAAAGGAGGTAATGGTGCCATTGCAATCTTGGGAAGGAGAAAGAAGGATTGGAGGCCGTTTGGGATGAGGTGATCAACTTTGGATAATTTTTCATTGTCTTCTATCTTCATGGTGTGATCTATTTTCTATTCCTAAGTGTTGTGGTGATCCGTGTTGAATCGGTGAGACGTTTGTAAGGAGCCGGTGTATTTCTTATTCCATTAGTTGAGGCTTTTCAGGGTTGGACTCCGATCGTCCAATAGTTTTTTCTCGCAAGGCTTTTCCACGTCAAAAATCTCTATGTCTGCGATTTGTGTTTGACGTTTTTGGTTTGTGCGTTTTGCTCGGTTCTCTTGCAGGTACTCTTTAGTTTGGGGAACAGTTTTTGCGCTTTCGTTCCCAATAAAGTGGTATCAGAGCCAGGTTCTGGAATTTTCAGAAGGGTGTCAGGAGTTGACAGGTAAACCAAGGAGGAGAGATGGATGTGAAGCCGGTGTGCATGGTAAACCTGAACGGTACCAACTATCACTACTGGAGGAGCAAGATGAAGGATCTGCTATTTGTTAAGAAGCTTCATCTGCCGGTATTTTCTTCCGAGAGGCCCAGTGACAAATCCGAAGAGGACTGAAATTTTGAGCATATACAGATATGTGGGTACATTAGGTAGTTCGTTGACGAGAACGTGTACAACCACATTGCCAGTATTGAGCACGCGAGGACACTGTGGGATAAGCTAAAATCTTTGTATGTGAAGAAGATCGGGATAAATAAATTGTTCCTGATCTGGATGATGATGGGTCTGCGGTACAAAGATGGGACGTTTATTATGGATCACTTGAGTGAGTTACATGGCGTGGTTGACCAGCTATCCTCGATGGGAGTCAAGTTCGACGACGAGGTTCAGGTACTATGGCTGTTGTATACATTGCCAGACTCGTGGGAGACCGTACGAGTGTCTATGATTGCTTCTGCTCCGGAAGGCGTAGTCAGTCTGGAGTTTGCCAAGAGTGGGGTACTGAATAAAGAGATGCAGAGACGTTCATCCACATCCAACTCAGAGGCGCTTATTTCAAAGAGCTGCGGAAGGGGTAAAAGCAAGGGTCCAGGCGGTGGCAGAGACAAAAGTAGGGGAAGGTCCAAGGGTCGGTACGAGGACTCAGAGTGTTACCATTGTCAAGGAGTTTTAGGCCTCTGTTGAAAGGAAGACGGGCAAGAAGCTGCTTTGTGTTCGGTCGGACAATTGCGGCGAGTATATCAGTCCCTTTGATGCTTATTGCAGAGAGCAAGGGATATGACACCAGAAGACTCCACCAAAGACACCACAGCTCAACGGTGTAGTGGAGTGGATAAACATGACGCTAATGGAGAGGGTGTGGTATTTCTGCAAGGACCAGGAGATTGGATCTAGCCATAAGAAGAATGCTTGGTATAAATAACTCACTTCTTGGTCTTCGACCCCTCCCTCGCGAGACTCTGGTCCGGCATGTCCTGACCTTCCGTTACGTGCCCGGCATAGCCGGTGGGGAGTTCATTCGGCTTTCAGCTCTTCACTCATCGCGTCCGATGATCCCCTACTTCACTCGTTTCCTCGTTCGTGGGTCTTCGTCTCCGGCGCCCTCAGGAACTATCTATCCCTCGGTTGCGGGTAAGGTTCCCTTGCGCCCTCGGGATCTATCTATCCCTCGGATGCGGGTAAGGTTCCCTTCCCCTTGTCCCCACTCACTGTAGCGGCAGTCAGAAGCAAACTTGCCAAGCAGCTATTGGGGTGAGGCACTTTACACAGCTGCTTATGTTATTAATTTATCTCCTAGTGCTCCTTTGTAGGGTGATGTGCCTGACAAAGTATGGTACGACAAAGAACCTTCATATAATCACCTACGAGGGTTTGGTTGTAAGGCCTTGGTGCATGTACCGAAGGATGAGAGATCCAAACTTGAGCCAAAGATGAGACGGTACGTCTTTGTCGGCTACGGTCGGGATGAGTTTGGCTATAGACTCTACGATCTAGTGGGAAGAAAGCTCTACAGAAGCAGGGATGTGGTATTCGTCGAGGATCAGACCATGACCAACACTCAAGATTCCGAGATGCCTTCTGAGGCTGAGGAATTGCCTGAGTTAGAGTTATTTTGCTTCGAGCAGTTTCCAGAGGACATCATAGAGGATCCAGTTATGGGGGAGCCAGTACATGGAGTTGCTCCCAACCTTGATCATTAGCCTGCTGATGGTGGTCAGGATGACCCTTAGGAGGATGAGCATGTCGAGGAGGCAGTTCCTGGAGGGGAGGATGTATCACCCCGTTCCGTTCTAGCGGACTGCCGTCTCAAACGGCAAAGTGCAACTGTCCCGACCCACTTTGCCTCAAACGAGAAGCAAAGGATATCCAGACTTGTCCCTACAGGAATTCATCTTAGGCTTTCAGAGGCTCGCTTGACGTATCGCTCTACCGAGGCGAATCATCGCTAAGATGGGTGGCTACGGTGAACTTGTCTTTGCTTAGCCAGCACACATAAAATCTGGAATGTTCATGCTAGTCGCTAGGTGATTCACCCCCTGCATGCTAATAAGAATCCAACGCACCTAGCTAAGGAAATAATCCCAACTTGTATTGCTATGCTAGAACATGGAAATTGAAATACTGCTTATATTCAGACCCTCACATGCCAAGTCCCCTAACGATCTAACTCTCGGCTTACCTTCGGGTCCGAGCAAACGTGTCTGCTTATGTTCCTTAGAAACGCATGCTTGTCTGCTTGAATGTTGCCTTGTTTTCATCCAAACCCCGGGAGACTACTAAGTAGTCGTTCCGTGCATGATTGAACCTGCAAAGTATTCGGGACCGTTAGGTCACCAAAGGCAGCCCCGAACCAGGGGAATTGCATCAAGGCAAGACTCATTCAGGTATTCGGATCTCTGCAAGTCTCCCTCAAGCGGGCTTACATCAGCCCAGGAGACTATGCACATCCAATGGCTAAGTGAATCCTGATTCAAGTATCTCGTATACTCGTGTTCTCGTGCACTCATGTTCTCGTGTTCTAGTGCACAAATGTTCTCGTGTTTTCGTGTATCTCGTGATAATTGGAAGACCCCAATTGCATGTCGCGGACTAGTTCCACGGACGGTCACCGGGGCACTAGGGCCGATCCGGTTCGGATGGAGCTCGTGTGTAGTCATCGTGTACGGGACTGGGTAGCTTGCAGCGCATCGTGTACTCTCGTAGCATGCTATCCTTGTCCTCGACTACGTCCATAAATGGCTATGCCAGCGACTCGTGTTCATATAGATAAGTCATCCTCGCTTAGCGGCTATCCGCGTACGAGTCATTGCATCGCATCAAAGAACAACTGAACACCTGAACGATCTGGATATAACGACTCTCGTGTTGCATATGCGATTGACTTGGTTTTCATTATGAATGCCCCTGAATGTTTATACCTACTCGTCTTGAATTAATAATGTTTTGCCTTGGATAGGGAAGGACAAATGGTAAGTTGGTAAGTCTCGCCGTGTTTCCTCTCATGTTGCACGGCGCACTGCCACACGGGTTAGGCTATTCAATATTTGCATGAAACTGATCTTAAGGCAACTAGAAAGACAACTTAATAGTTGGTATACGGAACCTGTATTACGTGTTTGGATTTGTCGAGCGGACGAGTAGCTTCCCCACCAGTGCATTCAATGTACTGATAATCCACCAGTTTGTATGCAGGGTACGGGAGAACTTCGTTCGGTGCGAATGCCTCCTTCATGCGTGCTAAGGTGTGGACATCACTCTGAAACAACGGTGCGTCCGGAACTGAAGCACATATACAAGACATAATGTTGTGAACATCGTCTGAACATCGCCTGAATATCGCCTGTACAATCATTCCACAATTGTAGCCACTTGGCACGCTTTTACCGTTTCGGAGAGAGAGGCTTGAGAGACTTGTAATCTCGGCCATGCGCCGCCTGTAACACATGTTTATATCAAATAAAGAGTTACTTTACTTCAACTTGTGTTTCAATGCTTCCGCTATATTGTCGACTCAGTGAACTTGTTACCAAATCGTTATGCGTTCATGATTCCGCTGCACTCGGATAATCTGTGCGACTCTGTGGCTTAGAACTCTTATCGCCAGCTAATGGACCACGGCCTTGCACGGGCGTGGCTCACGCTCATGCGGCATCACGCTCGGATGGGTCAAAGCGAACCTTCCGCGGGAGCGCTGGCGAGGGTGATTCCCGCCTAGCGGGGACGGCCAAAATAGCCTACGGAAGATCGGGGCTTGACAGAGGAGGCTGTAGATATACAGCCAGCACTAGTGGTTCCTATGAGGAGGAGCGATAAAGAGCATCGACCATCTACGAGATACTCACCGGGTGAGTATGTGCTACTGACTGACGGGGGAGAGCCCTAAAGTTTCACAAAGGCTATGGAAGACGAACACAGGCAGAAGTGGATGGAGGCCATGTAGGCGGAGATGAGTTCCTTGGAGGCCAACTCTACTTATGATTTGGTGCGGTTGCCAAAGGAAAAGAAGGCTTTGAAGAATCGATGGGTATTCAGAGTGAAGCAGACAGATGATGCTACTCGCCCTCGATACAAAATGAGGCTGGTAGTTAAAGGCTACGGTCAACGGAAAAGCATAGATTATGATAAGATCTTTTTGCCAGTCATCAAGCAGTCGTCTATACTGGTGGTGCTAGCAATGGCAGCCTGTTTCAACTTAGAGGTCGAGCAAATGGACGTGAAGACGGTATTCCACCACGGTGATCTTGAGGAGGAGTTGTACATGGAGCAGCCAGAGGGATTCTATGAGAAGGGCAAGTCACATTTTGTCTGTCGGTTGAGAAAGAGCTTGTATGGTCTGAAACAAGCTCTGAGGCAGTGGTACAAAAAGTTTGATTCGTTTATGGGGGAGCATGGCTATGCACGGACGACGTCGGATCATTATGCTTTTGTAAGGTACTTCGCAGAGGATGATTTTATTATTTTGTTGCTTTATGTTGATGACATGTTGTTGGTGGGTCAGAATGCCACCAGGATAGCAGAGTTAAAGTGGCAACTGGGCGCGACCTTCTCTATGAAGGATTTGGGTGTAGCAAAGACTATTCTTGGGATGGAGATCAGCCGAGAGAGAGAGAGAGAGAGTCCAAGCTGCTACACTTATCCCAAAAGAAGTACATTTATCGGGTACTTCAGCGTTGCAGGATGGACCGGTCGAACAAAGTGAGTAACCCCCTTGCGGCTCACTATAAGTTCACTGAGGAGCAATGTCCATCTACCGAGGATGAGAAGGAAGATATAGAGCGGGTTCTATATGCCTCAGCCGTGGGAAGTCTTATGTATGTTATGGTATGTACGAGGCCAGACATTGCTCACGCAGTCGACACAGTTGACAGGTACACTTCCAATCCTGGAAGCGTACATTGGAGTGGGGTCAAGTGGATTCTACGATATCTTCAAGGCACTGCCGATTGGAGACTTTTATTTGGTGGTGACGAGCCGAAGCTGGTTGGGTATACCGACGCTGATATGGCTGAAGATGTAGACACGAGGTGATCAACTTCGGGCTATATGATGATGTTTGCTGGTGGAGCAGTATCATGGCAGTCACATTTTCAGAAGTGTATTAACTTGTCGACAACAAAAGTAGAGTACATTACAACAACGGAGGCTTACAAGGAGTTGTTGTGGATGAAGAAGCTGCTGTAGGAAATTGGGCTAAAGTAGGAGCAGTATCCTTTGCTTTGCGATAGTCAGAGTGCTATTCACCTTGTGAAGAACCAGATATTTCATAGCCAGTCCAAGCACATTGAGACCCGGTACCATTGGATACAGGATGCTATTGAGAAGAAGGAAGCGGCGCTTGAGAAGGTTCATACAGACGACAACGGAGCAAATATGTTCATAAAGATTCTTTCAAGGAAAAAGTTTGAGTACTGCAGGCAGATCGTCAGGATGACGATCCCCTCCACATAGTTGTGAAGGGGAAGATTTGTTGGAGTGGATGGGGTTCCCAACCTATGTGGAGAATTGCCCAGAGTGCGACGAGCGTCATCTGTAGTCAGAGAAGCTCGGGGAGGTGACGAGAGCCATTCGAGTGGTCGAAGAAACTCGGGAGGAAGGAGGAGCAGTCTGCTGTACAGGGGGAGACAGAGTTCGGGCCGAACTCGGTCTGAACTCGGTCCGAGTTCGGTGTGGTATTCCAGAACCTCAAAATTGAAGTTGGGTCAAACTCGGTGTGGTATTCCAAAACCTTAAAACCGAAGTCGGTCCGAGTTCGTTCGGCAGGCTGAACGAAATTTTAGAGTATTTTATACACCGTTGGATCGTATCCTACGGTCCATGATCAGCTACGGGATTATGGGGTATATATTAGATTTTTCTAGCCCTAAATCCTAATCTAACACCTAACATATCATCTCAAGGAAGAGAAAAAAGGAGGTAAGAGTGTCATTGCAATCTTGGGAAAGAGAAAAAAAATGATTGGAGGTCGTTTCGGAGGAGGAGATCAACTTTGGATAATTTATCATTGTCTTCTATCTTTGTGGTGTGATCTATTTTATATTCCTAACTTTTCTGTTGATCCGTGTTGGATCGGACAGAAGTTTGTAAGGAGTCGGTGTATTTCTTATTCCATTAGTGGAGGCTTTTCAGGGTTGGACTCCGATCGTCCCGTGATTTTTTTTCGCATGGATTTTCCACGTCAAAAATCTGTGTTTGACATTTTTTGTTTGTGCATTTTGCTCGGTTCTCTCACAGGTACTTTCTGGTTTTGGGAACAGTTTCCGCGCTTTAGTTCCCAACATAATTTATGTCCAACTTGAACCATTCCAAGTTACCAACTTGTGGTTTCTCAGCTGAAATTTGGTTAGTATCAACCACCAAAGTTACTAATACCACCTTATAATAACTGTGGGTTGTTAGCTAACGAGGAGAAAGTTGCGACTAAAATAATACCAAATACAAAGAAAACAAGAAACCCACGATCAGCGAGAGAACTAAAAACCACTAAAAGAGGAAGATCGATGCTAGAAGCAAGTTAACTAAACAAGATCCCACTTAAATCCACAATCCTAATAACCCAAAAAATCCATAAAATTTATATTTGAGAAGACTCTAGAAACTCAATTTCACTTATTGTGTCACTTTTCGTTAGAATCTAAATTAGTAGACGAAAATTAATCATAATTATAAATAACTGGTGAATCCTAAAAGGAATCAAGAATCTTGGATATCTATTTATAACCAAATAGAATCCAAATCCCAAAAGAAAAAGAAAAAGAAAAAGAAAAAGAAAAGAAAATAACTCAATTTAGGTTGAGGATAAGTTGTTGTTGCTTTCAAAAATCAGTAATTTGATTCACAACCATACTGAAGAAATGTAGGAGAGAATGAACAATTGCATTCCTTTTCATTGTTGTTTAGGATATAAATAGGTTTATAAAAGAGAATAAATTTGTTACAACAATCCAACAAACTGATAACAAAAGAATCAGTCAAAATATAAACCAACTAACATATTATAGTTAAGAGAGATAACTATCTAAACCAACTAACATATTATGGTTAAGAGAGGTAACTATAATTTAAATACATTAAGTTAATTCTCTATTATGCCCCCGCAAGTTGGAGCTCCTTGAGGTAAGACCAATCTTGTTCAACAAGTCATAAAAACACATGTGGGGTAATGGTTTGGTGAGTGCATCGGCTAGTTAATCTGTCGAAGAGACATGAGTGACTCGTAAGATGCTATCTTGAACTTGTTTACGAATGAAGTAAAAATTGAGAGCCACATATTTCATGCGAGAATGGAAGATCGGATTAGAGCAGAGGTTTGTCGCACCCATATTATCACAGTAGATTACCGGTTGTTGTGAGGATATGAAACCAAGTTCACTAAGAAGAGATGTTATCCATCTCACCTCAGTAGCAGTTGAAGCACCAGACCGGTACTCATCTTTAGTCGAGGAACGAGCTACTGTTCGTTGCTTCTTCGAACTCCAGGATATCGGGTTTTGCCCTAGGTAGACAATATAAGCACTGGTGGAGGTGAATTCATCTTTGTTACTGGCCCAGTCAGTGTCTGAGTAAGCATGTAGGGCGAAAGGCGACTGGCGATGGAACATGATGCCATGATCAAAGGTGCCACACAAATATCGAAGAAGTCACTTGATAGCATTTCAGTGCTCGGTCGTCGGACGATGCATGTATTGAGACAGTTTGTTGACTACATAGGCAATATCTGGATAAGTAAGTGAGAGATACTGAAGACTGCCAACCATATCTCAAAATTCTGTTAGGTCAGTAGGTGTTGTCCCAGATTGAAGAGTGAGAATGGGAGCGGTGGCAAGCAGAGTTGCTACTGGTCGAGCATCGATCATCTTTGTTCGAGCTAGCAAGTTAGCAATATAGCGTCATTGTGAGAGGAGAAGTCCTTGAGAGCAAGGAACAACTTCAACACCAAGAAAGTATTGAAGAGTGACGAGGTCTTTGAGCGAGAAGCGACGGGCAAGGACCGAGATAAAGTCCTGGACCGATGTTGCATTGTTACCTGTGATAATGATGTCATCAACATCAATAAGTTGTTAACATGATAGTGATACCTATGTCATTGAGAATGAACAAAGAGGTGTCGGCAACCGAGTTCGAGAAGCGAGATGCAAGTAGAAACTGACGAAGTTCATTGTACCAAGCTCTAGGTGCTTGCTTGAGACCATATATCACCTTTCGCAATTTGCAGACATGGTATGGATTGTCAGGATCAACAAAGCCTTGAGGCTGGGTCCTGAAGACAACTTTAGTAAGCGTGCCTTGGAGAAATACATTGTTGACATCGAGCTGACAAAGATCCCAACCTCGACTGACAGCAAAGGAGAGTACAAGATGAACTGTTGTCGGCTTTACAACTGGACTAAATGTCTCATGGTAGTCTACTCTGGGTCGTTGGTGAAACCCCTTTGACACTAAGCGAGCCGTGTACCTATCAATAGAGCCATCGGGTAAATGTTTTAGTCAAAAAATCTATTTGCATCCCATAATATTTTGCACACCATTAGGAGGTACCAGTTCCCAAGTGCCATTTTGAACCAAGGCATCAATTCCTCGGACATCGCCTGTCTCCATCTGCTATCTTTGATGGCCTGAGTTACACATACAGGTTCAATTTCTGAGGCAAGTCGGGCCAAGAGGCTTAGTTTATTGATTGGTTTAGAGATGTTGTTTTTGGATCTGGTAACAATGGGCGAGGTGAGGACGAAGGGTGTGAGTGATAGGATTTCTGAGACTTGGTTAAGAGCAGGTGGGGGTAGAGCCAAAGGGGTAGGTGGGGTTGTGCTAGGAGTAGGTTCAGGTATTGGAGTGGGTAGTAGGGGTGGTAAGGTGTTTGGGGAAGGAGGTAAAGTTTGAGGTAGGTTTGGAAAGGGAAATCAGAGGGCTAGAGGTAGGTCTTATTGATCTTTCCATACCTATTTGTGTGGTGGAGTCAGCTGGTGAAGAGAAGCTGGAACAAACTTCGGATGGTGTGTATGAAACCGGACGAATGACATATTGCAGGAGCAATGTGTTGCATGTCAAGTCATCAGGATGAGCGAGATGCGGATCAATCTTAGACATCAAAAACTCAGACTCAACAAATCGAACATGACATGAGATGAAGATCTTTTGAGTGTAGCGCCCCGTTCTCCCGGTGCGGAGAGCGCGGCTAAGAAACACAAACGGTATCGTTCGATCGGGATAGATTGAATTAAGAACTCGTCCTCGTTATGGATTTGTTTCTTCGAAATCGATTCCCATATTCAGTGGACCGCGCCCTAAGGATCGGCTTAGCGGCAGAGTCAGGAGGGACCTCTCCGCTGCTATCTTTTATTGCCTCGGTTTTCGATGTCGCTTGTTGCTTTCGTACTTTGAGTTAGTTTTGGGATTTGCTTGTTTTTCTTGAACGGTTTCGATGGTTTTTATTATTTTCGTTCATTGACTTGCACTTCTATTTCGAGATTGGAAAGAGAGGAAGAAGTATTAATCGAGCTGTTCGTGTGCAGGTGAACGAGCAGTAGGCGGCTTGCGAGCGGAGTCGTGAAGTGCCTCTTTCCTTCTCCTTCCATCAATCTAAGTGAGTAGCTACCAACCCGATTAGCTAGCCCTGCTTCCAAGCTTCATACCCTAGAATCTGCAATCTCCTTTGCCCCGATCAAACGATACCAAGTAATAATAAAAGAAACCAAGATAAAAGAGAATAGACTTTGTTATTATGCTTGTCAACCGAACATGTGAACTGTTATCTATGTATGCTTGTTCGTGCAAATGTTCTAGAAAACGTGCTAAGTATAGAACACATCTTGTATATGCATAATTGTTCAGGGAGGCTATGCTAAATAAATCATGCAATACTGCTTGTCATGTACTCGTGTTCTTGCACTCGTGTTGCCTCAAATGCATGACTGTTAACTTGTTCATCGTGTTCGATCATGGACAACTTGTGCACAAGGTATTGGTTCTGCGGACGGTCGCTGGGGCACTGGCACCGACCCGATCCGGGCGGAACTCGTGTGTAGTCTTCGTGTTCGGGACCGGATAGCTTGCAGCGCAATCGTGTTCTCTCGTAGCATGCTATCCTTGTCCCCGGCTATGTCCACTATGGCAACTATACCAGTGATCATCGTGTATATTTAAACCTGCTGCAAACTAACTTGTGTCTTCGTGGCAGGGAAGGCATGGTAAGTATTGTGCAGGTAATTCAGACGGGCAGGTAAAATCCACCGAACGGTGGCACGTTCATTTCAGTAAATTCTATATGCTGCTTACTTGTAAATGAACTAAGGCAAGAATAGAAACCCACAAATATGCATGCTTTATTAAAATAACGTGTTGATTGGTATAGTTCGGCTAGCTCGCCTTCACCAGCATGTTTCGATATGCTGACCCTCGTTGAAACAGGTTCTCCGTACCAAGGCGAACCGAGCGAGGAGCCGAAGTCGTCTTCCCAATCCAGTCCAGCTGTTGGTGCATCTTCACCGCGCCCCTTGAAGCCTTTGAAGTCCGAAGCTGCAACTCTTTATACACAAATGCAGCTTCGTGTCAAAGCCGTCCTCCAGCCTGGAGGTCTTTATCATTTTGAGTTTATAAAGGGATGTAATGTACAGGACAGCTATCTCATTTTGAGTCATCTCTTTTGTAAGCCGTTCGGCATATTAGCTAACTCGTTCAAGAGTTTGTAATAGATGTTCATTATTAATAAAGATAACTTTTCCATATTAAAATCTGTGTTTCAATTTATCTGCGTACTCTGAATATGTGCTTGTTATGCAAATCATTAAAGCCTTGTACGGGCGCAACTCCAGGCCCGTACGGCGGTCACGATTCGGGGGACGCCTCAAACGATTCTATGGAATCGGGTCGTGACATAGTGGTATCAGAGCACAGATTCAAGTTCCTTAGACTTCATGTTGGAAAAGTTCCTTTAACGATCAAATTCCTGTGCGAACTCTTGAACTCGCTAGGCCAAAATGAGATACGTTCATGCAATAAGTCCATAATATATTATGATTCTGATGTAATTTACCTTCTTTTGAAGGAATGGCTCCAGCACAATCTGCAGCGCAAATACCGGACGAAACGCAAGGCCAAGAAAGTAGTTCGGATACTTCAGGAAGTTCAAGGAGCCAGCGAACCGTGCCAAGCATCGATCCCGTCCAACGAATGTTGTAGATGTTGGAGGCAAACCAACAAAGGGACGAGGCTCGCTATGAACGGGCCGGAAAGCGGGCGGAAGAGAGTCAGCTCAAGTTTCAAGACAATATAGAAGCACGATTCTCAGTCCAACAGAAGCAGGTGGATACCTTGCAGCAGATCGTTCAGACTTTGGCATACAACCAGTCCGCGGCAACGCCAGCGACTCCAGTGGAACAGCCCGCGCTTGAAGTAGAGACGCCGCAAATTCCAAGGACGAGGGACATGACTGCCTTCGACTTTGGCCACTTCAAGAAAGTCTGCAACACCCCATTCAACGGGACTGAGGACCCAGTCGTAGCTCCAGATTGGTTGGCCGAACTTGAAGATCACTTCGCTCTGCTAGAGGTCCCCGAAGAGAAGCGCGTCGCCTACGCGCAACTACAGCTCCGCCTCAACGCGCACGATTGGTGGGACGTGCATCGACGATCTCTCCAATTTGATCATGGAGAGGAGGCGATCTCGTGGACGACTTTTCGTGCCGCATTCGAAGAGGAGTTCGTACCCCCTCCAGTACAACGTTAAATGGAAAACGAGTTCGTGCAACTGAGGCAAGGCAGTATGACAGTTAAAGAGTACTCCGCCGAATTCAACCGACTCTCCAAATTCGCTAGGGCCTATTTACCTGATGTAGCGAGTCGAGCAAGAAGGTTTGAAGGTGGACTACACCCTGCCATCCATTCGCACGTAGCCGTTCATCAATATCATACAATGCATGAAGTAATAAATCATGCCCTGTCGCTGGAACCACTCTATCCTCACGTTCCTGTCGGCGCTGTGCATACCTACAATCACAAACGCCAAAGCAACAAGAGAGGAAACAACGCTGCAAAGCGTCGGAATGACGGTAGTCAACAAATAAAGCATTGGAACATTACGTGTCGGTTCTGTAAAAAGACTGGACACGACAAGAAGGACTGCCGCTTGAGACTTGGGTTATGTCTAGCTTGTGGACGATCAGGCCATGCCATTAGTTCCTGCCCGAACCTTCCTGATCGTCGTCCCCAACGAAATGCTCCCTAACGGTAGGTTCTACCCTAAGTTTTGGGACAAAACTTTCAATTAGTTGGGTAGGATGTAGCGCCCCATTCTCCCGGTGCGGAAAGCGCGGCTAAGAAACACAAACGGTATCGTTCGATCGGGATAGATTGAATTAAGAACTCGTCCTCGTTATGGATTTGTTTCTTCTGAATCGATTCCCATATTCAGTGGACCACGCCCCAAGGATCGGCTTAGCGGCAGAGTCAGGAGGGACCTCTCCGCTGCTATCTTTTATTGCCTCGATTTTCGATGTCGCTTGTTGCTTTCGTGCTTTGAGTTGGTTTTGGGATTTGCTTGTTTTCCTTGAACGGTTTTGATGGTTTTCATTGTTTTCGTTCATTGACTTGCACTTCTATTCCGAGATTGGAAAGAGAGAAAGAAATATTAATCGAGCTGTTTGTGTGCAGGTGAACGAGCAGTAGGCGGCTTGCGAGCGGAGTCATGAAGCGCCTATTTCCTTCTCCTTCCATCAATCTAAGTGAGTGGCTACCAACCCGATTAGCTAGCCCTGCTTCCAAGCTTCACACCCTAGAATCTGTAATCTCCTTTGCCCCGATCAAACGATACCAAGTAATAATAAAAGAAACCAAGATAAAAGAGAATAGACTTGGTTATTATGCTTGTCAATCGAACATGTGAACTGTTATCTATGTATGCTTGTTCGTGCAAATGTTCTAGAAAATGTGCTAAGTATAGAACACATCTTGTATATGCATAATTATTCAGGGAGGCTATGCTAAATAAATTATGCAATACTGCTTGTCGTGTACTCGTGTTCTTGCACTCGTGTTGCCTCAAATGCATGACTGTTAACTTGTTCATCGTGTTCGATCATGGACAACTTGTGCACAAGGTATTGGTTCTGCGGACGGTCGTTGGGGCACTGGCACCGATCCGATCCGGGCGGAACTCGTGTGTAGTCTTCGTGTTCGGGACCGGATAGCTTGCAGCGCAATCGTGTTCTCTCGTAGCATGCTATCCTTGTCCCCGGCTACGTCCACTATGGCAACCATGCCAGTGATCATCGTGTATATTTAAACCTGTTACAAACTAACTTGTGTCTTCGTGGCAGGGAAGGCATGGTAAGTATTGTGCAGGTAATTCAGACGGGCAGGTAAAATCCACCAAACGGTGGCACGTTCATTTCAGTAAATTCTATATGCTGCTTACTTGTAAATAAACTAAGGCAAGAATAAAAACCCACAAATATGCATGCTTCATTAAAACAACGTGTTGATTGGTATAGTTCGGCTAGCTCGCCTTCACCAGCATGTTTCGATATGCTGACCCTCGTTGAAACAGGTTCTCCGCACCAAGGCGAACCGAGCGAGGAGCCGAAGTCGTCTTCCCGATCCAGTCCAGCTGTTGGCGCATCTTCACCGCGCCCCTTGAAGCCTTTGAAGTCCGAAGCTGCAACTCTTTATACACAAATGCAGCTTCGTGGCAAAGCCGTCCTCCAGCCTGGAGGTCTTTATCATTTTGAGTTTATAAAGGGATGTAATGTACAGGACAGCTATCTCATTTTGAGTCATCTCTTTTGTAAGCCGTTCGGCATATTAGCTAACTCGTTCAAGAGTTTGTAATAGATGTTCATTATCAATAAAGAGAACTTTTCCATATTAAAATCTGTGTTTCAATTTATCTGCGTACTCTGAATATGTGCTTGTTACGCAAATCATTAAAGCCTTGTACGGGCGCAACTCCAGGCCCGTACGGCGGTCACGATTCGGGGGACGCCTCAAACGATTCTACGGAATCGGGTCGTGACATTGAGTACTTGGATCAAAACACAAATAAGCACTTTGAGTGAGGGAATAACCAAGAAATACACATAGAGTGGAGCGACTGGCGAGTTTGTGGGGAGAGTATGGACGAAGCCAAGGGTAGCACAAATATCCAAAGGCTCGAAGCTTGGAATAGTTGGGTGGCAACTCAAAGATTTTATCATAGGGAGAGATCATATGGAGAGTGGGTGTTGGAAGGCGATTTATGAGATAGGCGGCAGTGGAGAAGGCATATGACCAGAAGTTTAGTGGTTAGGATGCTGTAGAGAGAAGAGAAAGACAACTTTCAACAATATGACGATGTCGACGTTCCGAGAAACCATTATATTCTGGAGTGTGAGGTGGCGAGGTGAGGTGAGGTGCGAGATGCCATGTGTGGATAAGTATGTGGCAAGACCAGTGGATTTGGTGAGACCCATGTATTCTCCCCCATTGTCAGAGTAAAACGTGACAATTCTCTTTTTGAAGAAGTTTTTAACAAGAGCTTTGAAACGAGAAAAAATTATGGCAACATCAGATTTACGTTTGATGGGGTAAAGCTATATGTAGTGTGTGAAGTGATCCACAAAAATGACATAGTATTTGTAACCATCAACAGAATACATAGACGAGGTCCACACATCAGAATAACTAATTTGGAGAGGTGAAGTAGACACAATAGTGGATTGTAAGAAAGGTAATTTATGACTCTTATTGTAGAAACAGTCTTGACAGTGGAATTGCTTAGAACTAGAGAAATCTAAAGGTAAACCAAACGTTGAGACGATATGACATTGGATTGACACGGATGGGTGACCAAGACGATGATGTCAGGCACATGAGGACACTTTGGTACTGGTGAAGATCGAAGGACGAGAAGCAAGGTGCAAAATCGGCAATTCATACACACCACCTTTAGGTTGTCCTTCCAGCAATGTGGCCTCTGTCAGTAGATCCTTCACACGAAAAGAAGATGGTAAGAACTCAATCGAAGTATTATTGGTTTTGCAAAATTGAGATATGGATATCAGGTTTCTTTTCATGGCAGAAACAAATAAAACATCATGTAATTGAAAAGTGTGAGAGGGAGTTTGAATGGAAGTAGAACCAATTTTGGAAATGTGTAACCTAGTACCATCACCAATTTTGATATCATCAGACCCGTTGTATGGATTATGCAGCGAGAGGATGTTGAGGTCAACCATGACATTATGAGAGGCACTACTATCGAGTAGCCAGGTTGGGGTTTCGACACCTGATGTTGTGGCAACATGCGCCTTTCAGTTCCACTGAGATCCAGTGGACGAGTAGTAAGTATCACCTTGCGAAGGGGAAGGTACTAGCTGAAAGAGGGGACACTGGCCAACAGTGTGGCCCTGTTGGCGACATCCTTGACACTTGCCGAGATAAGGCCTCTACTGGCGAGTCGCGGCTTGCAGAGTCTGAGGTGGCTATTTTTGAGTAGCAAAGTACGGAGGCTGCGTCTGGTTTGGCGAGGAGCGATGTGAACTACGGAACTTGTCGATGCAGCATTTGTCGTGGCGGGATGTGGGAAGGAATCAGATTGCGACTGCTGAAGGATCAGTTCCCTGTTGATGAGTTTCTCATGAAGCTCATCAAATGAGATGGGGTCTCCCTACCTTCCACTATATCTGCAATGTGGGGATAGTCATCATCGCGACCCTCTAAGATCTTCTCAATGATGTCTTCATGGTTCATCGGTTTGTCGAGTGCAGCAAGTTAACCAGTTCGATATTTGATGTATTACATGTAGACTGATATGGATTGAGAGCCTTTTGTGGCATTCTTAATCTGGTCCTTGATTTGCTTTATGTGACCACGAGTCGGGCGATCATAGGTGTTATCAAGAGTTTGCCATGCTTCACAGGCGGTGGCCGATTGCTGTATGAGCGAAACAAGAAAGGAGGAGATGGAACCAACAAGTGCGCCAAACAACAGTTTATCTTATCGAATCCAAGGAAGGAGAGTCGGGTTTGGACCCTCAATGTTGTTGGTGGTGATTTTCCGAGGAGGACATGGATGAGTGTTGTCAATGTATTTGTAGAGGTCATAGCCGATGAGAATGGCCTCAATTTGGAGTTTTCAGGCAAGATAATTTATGGAGGTCAATTTGATGATGGATTGATGAGAGATGTTTATGAGTTGAAGAGTTTGGGTTGGATTTCCTGGGTTGGAAATGGTGATAATATGAGTATCAGTGGACATGGTGCTGTTGTTGGATAGAATTGGCGGAAGTGTGGTAAGATAGGTTTAGGATTAAATAAAGCTTTGATACGATGAAGAAATGTATGAGAGAATGAATAATTGCATTTCTTTTCATTGTTGTTTAGGATATAAATAGGTTTACAAAAGAGAATAAATTTGTTACAATAATCCAACAAACTGATAACAAAAGAATCAGTCAAAATCTGAACCAACTAACATATTATAGTTAAGAGAGATAAATATCTAAACCAACTAACCTATTATGGTTAAGAGTGGTAACTATAAAATAAATACCTTAAGTTAATTCTCTATTACATACCACCTCGTCAGAACATGTAGCTTCAACCCAATATTTGTCAAAACCAGCATTCTCAATCTCATTAACCAACCTTCACTTGGACCAATGACTAAATGTGAGTTGACTCTAAACTCTGAATCATGCTTGAATTTATGCTTTCACCATAACAACAACACTCACGCCGCAACTATTTGATACAACTATAGTGCTTAAAAGGAAATATGTTTCTTTGTCCTCGAGGCAATTGGAAGGTTACTTCACCACATCCTCGAACAATGTCCTCTCGGCAAAGTAAATATTTTCACTATTCTTTTTCTTATGAACACAATGCCATCATGTGTGTTAAAGGAAAAGATCCCACCAAATCTGCTAATTGATTCGGTCAATTAGCTGTCATTTATTAGTAATTATTTAGTCATTTATTGTCAACTAGCTAACTTTTTATTTATTGTCGATTAACTAGATTTCCATTTATTTGTGCTTAATGTTAGGCTATAGATGTAGAGCTAAAATATAGGAGTTGTGTATAAATGTGCAACCTTATACTGTGCATGAATATCAAAAAATCAATTCTACATCAATATTGTTTCTCTTTATGGTATCAGAGCATTATCCGATCTGGACATATTGTGAGACGCAAACAACTTCTACGATCAAATATCCATAGCATACAACGAGGACAAGAAGATTGTTGAACAAGGCATGTCTTCGAAAACTCTAGCTCCATGGGAAAATTTCTATCATCCCCTCTTTTCTCCATCATTCAGATCAACTTGGCGCAGTTCTTGCATCACAGCCTTTGATTGAACACATTGATCAAATCCATGAGCAAGTTGAGCAAGAACAAGGCTTTTACAGCTAACCAAGTTGGTAACATTCCAAATTACGAAGACTCTCAGGTAAAGCTTTTCCATAAAATGATAAGAAAAATATTTGTATATTGGACAGTGGTTGTCACGTCCCAGATCTAGAATACTGGAGAGCGAGGGTAGACAACAGCCAGCTCCGTATACTTAGGGCACACCATGTACCCCAAATATACGGTGAAGTTGTAAGACATGAGGGGTTAAAGCTACAATCCATCAGTCAGTCCTAGGTCAAGCGGTCCTAGGTGTCTCAATCAGAAGCAAACAACAGTATACAAGGAATATGATCATCAGGAGCAAAATAGTAAAGCGTCCCAAACCAAATATACATAGATGATCATGAAGATAGTAATACAAAATAAAAAACTAGCAGAGTATAAGTAATACATGATCAACTAATAGTCTAGAATAAGCTAACCATGCCATTGCCCGTAGGCTAGAAGTCAAGTCCAAAACACAAGCTAAACAAGTGCTTAATGGCTAAACGCCTCAAAAGAAAATACAGCACGGGATCTAGCGGGGATAGAAGGAAACCTACTCAGGTCGTCTGGTGCTCCGGGTAGTCACCATCCATAGAAAGGAACGTAGGATGCTCGGGCTCTACTGCAGGATCTGGTCAAACAAAACCAGTAGGGTCGGACCCCCAAATAGCAAGTACCACAAAGGAAGGCCAAAAGCTAAGAACTAAAAACCAGCATCTAATATAGTTCTACAATACTGAGTAACATAAATAAATAAATGCTGATCGAGACTCATGCATTACCACTGCACTTATCTCGATGAAAGAAAGACAAAAAAATTAAATAACATATAACCACTAGGAATATAAGGAGCACCATGTAAATACAAAAAATAACTGGAAACATGAAACACGAAAAATAAATGGGACATGCTATGGAGCCGAGAATATGTAAATAACAATAGCCAGGGAAAAAAAATATGAAAAAAAAGATAAGTCGGTAAAACAACAAAAAGATTCAGGGACTTCTCGATATAGGAACCATAACCCTTAAACCGAACAAGGACAAGGCTTATGATTATTTTCCTGAGTCGAACCTAATCTCAAGTCACTTACCGATAAACATAACTATAAGAGGAATGTAAAGACACATGCAACACGAGTAAACATCACAACTTCACAAGCATAAGACGTAGCAACCACGACTTCACCGGTATCACAGAACTAAGGTGCACAACAACAAACCACAACAGCAATTGATACAAAACAAGAAACATAAGTATGCTACTACTAGCCACTATCTACTATGCATTGGTCAAAAGTACATAGGGTGTAATCGTCTCCTACTAATACAATTGCCTGGGTCGAGCCAATTGTACGTAGAGTGTAAATCATCCTCTATTAATACAATTGCCTGGTCGTATCAAATGTACATAGAGCGTAAATCATCCTCTACTAATATAAATGTATCATCGTATCAAATGTACATAGACTGTAAATTATCCTCTAATAATACAAATGCCTGGTCGAGTCAAATGTACATAGAGTGTAACTCATTCTCTTAAATACAAATACTTGGTCGTATCAAATGTACATAGAGTGTAAATCATCCTTTACTATACAAATGACTGGTCGTATCAAATGTACATAGAGTGTAAGTCACACTCTATTAATACAAGAGACTGGTTGTAAAGGTAAAAGGACATAATAGGGAAGGACAACAACTAGGCCCTCTAGAAGAAAGTTGGAGAAATATTGTATGAGAACATCTAACCAATCTTCTAGCAAAGCGAAACGGAATAGCGTCTTCAATCTCGGGCTGGACCAGAGGAGAACTGCTAATGCTTCATGCTTAGAACCCTGTGGTTGAATCCCCCTTGAACCATCTGGCAAACATCTTCCTTGATGGTCGACCAGCTGGATCAAAGTGCCACTGGGAATACATAAATTAATGAAATAATGAATCATGTGATCTAGGAATCACGGTACACCAAGGTCAAGTCTAAGCACTACTAGGCACCAATAATCATATTAAAAGTATATGCATCTAAGTGCCACGTAGAAAACCAAAGAAAGCACGAAGAAAAATGAGGCACATGAAAAAGAGCACATCACCGGTATACCGTCGGTATACTCCAGTATATTGCTGGTATGCCGTTTCAGAGATAGGAAAAACACAGCAACAAAAAATTCTAACAAATCGGTATACCGTCGGCATACTCCAGTTTACCGTCAGTATGTCGGTCCAGGGATAACAAAAATACAGCAAGTTTCGAATACAACAAATCGGTATACCGTCGATATACACCAATATACTGTCGGTGTGTCAGTTTGCAACACAACAACTTTCTAGGATTCCTAGTCGGGCCAATATCGGTACACCGTCGGTATACACCAGTATATCGTCGGTATACCGGTCTACATAGGCAATTCTAGGAAAAGTTTAAATAAAGAACGGATGTTTCGAAACCGAAATCACGTCCCGAAACTCAGCAAATATTACTCTAACAAGTTAACAAGACTAGAGGTGAGTCTCACGTAGCATTTACACTTAGTCTCATGGCAAACACACTGGTAATCATTTTCGACACCGAGTTTCCTAACCAAAAAAATCAAGGTTCACAGAAAAAGTCATAACTAAGCTCAAAACAATTTCTGAAAGATGCACAAGTTTGGAAAACACGAGAGAAACATTATTAAAAAAGTGAGTACCGTAAAATTCTAAGCATAAAGAGCTAAGAAAAATAAAAATACAATAAAGTAAAGTCGTTCCTAGATTTTGGCAAGATGTACTTGCATAAGGTCAAGCTCCCAGCCTAACTCTTCAACTCCAACACCAAGAGGGGTTCAGAAACCACACTCCTATGTCTCAAGATCAAGCTCCAAGCTTCCGTGGAAAATATGGAGAGAAAATGAAGAAGGAAGAGTGAAAAAAAAGAGGAGAGAGAAACTCAAGTTGTATATATAGAGGGTGGGAATTAATCGTGACCGTTGGATCTGCCTAGTCAGCGATCCACTTAACGATTCAAATCAATCTCGGCCGTACAAAACAAAACCAAGTATCCATTGGTTGATAAGGTGAGTCAATACTATTTACAGAAAATATCTAAACACTATTCACAAAAATATCTCAAAAATATCTCAAAAGAAAAAGTAATATCTATCAATCGATATACCGTTAGTATGCCGTAGTATACCGTCGGTATGCCGGTCAAGAAGAAAATTTTCAAAATGCTAAGTATTTTTAAAATCCCACGAAATTCAGAAAAATAAAACATACAACATAAAATACATATTCATATACCAATAAAGACACTGTGAGACAATCTCACAACTCTTCCCTCAGAAAAATTTTATCCTCGAAATTTTAATAAGGCACCAAAACCAAAAAGCTCTAGAAAACACAACTATCTCAATAAAATAAGGCATGGCATATATACTACCAGGAAGAAAAACTGGAGGCACATGAATAAATATGTCTCCTGGATCAGGTAACTAGGAATCTGTCCTCGCTGGCTTATGCTAATTTCCAAAAATAGACAAGGGTCAAGTCTCGAGATAAGTCGGTACCAATGACTTAGTTAAAAATATGACTCTACCCAGGACATACCTTCGTAGTCGAAGACGTGATAGATATTATATATCCCGACTACGTGGGCAAAAGAGTGAATTAAGATTCACTCTCAGAATATATGCGAACCCAAGAAAATAGATAAGAAAGAAAGGATGCTCAGGACATCACCTGTAATCTAACCGCCCTCGGTCGATACCTGCTCTAAGATGCCAAACTCTCCATGAACATGCCTCGGGACAGTTGCCTAAATTGCTGCTGACCTTGCGCTCTGGGTGCTAGTCCCCTATGCTACTAGCCTCCATGCTTAGTATGAACCTAGGACTGAGCATTCTGTTGTGGCCTCTGCTGCTGTAATATTGGGTCTGCATCGGTGTAAGCCTCGGGGCCTGATGCTGCTGGACCGGTGATGGTGCCCTGAACTCTGGAGTTATTGGTTGATTGATGAGGATTCAGCTGGAGCCCTCCGGGGATAAGTACTCATCATGTTGTCCACTCCACCATATACCAGACATAAGCGCTGCGCCCTGCGACACTCGGAAAGAACATGCCCTGGCTTCCCACATTGGGAGCACCCTACTGAAGAAGATGACCTCTGCTGCTGAGGATGCGTCTGCGCTGACTGCTGGAATGAAGACACAGGTACTGGCCCTGGGGATCCAATCTCCAATTCCCTGACTGTTGGTGCTGATGCCGAAGACTGGGTGGAAGAGTCCCTCAAGGTAGAATGGGACCTCTTATGGCTCACAATCCTATCTATTGTCCTCTGAGAGGTGTACTCGTATCTCCTTGCCGCTCTCATCACAGCATCAAAAGTCTGGAACTCATGTTGCTCTACCGCCAGTATGATCTCCAGATGAAGCCCCTGCTGGAACCTCCTAGCTTGGTCTAACTCGGTAAGCCTACATAACTCTGACGTATAGCCGTCGACGGTCCTCCCCATCTGCCTGAGGTTGTTAAACCTTTGCTGCAAGCTCTAACAAAACTGCATCATAGTACCGAGTCTGAAACCTCTCACTGAAGTCTACCCATAGTACTGGCAACACCATGGTACTCTTATATGCTCTCCACCAATATCTAGCCAAGTCCAGCAACTGTAACTTGACTACTGCCACTCGCTCCTGAGCAGGAATCCCTTCCCCCTCAAGAATAGTCTCAATGTCCTGAAGCCAATCATCAGGCATCATCGCATCCTCTATACCATAGAAGTATGGGGGACAAAAATGCCTGAACTCCCTTGCAGAATTAGGCATCTGAGAACCAAATCGCTCAATAGCTTTCTAAACTAACTGAGTGAGAACGTCACTCTGTCGCTGATAAGTAGCCATAAACCCCATCAGTACGTCCATCAGTGCTCGAACAACAACTGGCTGCTCTGGCTGCTCTGGCTGATCTGGCTGCACTGGTATTGCCAGCAGATTGGACTGAACATAATGCTCTGCCTCGGGATCAATCCTCGACTCTGCTCCTGAAGGCTAGGGATGATCCCCAGGAATCTGATGGACCATAGGATGCTACTCTGCCATCTCCTGAACACGAATAATCTGATCAGAAGGATCAGAAACAGTGCCCCTGAAAGTTAAAGGACACATGAATCAAATTAAAGGGATATAATATATCAACGATGAAATCAGATGACAGGTCATGGATCAGAGATATAGAATCAAGGAGAAATAAATTAGGATTGAGACATCTAAATAGCAATAATGCCCACACGCTTGAAAACCAAACCTACATGGTCCACCACTAAAACCTTGTCACGCGTCAGATCCAGAATTCTGGAGAGCGAGGGCAGACAACGGACAACTACGTATACTTAGGGTACACCATGTACCCCAAAATATGGTGAAGCTGTAAGACATAGGGGGTTAACACTAAAATCCATCAATCAATGCTAGGTCAAGCGGTCATAAGTGTCTCAATCAAAAGCAAACAACAGTATACAAGGAATATGATCATCAAGAGCAACATAGTAAAGTGTCCCAAATCAAATAAACATAAATGATCATGAAGCTAGTAATACACAATGAAGAACTAGTAGAGTATAAGTAATACATGATCAACTCATAGTCTAGAATAAGGTAACCATGTCATTGCCCGTAGGCTAGAAGTCAAGTCCAAAATACGAGCTAAACACGTGCTCGGTGGCTAAATGCCTCAAAAGAAAATACAACATGGGATCTAGTGGGGATAGAAGGAAATTTACTCAGATCGTCTGGTGCTCTGGGTTGTCACCATCCGCAGAAATGAATGTAAGATTCTCGGGCTCTGCTACAGGATCTGGCTAAGAAAAACCACTGGGGTCAGACCCCCAAATAGCAAGTACCACAAAGGAAGGCCAAAAGCTAAGAACTAAAAATAAACATCTAATACAGTTCTATAATACAGAGTAATATGAATAAATAAATGCGGATCGAGACTCATGCGCTACTACTCCATTATCTCGAGGAAAAAAAGACAAAAAAACTAAATAACATATAACCACTAGGAATATAAGGAGCACCTTGTAAACACAAAAAATAACTGGAAACATGAAACACAAAAAATAACTGGGACATGCCAAGGAACTGGGAGCATGTAAATAACAATAGCCAGGGAAAAGAAAAGAAACATGAAAAGAAAAAGATAACTCGGCAAAGCAACGAAAAGATTTAAAAACTTCTCGAAATATGAACCATAACCCTTAAACCAAAAAAGGACCATGCTTATGATTTTTTCCCGAGTCGAACCTAGTCTCAAGTCACTTACCGATAAACATAACTATAAGTGTAATGTAAAGACACAGACAGCACGAGTAAACATGACAACTTCACAAGCACAAGACGGAACAACCACGACTTCACCGGTATCATAGAACTAAGGTACACAACAAAAAACCACAACAATAATTGCTAAAAAAATAAGGAACATAAGTACGCTACTACTAGATACTATCTACTATACACTGTTCAAAAGTACATAGGGTGTAATCGTCCCCTACTAATACAATTTTATGGGTCGAGTTAATTGTATATAGAGTGTAAATCATCCTCTACTAATACAAATGCCTGGTCGTATCAAATGCACATAGAGTGTAAATCATATGCCTAGTCGAGTCAAATGTACATAGAGTGTAAATCATCCTCTACTAATACAAATGCATGGTCTTATCAAATGTACATAGAGTGTAAGTCATCCTCTACTAATACAAAAGACTGGCCATAAATCACAGTACACCAAGGTCATGTCTAAACACTACTAGCCACTTGTAATTGTACTAAATGTATATGCACCTAAGTGCCAAGTAGAAAACCAAACAAAATACGAAAAAAAATAAGGCACATGAAAAAGAGTACATCACCGGTATATCGTCGGTATACACTAGTATACCGTCGGTATGCTGGTCCAGAGATAGGAAAAATACAGCAGCTAAAAATTCCAACAAATCGATATACCGTCGGTATGCTCCAGTATACTGTCGGTAAGTCGGTCCAGGGATAACAAAAATACAACAAGTTCCGATTCTAACAAATCGGTATACCGTCGGTATACACCAGTATACCGTCGGTATGCCGGTTTGCAACACAGCAACTTTCTAGGATTCCAAGTCAGGCTAATATCGGTATGCCATCGGTATAAACCAGTATATCGTTGGTATGCCGATCTACATAGGCAATTTTAGCGATAGTCCAAATAAAGAACGGGTGTTCCTGAATCGAAATCATGTCCCAAAACTCAGCAAATATTAGTCTAATAAGTTAACAAGTATAGAGGTGAGTCTCACAGAGCATGTACACTAAGTCTCATGGCAAACACACCGGTTATCATTTCCGGCACCGGGTTTCCTAACCAGAAAATATCAAGGTTCATAGGAAAAGTCATAACTAAAATGAAAATAATTTTTGAAAGATGCACAACATTGGAAAACACAAGAGAAACATTATTAACAAAGAGAGTACCATAAAATTCTAAGCATAAAAAGATAAGAAAAATAAAACAACAATAAAATAAACACGTTCCTAGATTTTGGCAAGATGTACTTGCATAAGGTCGAGCTCCCAGCCTAACTCTTCAAGCACGATGTGGTTATATCAAAATACAAGCGATATGGAAACATGTTCAAGAAATCTCTTACCTTTTAGATAAGCATTTCAAGTTCTCTAGTTAAGCAGACAGGTTCATTTCAGGGACAAGCTATGTGAGTTCTCATATTAAGCATGCAGAGGCAGGTTCTATCATTCTTCTTATGAAACTATCTTCTTAGAACAAGCATTCAAAAACTCAGATTCATTATTAAGGTGTGCAAGAATCAGAGAATGAAGTTCTGTCCACTCACCTGGATCAGTCATCTCCTGGTTCAATAAGGAACTCTTAAGGAAGATATCATTTTTGATTCAGCAAATCGATATCTCTTGTACATAGTGCTGACGCAGAGTGGGGCACTATATCTTGGCCTTGAATCCTCTAAAAAGTTATATATCCAAGGTAGGCACTAGCACATTAAGAAGGTAGATTATCAAGATACTATATGTTACCTCTCAAGGTAAACAAAGTCCAAAAAATCCTTCATATCATAAAGAATATAATAAAGACATGAAAGATTGAAGACAACTAGAGAATACAATCAACTAAAATAGTTTAAAAAGAGTTTTATATACATCCTCCAGAATATGAACATGATACCTATAACCATCCCTGCCTTAGGTTCTAGGAGAAGGAACAAGAAGTACTTAAATAGATAGAGCCTCCTAGGGTATAAAAATTTCATATGTCTAGAGATACCCACACCTATATCTAATACGTAAACCAAGTATTCACTAAACATTAACCTAGACACAATACTTATTATAATGGGTTACTAATTCTAGTATCAGTGATACATTATTGCTCTAGGACATGAGAACACTTAACCCACTGACTCACACTACCTAGGATATTATACTAACACTCTAGGGTACTGTACTTACTGGTACTAGAAAGATATTCTACCAAACACTTATATTTTTGGGTGAGTTTGTGCTACTGACTGGCGGGGGAGAACCCGAAAGTTTCGTAGAGGCTATGGAAGACGAACACAGACAGAAGTGGATGTAGGCTATGCAAGCGGAGATGAGTTCCTTGGAGGCCAACTCTACTTGTGATCTGGTGCAGTTGCCAAAGGAAAAGAAGGCTTTGAAGAATCGATGGGTGTTCAGAGTGAAGCAGACAGATGATGCTACTCACCCTCGATACAAAATGAGGCTGGTAGTTAAAGGCTACAGTCAGCGAAAAGGCGTAGATTATGATGAGATCTTTTTGCCAGTCGTCAAGCAGTCGTCTATACGGGTGGTACTAGCGATGACAGCCTATTTTAACTTAGAGGTCGAGCAAATGGACATGAAGACGGTATTCCTCTATGGTGATCTTGAGGAGGAGTTGTACATGGAGCAGCCAAAGGGATTCTATGAGAAGGGCAAGTCATATTTTGCCTGCCGGTTGAGGAAGAGCTTGTATGGTCTGAAACAGGCTCCGAGGGAGTGGTACATGAAGTTTAATTCATTTATGGGGGAGCATGGCTATGCATGGACGATGTCAGATCATTGTGCTTTTGTAAGGTACTTCGTCGATGATGATTTCATTATTTTGTTGCTTTATGTTGATGACATATTGTTGGTGGGTCGGAATGCCACCAGAATAGCAGAGTTAAAGTACCAATTGGACGTGGCCTTCTCTATGAAGGATTTGGGTGCAGCAAAGACTATTCTTGGGATGGAAATCAGTCGAGAGAGAGAGTCCAAACTGCTACACTTGTCCCAAAAGAAGTACATTTATCGGGTATTTCAATGTTGTAGGATGGACCAGTCGAAGAAAGTGAGTAACCCCCTTGCGGCTCACTTTAAGTTCACTGAGGAGCAATATCCATCTACCGAGGATGAGAAGGAAGATATGGAGCGGGTTCTATATGTCTCAGTCGGGAGAAATCTTATGTATGATGTGGTATGTACGAGGCCAGACATTGCTTACGCAGTCGGCATAGTTGACAGGTACACTTCTAATCCTGGAAGCGTACATTGGAGTGGGGTCAAGTAGATTCTACGATATCTTCAGGGCACTGCCGATTAGAGACTTTCATTTTGTGGTGACAAGCCAAAGATGGTTGGGTATACCGACGCTGATATGGCTGGAGATGTAGACACGAGGCGATCAACTTCGGGCTATGTGATGATGTTTGCTGGTGGAGCAGTATCGTAGCAGTCGCGTTTGCAGAAGTGTGTTGCCTTATCGACGACAGAGGCAGAGTACATTGCAGCGATGGAGGCTTACAAGAAGTTGTTGTGGATGAAGAAGATGTTCTTGGAAATTGGGCTAAAGCAGGAGCAGTATCCTTTGCTTTGCGATAGGCATAGTACTATTCACCTTATGAAGAACCAGACATTTTATAGCCGGTCCAAGCACTTTGAGACCCGGTACCATTGGATACAGGATGCTATTGAGAAGAAGGAAGTGACGCTTGAGAAGGTTCATACAGACGACAACGGAGCAGATATGTTCACAAAGATTCTTTCAAGAAAAAAGTTTGAGTACGGCAAGCAGATCGTCGGGATGACGATCCCCTCCACATAGTTGTGAAGGAAAAAATTTATTAGAGTGGATGGGGTTCCCAACCTATGTGGAGAATGGCCCGGAGTGCGACGAGTGTCGTCTGTGGTCAGAGAAGCTTAGGAAGGTGACGAGAGCCATTCGAGTGGTCGAAGAAACTCGGGAGGAAGGAGGAGCAGTCTGCTGTACAGGGGGAGACAGAGTTTGGGCCGAACTCGGTCTGAACTCGGTCCGAGTTCGGTATGGTGTTCCAGAACCTCAAAATTGAAGTCGGGTCAAACTCGGTGTGGTGTTCCAGAACCTCAAAACTGAAGTCGGTCCGAGTTTGTTCGGCAGGCTGAATGAAATTTTAGAGTGTTTTATACACCGTTGGATCGTTCCTACGGTCCAGGATTAGCTGCGGGATTAGGGGATATATATTAGATTTTTCTAACCCTAATTCCTAATCTAGCACATAATATATCATCTCAAGGAAGAGAAAAAAGGAGGTAAGAGTGTCATTGCAATCTTGGGAAAGAGAAAGAAGGATTGGAGACCGTTTCGGAGGAGAAGATCAACTTTGGGTAATTTATCATCTTCTATCTTTGCAGTGTGATCTATTTTATATTCCTAAGTATTGTGTTGATCCGTGTTGGATCGGGGAGAAGTTTGTAAGAAGTCGGTGTATTTCTTATTCGATTAGTGGAGGCTTTTCAGGGTTGGACTCCGATCGTCCCGTAATTTTTTCTCGCAAGGATTTTCTACGTCAAAAATTTATGTTTGGCATTTTTGGTTTGTGCGTTTTGCTCGGTTCTCTCACAGGTACTTTATGGTTTTGGGAACAGTTTCTGCGCTTTAGTTCCCAACATAATTTATGTCCAACTTGAACCATTCCAAGTTACCAACTTGTGGTTTATCAACTGAAATTTGTTTGGTATCAACCACCAAAGTTACTGATACCACCTTATAATAACTGTAGGTTGTTAGCTAACAAGGAGAAAGTTGCGACTAAAATAATACCAAATACAAAGAAAACAAGGAACCCACGATCAGCGAGAGAACTGAAAACTCAATTTAACTAACAAGAAGAAGATTGATGCTAGAAGCAAGTTAACTAAACAAGATCCCACTTAAATCCACAATCCTAATAACCCAAAAAATCCATAATATTTATATTCGAGAAGACTCTAGAAACTCAATTTCACTTATTGTGTCACTTTTCGTTAGAATCTAAATTAGTAGACGAAAATTAATCATAATTATAAATAACTGGTGAATCCTAAAAGGAATCAAGAATCCTGGATATCTATTTATAACCAAATAGAATCCAAATCCTAAAAGAAAAAGAAAAAGAAAAAGAAAAAGAAAAAGAAAAAGAAAAAGAAAAGAAAATAACTCAATTTAGGTTGAGGATAAGTTGTGTTGCTTTCAAAAATCAGTAATTTGATTCACAACCAGACTAAAGAAATATAGGAGAGAATGAATAATTGCATTCCTTTTCATTGTTGTTTAGGATATAAATAGGTTTATAAAAGAGAATAAATTTGTTACGATAAATCCAACAAACTGATAACAAAAGAATCAGTCAAAATATGAACCAACTAACATATTAATGTTAACTATCTAAACCAACTAACCTATTATGGTTAAGATGGGTAACTATAATTTAAATACATTAAGTTAATTCTCTATTATGCCCCCGCAAGTTGGAGCTCCTTGAGGTGAGACCAATTTTGTTCAACAAGTCATAAAAACACATGCGGGGTAATGGTTTGGTGAGTGCATCGGCTAGTTAATCTGTCGAAGAGACATGAGTGACTCGTGAGATGCTATCTTGAACTTGTTCATGCGGGGTAACTTTTTAGATAAGCATTATTAACATTGACTAATGCTTCATGCTTGGAACCCTGTGGTTGAATCCCCCTTGAACCATCTGGCAAACATCTTCCTTGATGGTCGACCAGCTGGATCAAAGTGCCACTGGGAATACATAAATTAATGAAATAATGAATCATGCGATCTAGGAATCATGGTACACCAAGGTCAAGTCTAAGCACTACTAGGCACCAATAATCATATTAAAAGTATATGCATCTAAGTGCCACGTAGAAAACCAAAGAAAGCACGAAGAAAAATGAGGCACATGAAAAAGAGCACATCACCGGTATACCGTCGGTATACTCCAGTATATTGCTGGTATGCCGTTTCAGAGATAGGAAAAATACAGCAGCAAAAAATTCTAACAAATCGGTATACCGTCGGTATACTCCAGTTTACCGTCAGTATGTCGGTCTAGGGATAATAAAAATACAGCAAGTTCCGATTACAACAAATCGGTATACCGTCGGTATACACCAGTATACTGTCGGTGTGTCGGTTTGTAACACAACAACTTTCTAGGATTCCTAGTCGAGCCAATATCGGTACACTGTCGGTATACACCAGTATATCGTCGGTATACCGGTCTACATAGGCAATTCTAGGAAAAGTCGAAATAAAGAATGGATGTTCCGAAACCGAAATCACGTCCCGAAACTCAGCAAATATTACTCTAACAAGTTAACAAGACTAGAGGTGAGTCTCACGTAGCATTTACACTTAGTCTCATGGCAAACACACTGGTTATCATTTTCGACACCAAGTTTCCTAACCAAAAAAATCAAGGTTCACAAAAAAAGTCATAACTAAGCTCAAAATAATTTCTGAAAGATGCACAAGTTTGGAAAACATGAGAGAAACATTATTAAAAAAGTGAGTACCGTAAAATTCTAAGCATAAAGAGCTAAGAAAAATAAAACTACAATAAAGTAAAGTCGTTCCTAGATTTTGGCAAGATGTACTTGCATAAGGTCAAGCTCCCAGCCTAACTCTTCAACTCCAACACCAAGAGGGGTTCAGAAACCACACTCA
Organism: Iris macrosiphon; assembly: GCA_036927795.1. Taxonomy (NCBI): domain Eukaryota; kingdom Viridiplantae; phylum Streptophyta; class Magnoliopsida; order Asparagales; family Iridaceae; genus Iris; species Iris macrosiphon. The sequence continues at coordinate 68,287,611 of JAYESA010000014.1, forward strand.
TATGTCTTAAGATCAAGCTCCAAGCTTCCGTGGAAAATATGGAGAGGAAATGAAGAAAGAAGAGTGGAAAAAAGAGAGGAGAGAGAAACTCAAGTTGTATATATAGAGGGTGGGAATTAATCGTGACCGTTGGATATGCCTAGTCAGCGATCCACTTAACGATTCAAATCAATCTCGGTCGTACAAAACAAAACCAAGTATCCATTGGTTAGTAAGGTGAGTCAATACTATTCACAGAAAATATCTAAACACTATTCACAAAAATATCTCAAAAATATCTCAAAAGAAAAAAGTAATATCTGTCAATCGATATACCGTTAGTATGTCGTAGTATACCGTCGGTATGCCGGTTAAGAAGAAAATTTTCAAAATGCTAAGTATTTTTAAATCCCACGAAATTCAAAAAAATAAAACATATAACATAAAATACTTATCCATATACCAATAAAGACACTGTGAGACAGTCTCACAACTCTCCCCTCAGAAAAATTTTATCCTCGGAATTTTAATAAGGCACCAAAACCAAAAAGCTCTAGAAAACACAACTATCTCAATAAAATAAGGCATGGCATATATATTACCAGGAAGAAAAACTGGAGGCACATGAATAAATATGTCTCCTGGATCAGGTAACTAGGAATCTGTCCTCGCTGGCCTATGCTGATTTCCAAAAATAGACAAGGGTCAAGCCTCGAGATAAGTCGGTACCAACGACTTAGTTAAAAATATGACTCTACCCAGGATATACCTTCGTAGTCGAAGACGTGATAGATATCATGTATCCCGACTACGTGGGCAAAAGAGTGACTCAAGATTCACTCTCAGAATATATGCGAACCCAAGGAAATAGATAAGAAAGAAAGGATGCTCAGGACATCACCTGTAATCTAACCGCCCTCGGTCGATACCTGCTCTTAGATGCCAAACTCTCCATGAACATGCCTCAGGACAGTTGCCTGAATTGCTGCTGACCCTGCACTCTGGGTGCTAGTCCCCTATGCTACTAGCCTCCATGCTTAGTATGAACCTAGGCCTGAGCATTCTGTTACGGCCTCTGCTGCTGTAATATTGGGTTTGCATCGGTGTAAGCCTCGGGGCCTGATGCTGCTGGACCGGTGATGGTGCCCTGAACTCTGGAGTTGTTGGTTGACTGATAAGGATTCAGCTGGAGCACTCTGGGGATAAGTACTCTTCATGTTGTCCACTCTACCACACACCAGACATAAGCGCTGCGCCCTGCGACACTCCGAAAGAACATGTCCTGGCTTCCCACAATGGGAACACCCTACTGAAGAAGACAACCTCTGCTGTTGAGGATGCGTCTGCGCTGACTGCTGGAATGAAGACACAGGTACTGGCCTTCCTGGGGATCCAATCTCCAATACCCTGACTGCTGGTGCTGATGCCGAAGACTGGGTGGAAGAGTCCCTCAAGGTAGAATGGGACCTCTTATGACTCACAATCCTATCAACTGTCCTCTGAGAGGTGTACTCGTGTCTCCTTGCCGCTCTCATCACAGCATCGAAAGTATGGAACTCATGCTACTCTACCGCCAGTATAATCTCCAGATGAAGCCCCTGCTGGAACCTCCTAGCTTGGTCTAACTCGGTAAGCCTACATAACTCTGACGTATAGCCGTCGACGGTCCTCCCCATCTGCCTGAGGTTGTTAAACCTCTGCTGCAAGCTATAACACAAAACTGCATCGTTGTACTGAGTCTGAAACCTCTCACTAAAGTCCACCCATAGCACTGGCAACACCATGGTACTCTCATATGCTCTCCACCAATATAGCCAAGTCCAACAACTAAAACTTGACTACTGCTACTCGCTCCTGAGCTGGAATCCCTTCCCCCTCAAGAATAGCCTCAATATCCTGAAGCCAAGCATCGGGCATAATCGCATCCTCTGTACGATAGAAGTACGGGGGACGAAGACGCCTGAACTCCCTTGTAGAATTAGGCATCTGAGAACCAAATCGCTCAATAGCTGTCTAAACTGACTGAGTGAGAACATCACTCTATCGCTGATAAGTCGCCATAAACCCCATCAGTACGTCCATCAGTGCTGGAACAACATCTGGCTGCTCTGGCTGATCTGGCTGCACTGGTATTGCCAGCATATTGGACTGAACATATTGCTCTGCCTCGGGATCAATCCTCGACTCTGCTCTTGAAGGATAGGGATGATCCCCAGGAATCTGATGGCCCATAGGATGCTGCTCTGCTATCGCCTGAACGCGAATAATCTGATCAGAAGGATCAGAAATAATGCCCCTGAAAGTTAAAGGACACATGAATCAAATTGAAGGGATATAATAGATCAACGATGAAATCAGATGACAGGTCATGGATCAGAGATATAGAATAATATAAAATATATCAAGGAGAAATAAATTAGGATTGAGACATCTAAATAGCAATAACACCCACACGCTTGAAAACCAAACCTGCATGGTCCACCACTAAAACCTTATCACGCGCCAGATCCAGAATACTGGAGAGCGAGGGCAGACAACGGCCAGCTACATATACTTAGGGTATACCATGTACCCCAAAATATGGTGAAGCTATAAGACATAGGGGGTTAACACTAAAATCCAACAATCAATGCTAGGTCAAGCGGTCCTAGGTGTCTCAATCACAAGCAAACAACAGTATACAAGGAATATGATCATCAGGAGCAAAATAATAAAGTATCCCAAATCAAATAAATATAGATGATCATGAAGCTAGTAATACACAATGAAGAACTAGTAGATTATAAGTAATACATGATCAACTCATAGTCTAGAATAAGGTAACCATGTCATTGCCCGTAGGCTAGAAGTCAAGTCCAAAACACGAGCTAAACACGTGCTCGGTGGCTAAATGTCTCAAAGGAAAATACAACACGGGATCTAATGAGGATAGAAGAAAATCCACTCAGATCGTCTGGTGCTCCGGGTAGTCACCATCCGCAGAAATGAATGTAAGATCCTCGGGCTCTGCTACAGGATCTGGCCAAGCAAAATCACTGGGGTCAGACCCCCAAATAGCAAGTACCACAAAGGAAGGCCAAAAGCTAAGAACTAAAAATAAACATCTAATACAGTTCTATAATACTGAGTAATATGAATAAATAAATGTGGATCGAGACTCGTGCGCTACTACTCCATTATCTCGAGGAAAGAAAGACAAAAAAACTAAATAACATATAACCACTAGGAATATAAGGAGCACCATGTAAACACAAAAAATAAATGGAAACATGAAACACAAAAAAAATTGGGACATGACAAGGAACCGGGAGCATGTAAATAACAATAGCTAGGGAAAAGAAAAGAAACATGAAAAGAAAAAGATAAGTCGGCAAAGCAACGAGAAGATTTAGAAACTTCTCGAAATATGAACCATAACCCTTAAACCAAAAAAGGACTATGCTATAATTTTTTTCCCGAGTCGAACCTAGTCTCAAGTCACTTACCGATAAACATAACTATAAGTGTAATGTAAAGACACAGACAACACGAGTAAACATGACAACTTCACAAGCACAAGACGAAACAACCACGACTTCACCGGTATCATAGAACTAAGGTACACAACAAAAAATCACAACAACAATTGCTACAAAATAAGGAACATAAGTACGCTACTACTAGCCACTATCTACTATACACTGTTCAAAAGTACATGGGGTGTAATTGTCCCCTACTAATACAATTTCCTGGGTCGTGTCAATTGTATATAGAGTGTAAATCATCCTCTACTAATATAATTGTCTGGTCGTATCAAATGTACATAGAGTATAAATCATATGCCTGGTCGAGTCAAATGTATATAGAGTGTAAATCATCCTCTATTAATACAAATGTCTGGTCGTATCAAATGTACAGAGTGTAAGTCATCCTCTACTAATACAAGAGACTGGTCATAAATCATAGTACACCAAGGTCATGTCTAAGCACTATTAGCCACTTGTAATTATACTAAATACATATGCACCTAAGTGCTACGTAGAAAACCAAACAAAATACGAAAAAAATAAGGCACATGAAAAAGAGTACATCACCGGTATACCATCGGTATACCATCGGTATACCGCCGGTATGCCAGTCCAGTGATAGAAAAAATATAGCAGCTAAAATTTTCAATAAATTGGTATACCATCGGTATGCTCCAGTATACCGTCGGTATGCCGGTCCAGGGATAACAAAAATACAACAAGTTCCGATTCTAACAAATCGGTATACCATCGGTATACTCCAGTATACAGTCGGTATGCCGGTTTGCAACACAGCAACTTTCTATGATTCCAAGTCAGGAGAATATCGGTATACCATCGGTATAAACCAGTATATCGTTAGTATGCTGATCTACATAGGCAATTTTAGGGAAAGTCTAAATAAAGAACGGGTGTTCCTGAATCGAAATTATGTCCTGAAACTCAGCAAATATTAGTCTAATAAGTTAACAAGTATAGAGGTGAGTCTCACATAGCATGTACACTAAGTCTCATGGCAAACACACCGGTTATCATTTTCGACACCGGGTTTCCTAACCAGAAAATATCAAGGTTCATAGGAAAAGTCATAACTAAAATAAAAATAATTTCTGAAAGATGCACAAGTTTGGAAAATACGAGAGAAACATTATTAACAAAGAGAGTACCATAAAATTCTAAGCATAAAAAGATAAGAAAAATAAAACTGCAATAAAGTAAACACGTTCCTAGACTTTGGCAAGATGTACTTGCATAAGGTCGAGCTCCCAGCCTAACTCTTCAACTCCACAACCAAGAGGGTTTCAGAAACCACACTCCTAGTCCTCAAGACCAAGCTCCAAGCTTCTACAAAAAATATGGAGAGAAAATGAAGAAGGAAGAGTGAAAGAAAAGAGAGAGGAGAGAGACAAGTTGTATATATAGAGGGTGAAATCATGACCGTTGGATCTGCCTTGTCAGTGATCCACGTAATGATTCAAATCAATCTCCGCTATACAAAACAAAACCAAGTATCCATTGGGTAATAAATTGAGTCAACACTATTTACAGAAATATCTAAACACTATTCACAAAAATATCTCAGAAGCAAAAGTAATATCTGTCGATCGGTATACGTCGTTATGTCGTAGTATACCGTCGGTATGCCGGTCAAGAAAAAAAAATTCAAAATGCTAAGTTTTTTTAAAATCTACGAAATCTAGAAAAACAAAATATGTAGTATAAAATACGTATCCATATACAAATATAAACATTGTGAGACAGAGTCTCACAGTGGTGCTAGTGATCTTATTATTTGTAGTCCTTCCCCTCTTACTTATTTGAAACCGGTTGGCAATTATTTTGTCAAACTATCGGATGGTACCTCGACTTAGGTCACTCACATTGGCAAAGTTATTTTCTCTCCCAATTTCTCACGTCCCACAACCGGATGATCGGACACGAATACGTCGGTACATTTAGCCTACGCCACAGTATCGACGGTAGAACGTTGTCTATACCTCAATGGAAACCATCTCAACTATTACCAGAACAACTAGTATCTTCATAACTCAATCACAGTTTTCTAAGGAGAATATGATAAGGAAATCTATCAAAACAACTAAGTAAGAGAAATAAAACTAGAGCAAGATACGTAATAAAAAATAGTATCTAGATCTCTACAAATGTCACATCATGGTCCACAGAGCATGATCAGTCTCAACTATAGCATCACTCCGAAGTCCGGGAACGTGAGGCACAATAACTCCTAAAAATGTTATCCAATCAGGATGGAACGAGCACAACTCCAACAGTTCCAATACATAGTATAAACTATGAAACAGTAAATAGTAATGACATACATGATGATAAATGTAAACTGAGATCATATCATGGCAAGAACTGAGAATAAGTGAGTAAGAGAAATATGGCATGTATCAGCATATATGAAATAGAACAGAGAAGCAATGTAAATAACTAAGTGTTTTGAAATACTTGTTACGATATGTGATCAGCTTAGGTGAATACGGACTATACTACAGGGAAGCTAGCTCAATCATACATGAAGTGTATGATTAGATAGTAGCCACGGTCTATACTACCACACGACCTAATAGGGTATGATCATATATCAAACTAATACTTTTCTTATGATCATATATCAAACTAATACTTTTCTTCCCCCGACTAGTACAATAGATCCAAATCATGACATATCATAAACGTAAATTACTATGCATGGTCTAATATACGATCCACATTGATCACGATCTATATAATCACTAAATAATAACAATATAATCACTGAGGAATAACATCTCCTGACTAGAATCTAAAATATACTAATCCGTGTACCATTATGTCAAGAATCAAGTAAAATAATACTATAACATGTATCATAGAAACTATCAAGTAACAAAAACTATCAAAGAATATACTCGCCTATGATCCTGAGCTGTAAACACTTGTTAGTATCTGAACTGGAGTTCAAGTGACCTATATATAAATTTGTATGTCAATAGGTGATTTGGAATCATAAACAAGCTTAACTAGCCAAAAAATTTATGTCAATAGGTGATTTGGAATCATAAACAAGCCTATCTAGGAGAGAATATTATATCCATGCCAACTAACAATAAATAATTCTAACTAACCACATAATTAAACATAGCAATTTAATTAGCACCCACTAGTAAAATAATAAAAATACTCCTAGTCCTAATTTTAGGTCGTTACAATCCTATCCTCTTAGAAAAATTTCTTTCTCGAAATTTAAGGAATAACTAGGCTAGAAAAGATTGATTGTCTTGCAAGAGATTTCAACCTACCCTATTTAAAACTTCAATAAGAACCCTTACTACCCCGGAAGAAAATATGAAAAAGGAAATTATATATATACAGCTCGAGATAGGAATGTTCTTTTGGAGTCATGGCTTGTTTCACGCCCTAATCCCGAAGGTCCTGACAACGCCCTCGCCGGGCGCGAATCACCGCGCCTCGACGCTCCCGCGGGGCGTGTATTATCGTTTGCCATCGGGACATGATGTCGTACAAGCCTGGGGTTGCGCCCACACAAGGCAACATCGTTAAAGTTGTGGCTATCATCGAATCGATCAAGTAAGCAACGGAGGGACAATGTTGCAAACAATAATCCATCTGAGTATACAGGCCAAATCACAAGGCACAAGGTTCTCTGAATACAATGTCATCGTTCCATACATTATGTCCCTTTATACAACAGCAGCTCAAAGCAATCGATACGTCTCAAGGCATCGAAACCAGATTTTTGGGTCCCAGGGATGAGGCACGTCTATCGCTTCCTCGGACGATCCAGCACCTGCGAACAAGCAAACTGTTGGTGGATCAGCACTTTGGAGAAAGCACTGGTGAGTCTAAAATCAACTAAATAGAAGCAACATTCACTAAAACCAACATTAAGTAATCATGTGATAAAATATTATATTACTAGTGATCTTTCTAATTTTTACCTATGTTCGTTACATGCAGCAGAGCAATGGAGTCATATTACTTCTTTTGGAAATATCTTTAAAAACAGAGTTTATGTTTGATTCATTCAAGCACACAAGCCAAGCCATTTTTTCTATTATTAGGGTGTGCACAGCGTGTCTCGTGAGCTATACCCAAAGACTCTAAGGACAATGCACCATCTAGGAATTATCCTCTATCAAGCCAATATGATGAACTATCTATATGCTTTTTGGTCTCCGAGAAACTCAGGATCGGTAGCGGTAATCCAGCTAACCAATGACTCCTTTATCTGATGCTATTAGCAGCTGTGACTCATTGTTGCTCTTCATTATTATTAGCAGCCGTGACCAAGGTTCAGCTCTTCACTAATAGCCATTGTCCGACCGATGCGAATGCATGAAACACTATCAGATAAAATCTACGATGCAGAAGATATGAACAAGCAAACCATCTATCTCTTCTCTTCTATCTCTGTGCGGATATGCCGCTCACTCTGACCAAGACCAAGTTCAAGCACGATGTGGTTCTATCAAAATACAAGCGATATGAAAACATGTTCAAGAAATCTTTTACTCTTTAGACAAGCATTTCAAATTCTCTAGTTAAGCAGACAGGTTCATTTCAATGACAAGCTATGTGAGTTCTCTTATTAAGCATGCAGAGGCAGGTTCTATCATTCTTATTATAAAACTATCTTCTTAAAACAAGCATTCAAAAACTCAGATTCATTATTAAGGCGTACAAGAATCAGAGAATGAAGTTCTGCCCACTCACCTGGATCAGTCATCTCCTGGTTCAACAAGGAGCTCTTAAGGAAGATATCCTTTTTGAGTCAGCAAATTGATATCTCTTATACATAGTGCCAACGTGGAGCAGGGCACTACATACTTACCTACCAAGAAAGAGTTTTGTCCTCGAAACTCAAGGAGAAACTTTTTGATATCCAGAGCAGCGATAGTCCTCATCCCTCACCATCCTCAATCAAAACTCTAGGAAACCACAAGCACGAAAGCACAACTCTCAAGCAACAAATCTCATCCAGAAAACTTTTGCACAACTTTGAGAATATCTATGGACTTATTGTATGGAACGCTCTATTCAATAATGATATCAATGCACAAGGAATCGTTATCTAGAAACTTACAGTGGAATGGGCGTAAGGCCAGAAGATCGAGTTGCTCTGATACCATTATGTCACGCCCTGATCCCGAAGTTCTCGACAATGCCCCCGCCGGGCACGAATCACCGCGCATATGCGCTCCCGTGGGGCATATATTATCGTTTTCCATCGGGACGTAATGTCGTGTGAGCCTGGGGTTGCGTCCGCATAAGGCAACATCGTTAAAGTTGTGGCTATCAACGAATCAATCGAGTAAGCAGCGAAGGACAATGTTGCAAACAATAATCCATCTGCGTATACGAGGCAATCACAAGGCATGAGGTTCTCTGAATATAATGGCATCGTTTCATACATTATGTCCCTTTATACAAAAGCAGCTCAAAGCAATCGATACGGCTCAAGGCATCGAAACCAGATTTTTTGGTCCCAGGGATGAGGCACGCCTATCGCTTCCTCGGATGATCCAGCACCTGCGAACAAGCAAACTGTTGGTGGGTCAGCACTTTGGAGAAAGTACTGGTGAGTCTAAAATCAACTGAACAGAATCAACATTTACTAAAACCAACACTAAGTAATCATATGATAAAATATTACATTACTAGTGATCTTTCTAATTTTTACCTATGTTCGTTACATGCAGCATACGAATGGAGTCATATTACTTCTTTTGGAAACATCTTTAAAAATAGAGTTCATGTTTGATTTATTCAAGCACATAAGGCAAGCTAATTGTTCTATTATCAGGGTGTGCGCATCGTGTCTCGTGAGCTATACCCAAAGACTCTAGGGACAATGCACCATCTAGGAATTATCCTCTATCAAGCCAACACGATGAACTATCTATATGCTTTTTGGTCCCCGAAAAACTCAGGATCGGTAGTGATAATCCAGCTAACCAATGACTCCTTTATCTAATGTTATTAGCAGTTGTGACTCATGGTTGCTCTTCACTATCATTAGCAGCCGTGACTAAGATTCAGCTATTCACTAATAGCCATTGTTCGACCGATGTAAATGCATAAAACACTATTAGATAAACTCTACGATACAGACGATATGAACAAGCAAATCATCTATCTCTTCTCTTCTATCTCTATGCGGACAGACCGCTCACTCTGAACAAGTTCAAGTACGATGTGGTTCTATCAAAATACAGGTAATATAGAAACATGTTCAAGAAATCTTTTACTCTTTAGATAAGCATTTCAAGTTCTCTAGTTAAGTAGACATGTTTGTTTCAATAATAAGCTATGTGAGTTCTCTTATTAAGCATGCAGAGGCAGGTTCTATCATTCTTCTTATGAAACTATCTTCTTAAAACAAGCATTCAAAAACTCAAATTCATTATTAAGGCGTGCAAGAATCAGAGAATAGAGTTCTGCCCACTCACCTGGATCAGTCATCTCCTGGTTCCACAAGGAGCTCTTAAGGAAGATATCATTTTTGAGTCAGCAAATCGATATCTCTTGTATATAGTACCGACGCGGAGTGGGGCACTACATACTTACCCACCAAGAAAGAGTTTCGTCCTCGAAACTCAAGGAGAAACTTTTCGATATCCAGAGCAGCGATAGTCCTCATCCCTTACCGTCCTCAATCAAAACTCTAGCAAACCACAAGCACGAAAGCACAACTCTCAAGCAACAAATCAAATTTAGAAAACTTTTGCACAAATTTGAGAATATCTATAGACTTATTGTTTGGAACGCTCTATTCAATAATGATATCAATGCACAAGGAATCGTAATCTAGAAACTTGCAGCAAAATGGGCGTAAGTCCAGAAGATCGAGTAGCTCTGATACCATTATGTCATGCCCCGATCCTGAAGGTCCTGACAAAGCCCCCGCCGGGCGCGAATCATCGCGCCTCGGCACTCCCGCGGGGCTTGTATTGTCGTTTGCCATAGGGACGTGATACCGTGCAAGCCTAGGGTTGCGCCCACACAAGAAAATATCGTTAAAGTTGTGGCTATCATCGAATCGATCGAGTAAGCAGCGGAGGGACAGTATTGTAAACAATAATCCATCTGAGTATACGGGGCAAATTTTAAGGTACGAGGTTCTCTGAATACAATGGCATCGTTACATACATTATGTCCCTTTATACAAAAGCAGCTCAAAGCAATCGATACAGCTCAAGGCATCAAAACCATATTTCTGGGTCCCAGGGATGAGGCACGCCTATCACTTCCTCGGACGATCCAGCACCTGCAAATAAGCAAACTGTTGGTGGGTCAGCACTTTGGAGAAAGTACTGGTGAGTCTAAAATCAACTGAACAGAAGCAATATTCACTAAAACCAACACTAAGTAATATTGTAATAAAATATTACATTACTAGTGATCTTTCTAATTTTTACCTATGTTCGTTACATGCAGCACCGGAATGGAGTCATATTACTTCTTTTGGAAACATCTTTTAAAACAGAGTTCATGTTTGATTCATTCAAGCACACAAGGCAAGCCGATTATTCTATTATAAGAGTGTGCACAGCGTGTCTCGTGAGCTATATCCAAAGACTCTAGGGATAATGCACCATCTAGAAATTATCCTCTATCAAGCCAATACGATAAACTATCTATATGCTTTTCGGTCCCCGAGAAACTCAGGATCGGTAGTGGTAATCCAGCTAACCAATGACTCCTTTATCTGATGCTATTAGCAGCTGTGAATCATGGTTGCACTTCACTATCATTAGCAGCCGTGACCAAGGTTCAGCTCTTCACTAATAGCCATTGTTCGACCGAAGTGAATGCATGAAACACTATCAGATAAACTCTATGATGTAGACGATATGAACAAGTAAACCATCTATATCTTCTCTTCTATCTCTGTACAGACATGCCGCTCACTCTGAACAAGTTCAAGCATGATGTGGTTCTATCAAAATATAAGTGATATGGAAACATGTTCAAGAAATCTCTTACTTTTTAGACAAGAATTTCAAGTTCTTTAGTTAAGCAGACAGGTTCGTTTCAATGACAAGCTATGTGAGTTCTCATATTAAGCATTCAGAGGCAGGTTCTATCATTCCTCTTATGAAACTATCTTCTTAGAACAAGCATTCAAAAACTTAGATTTATTATTAAGGCGTGCAAGAATCAGAGAATAAAGTTATGCCCACTCACCTAGATCAGTCATCTCCTGGTTCAACAAGGAGCTCTTAAGGAAGATATCATTTTTGAGTCAGCAAATTGATCTCTCTTGTATATAGTGTTGACGCGGAACGGGGCGCTACAGCTTGGCCTTGAATCCTCTAAAAAGTTATATATCCAAGGTAGGCACTAGCACATTAAGAAGGTAGATTATCAAGATACTATATGTTATCTCTTAAGGTAAAAGGAGTCCAAAAAATCCTTCATATCATGAAGAATATAATAAAGACAAGAAAAATTGAAGACAACTAGAGAATACAATCAACTAAAACAATTCAAAAAGAGTTTCATATATATCCTCCAGAATATGAACATGAACCCTATAACCATCTCTGCCTTAGGTTCTAGTAGAAGGAACAAGAAGTACTTAGATAGATAGAGCCTCCTAGGGTGTAAAATTTTTATATGTTTAGAGATACCCATACCTATATCTGATACTTAAACCAAGTATTCACTAAACATTAACCTAGCCACAATACTTATTATAATGGGTTACTAATTATAGTATCAGTGATACATTATTGCTCTAGGACATGAGAACACTTAACCCACTGACTCACACTACCTAGGATACTATACTAACACTCTAGGTTACTGTACTCACTGGTACTAGAAAGATATTCTACAAACACTCATATTTCCTATACATCCCTACGACACACAAGAACATATCCACTAGTATGCCAATACTTATTCTAACTCACTCTCTAACACACATATACAGTCTCATATATGTCACAGTTCCTGCAGATACAGGATCATTACTTAACCATTCCACTTTTAGATAACACCTATACACTCATACTCATGACTGGTGCACTCACGCAAGATACACCACTACATATCTAAGATACAACCTGGATACACACTCACTACTCTAGGATACTATCTATAGGATTACCTATCCACTTCCCTGATACTATTTATACAAGATACTTAACTCCTACACATGATACTCATGTGATACCCTCATACCAAGGTACTCAAGTATTCTATACATATCTAATACACTATACAATAGGATACTTGTATCCTAAGTCTCCATGATACTTGAGATACCCCATATCTTGGCATTAAAGTACTCCTCCTATTTAGGTATCTGGATGCAAACCCATACTCTAACACCTAACAATAGCTCTAGGATACTCACTTATATCTGGGTATCAATATAAGCATATATAAATACTTCTACACACTATGACACTATGATATCACACAAGTACCATTATACCTATCATACAGTTCAATGATACCTAAATACTCCCTTACCCCAATACACTAGCAAAGGTACCCACACTCATTTAAACTTACTCCTACAATGTTACTCCCCTTTTCTCACTGCTTGGAATACTTGCACTCTTACTCCCCATGATACTCCCTTACATACCCTGCATCAATATGACACTTATACACCTAATAGATACTACCACACACAATAATACTCACTGATACTAAAATAATACACTACACATATCACATAATACTAATCCTAATCTTGATACACCCTGGACACTGCACTCTCTAGGAACTCCTGGTACACAAATACTATACCCTAACTATACTTGACACTCACAACAGTGCACATCAATACACACTCTACCACTTCTACTCTTGCCACTACCTTCATAACTATAATTGACACATGCACTTAATACTCTAGGATACCAAATTGACACTAACCTTTCTTACTGACACACTATTGGTATTTCTAATACCCAACTCTCACTTCATGATACTCATGAAACACCTACACTTGTACTTTACTTCACCACTCATGCACTCACTCACGCATCACTCAGTATATATATGTGCATACAGTTATGGACACCTTAATTCCTTTCTCCATATATCACTCATTAATACATCAACACCTTTAAGTACTAGGTGATACACCCACACTAGACACATACCTGTGCACACACATCTATACACACCACTGCCCAACACTCAACATATAGCACAAGTCCTATTACCTAGCACAACACAACTTTAATACTAGCATACTCCACCTACACACTTATATGCACCACTCCTCCCTAACACCCTCACCAATATATCTCATAGATATACATTCTCCTTCCCATGACACTACCAAGTATCAAACACCAGCAGAATATCAAAGCTCTATTGATACTCAAACAAAAATTTATGATACTCAATTGATACAAGGATCCCACTGCTATATATATATATATATATATATATATATATATATATATATATATATATATATATAACATGCATGATATCCTAGAATCACCCATTGATATACTACTCTCTCTAATCACTCTTATTTTTTAATACCATTGGTACTAGTTACTAACTGTACTCTGACACCTACACTATGCCTTATTTTTAGACTTATACACTGATACCTAATGCTCACATACCCAACCAGGAACCACTCTCAAACTCACAAGTTATACCTCTAATAATCAACACTAATACTCAAACATGACACAAATTTGTCTGCAAATTGCCAAACTAATTCATTATCCAAGGAAGCTGCCTCAAAAACTAATGAAGTTGAAGCTCTATAAGGAACTGAACTAGAGGAACTAGAGATATCTCTATCCTGAGCTAGTATGGGTGATGGAACAAAATTTAAGATTTGAATAATTGAGGTTGATAGAGATGATATATTAAAAACCAATTTAAGATAAAAAATTTGATTATCGTATCCGTCTATCCGAAATCAAGTTACCCAAAAATAATTTCCAAGTTAGTATGCATAGTTACGATAAAATTTAGAGTCCATAACTAAGGTATATACATCTATAATCATGTTATCTAGATTTTTGCCATGCCAACTAGTATGGCTGCAAGAAACTCTAAATTCTATAAATAAGATAAGTATATCCAAAATCAAGTTTCAACGTTTTTGCCATGCCAGCTAATATGGCTGCGATAAACTCTAGACTCCATAATTAGGGCAGACGATTATAGTTCCACTGTCTCATCCAAATACGTCATCAGAATATACCTCAATACAGTCTATAAAATTTATCTCGATACAAGAATTAAATTCAACAACGAATAGATATTCAGCCAAAATAAAGGTGAAGATAAACGGAAGCAGGAAAAATATATTCGAAATAAGGTTTATAGTAAGATTCTCAAGGGTCATCCCAGGAATATCAAGAATTTTAATCTGTGATTGAGTACCATAATTCATATAATACATCAATTATATTTTATTGCAAGCTCACAGTAGCACGACTAAGGCCAAATACTACCACGATATCATACTAATTGTGAATCCTGACCTGCATAGGCCACCATAAAAATGTTTTACGACCCGCATCCGGATGATCGGGCACGAGTCCGTGGGTACGTCCAGCCTACGATGCAGCATCGACGGTAGAACGTTGTCTAGACTTCAATAGAAATCATCTTAACTATTACCAGAACAACTAGTATCTTCATAACTCAATCATAGTAGTCTAAGAAGAATATGATAAGGAAAGTAATCCAAACAACTAACTAAGAGAAATAAAACTAGTACAATTTACAGAATGAGAAATACTAGTCTAGATCTCTAATGTCACCTCGTGGTCCATAAAACAAGAGCAGTCTCAACTATAGCATCACTCCGAAGTCCAGGAACGTAGGGTACAACGACTCCTAAAAATATTATCCAGACAGGATGGAACGAGCAAAACTTTAACATCAGTTCCAATACATGGTAGAAACAATAAAACAGTAAATAGTAATGACATACATGATGATAAATATAAACTGAGATCATATCATGTCAAGTACTGAGAATAAGTGAGTAAGAGTAATATGGCATGTATCAGCATATAAGAAATAGAATAGAGAAGCATTGTAAATAACTAAGTGTTTTTAAATACTATTTATGATATGTGATCGACTCAGGTGAACACGGGCTATACTACAAGGAAGCTAGTACAATCATACGTGAAATGTATGATTAGCTAGTAGCCACGGTCTACACTACCACACAGTCTAATAGGGTATGATTACATATCGAACTAATACTTTTTTGCCTTCGATTAGTATAATGGATCCAAATCATGATACATCATATACGTAAATCACTATGATCTAATATGCGATGCATACTGATCACGGTCTGTATAATCACTGAGGAATAATAATATAATCATTGAGAAATAACATCTCCTGGCTAAGATCCAAAATATACTAATCCATGTATCTTCGTGTTAAGAATCAAGTAAAACAATATTATAACATGTATCATAGAAACTATCAAGTAACAGAAACTATTAGAGAATATACTTGCATGTGGTCCTAGGCTAAACACTAGTCAGTGTTTGAACTAGATTCCAACTGACCTATATGGATTTCTATGTCAATAGGTAATTTGGAATCGTAAACAATCTTAAATAGCCTTAATTTAGGTTTCTAGGTCAATTATATGTCAATAGGGTAAAACTATGTCAATACCTAATTTTTGGGTTTCTAAATATCTATTTGATTGGCATATTTAGTTGTATTAGCTAATACCAAGCTATATCTAGGTTTTCTATGTCATAACCTATAGGTCTAGGTATTCTAGGCATCTTATACTATATATATACTACTATCTAGACTCATATACCCTAATATCTCAAAATACCTTAGCATATTACCCAATACCTTAATCTGTATCCTTGTATATCACTATTACCTAGACTAATACTCATTACCTAGCCCGTATCGTAGACACTTACCATATATCTTAGTATCTCACTATTACCTAGACTAATACCCAATACCTTGTCCATATCCTAGACACTTACCCTTATCCAAGACACTACACTATTCTAATTCCAATACCTTGGTATCAAATAGGATAACACCCTCCAACACTCAACTTACCCTTGTCAATGATATTTGAGTATCATGAAACCAACTCTCATGGATATCTATGATACTCAAGTATCATATGATACTACACTACATACCCTCAAGGATTCACAAGATATCAAATACTCTTACTTGACACTAACACACCTCTACTCTACACTAGCTAGGATACTCTAGGATATCCTGCATCACACTGATACCACACAACAATTGCACATACTATCCTCTAACCCACACACTACAATTTCTCACAAGGCTCTTCCCCTTGCTACTTCTACTGCAGCAAGTCACCACTCAACAGCCGTGCAGATTCTACTATTGCCACTGCAACTTGCAGCATCATGCAGCAGCTGTTGTAACTCAAATTACTGCTAAAATGGTCCTGAAATGGACATGCAGTGCAGGCCAGAACTGCTACTCTGTGCTGCCCAACTTAGCACCAACTTGAGTATCATGACCCGTACCCGAAAATTGGGCATGAGTCGTGGGTACGTCGATCCTATGCCACATTATCGGTGGTAGAACACTGTCGAGGTCTACTATCTAGATAACAATCTCACACAACAATATAAGTACCTGTCAAGATCTCAACTCCAAATAGAGGAACAATATGATAAAGATAACACGAGTACTCAACCACGATCTAAGCACGATAAGATAACAAGGAAGTCTAACAACTATAAAGTCTAAACAACAACTACTACTAAAGACATCAACAATAATAATAATAACAACAATATCCTGAATTAAAATACAATACAAAGTCTCAAACCAAAAGTCGGGGACAAATTCGGTATCAAAAGCTAATAAATACAACTGAGGTCCTAGTGATCCCGGTTACCAACCCAGAAATTACTCCTGAACTAGGGGGTCCCTGTCTACACCATCGACAGGCTGAGGTCCATAAAACGTCGGACACCAATCTTCCGGATCCTCTAAAAAATATATCCAGTCAGGATTGGAGCAAGTATACCTCTAACAACAGTTCCAGTTAAATGATAAAAACTATAAAGCAGTTGTAGTAAGTGGCACAAGGTGAAGGAAATAAAGTATGAATAAGGAAATATACATATATATCTGTCAACTGGTGCATAAAGGTAAAGATGCATAAAAATCAGAAGCAAGATAATAATGACTGCAGGATACAAGAAATCTAAACTAAGAGCAAGTGTGTGCACAATAACGTGAAGTGAGTCCAGCAAGAGTAAATATAATGAGTCCAGTCCATAAAGTATAAGTGAGACCAATCAAGAAGTGCAAGTGAGTCTAGACTAGAAAGAATGAACTAGTGTATCTGAAATACATGTTTCGACATATAAACGGCTAGGGGTAAGTATGGCTCACCGCACACTGGGTATGCAGCTGGTATCATTCCATATTAGACAAGAGAGAGTGATTCCAGATTTGGGAATGTTTACATGTCTACTCGAGTATTTTCCCGTCCCAACTAGTACAAGTGAATCCAAGACCCGACACGTAATATAAATATGAGTCCAGCTAGAAACATGAGTGATGTCTGTAGTGAGTCCTGATGTGATGACAGTAGGTAATTCCAGAAATAGAGGCCAGAAACATGAAATATACGTATTGCAAGTAAATGAATCCAGAAATACTAGTCAGTGTCGTGCCAGAAAATTAGATAATACTATACTAGAAACTGAATCATAATAATTATCAGATAATGAAAACTATCAGAGAATGTACTCGCCGGACGTCCTAAGCAACTGGCGAGGATCGAGGTCCGAACTGGCATCGTGAAGACCTATTACGAAAAGCAAGGTTAAACAGGGTTCTAAAGAGTTATACAGATATAAAATAACTAAAAATAAGCTTCTAGGGTTGTTCTAGGTCAAACAGGTCAAACCGATAAAATCTGGATCAAAAAGTCAACTTTGAGGTCCAAAAAGTCAACTCTAGGTCAAAACTAGGTCAAAGGTTGACTTTGGCGGTCAATCGGGTCAACTACGGTCAACTCAGTCAAATTAGGGTGCCCCTAAAATTCTAGGTCAGCTCATTAAGTTAGTAAACCCACAAACTCACCTCTTTGAGATACCGGGATAACCTCAGTATCCGATATCTCAACCTACGCTACATACCCCGCATATACCCTCTAATATATATCCTAGTACGTATATATATATATATATATATATATATATATATATATATATATATATATATATATATATATATATATATATAACCAACTCTAACCTTATTCCTAGGCAAAAATCAAATACCTCGTCTCGAAACCCAATACCTTGAGTATCTCAAGGTATTGAGATACCTCAAGCCTTACCCCTCTGTAACTCTAACTAACTAGCTAACTATCTATATATATATTTATATATACTACTATATATATATATATATATATATATATATATATATATATATATATATATATATATATATATATATATATAACCTAGTATTTAGGCTATACCTCAATACCTTATTTCCGATACCCCTTTACCTCAATACCTTGATATCTCAAGGTATTGAGATACCTTACCTTACCCTTCTCTCTTATCTCACCATCTAACCTACATATATATACCTATCCATACTAGTATACTTATATCTTCATATATATAAATATATCTATATATATATACAATATATCTAGCTATATAGATATATATATCTATATACAAATATATATATATATATATATATATATATATAATCTCTCTTTCTCTTACTCAACTCTAGCTATAGCTAAGGGGGGTGCTATTGCGGTTGCTGCTATTGCAAACTGTTGCTGCTGCGGTTGCTACTGCCAAGCGCTGCTGCAGCTGCCAAGCGTTGCTGCTGATGCTGCTGCTCTAATTGCTGCGCTACTGCTGCTCTCTCTCCCTCTTATCTCTATCTCACTCTCTCTTACTCTCTCCCTCACTCTCTCTATCTCACTCTCTCTCGATCTCACTCACTCACTCTCTCACTTATATACACACACACACACACACACACACACACACACACACACATATATATATATATATATATATATATATATATATATATATATATATATATATATATATATATATATATATATATATATATATATATATATATATATATATCACACATACATATATATATACACATACACCTATCCATATCCACACTTACACACACACTCACTTATCCAAACACTCAACTCACACAAACATACACTCACACACCCATATCTATATATAAATACACATACACATATAAATACACAGCCTCAAACACAACCACACTCACTCACACACTCTCACACTCACAACTACACACACACCTACACTCACCCTCACACAACCACACACAAACAAATACACATATACACATCAATACACACACACACATACACATACACACACACACACACACACACACACATATATATATATATATATATATATATATATATATATATATATATATATATATATATATAAACACACAAACACACACAAAACCAACAACAACTATACGCACACTCACCCATATACATATATATATATAAATATAAACTCAAAGACTCTAATACACACTCTCCAAGGCTAAACTAACCCGCGCACAAGCCCGAAACCTAGAAACCAAATCAAAATGGCTATTTGGTCAATTCGATGAACACTTGGTGTGCGGCTCGCGATACCTCATGAAATGCACACCAAACCTACTCGGAATTGACCCAAAATTTATCCACGAGTTCTAATCGATGTCTAGAACCTCAAAAAATACTAACTCTCCGATTCTAGGTCCATGGCAAAATTTCACATGCATGTGGAACCCATGTCGATGGAAAAATCTCCAAATCGCCCGAAACGTCCAAAACTCCGCGATACGATCTCACGTGTCTGAACGGGGACATGTACCTACCCTCAAGACATCCAAGCACGTCTACCTAGGTCCGTCTAACCTAGGGCAACACCCAAAATTAGGCCAATCTCGGATTTCACCCAAAATTGATACAAAACCCTATGCCAAAGTCTCCAAACACATCCAAACAAGCTCCAACTTCCTCCCATGGGTAGCCCTAAGGTCTAAAAATATTCTAAACTACTAATTACACTATATTAGAGTAATCACAAAGGGAAAAAATTAGGGTTTACCTCTTGGGAGTTGGAATCCCAAGGCCAAAGTCTCCAAAAACTCCCAAATCACCACACCAAGCCTCCAAGCATCCAAACTAAGCTCTTACATCAAATCTAGGCTCTACACACCTAGGTTAGAGGAAAATAAAGGATTTGAGTTAGATATGGATGAAGAATTGGAGGTGGAAAGAGAAATGGGAAAGAAAACTTACTTGGAATTTGGGTTGGAGGAGTAAAGGAAGGAGAAATGAAGAAAGAGAGTGAAAATGAAAGAAAGTGAAAGGAATGAAGGGGGGCGGCCATGTAATGAAGGGTTGGGTTAGGGTTTGAGTTGGGTACAAAGTCCAAAATACCCCTCCTACAAGTCATGTTAATTAGGGTTTGGGTTTGGGGTTTCCAAATGCACTCTAACTAAATCCTAATTACTCTAATTAACTAATTAAAATATAAATAACTACTCTAAACTAATAAGTAAGTCTAACAAGGGTGTTGGTTGGGTCTGACAAGGGTCCACTAGGGTCTGACATGGGTCCAGACTAGCCAAAACCCTAAAACGACCAATAAAAATAAATACATGCATCTAATTAAATATTAATACAAATATTTATGATTAATACATAATTTACCAAATTAAAATAATAATAAAAATATCCTGTCCTGGAAATGGGGTAGTGACAAGCCTATCCTCCTTAGAAAATTTTGTCTTCGAAATTTAAAGTCAATCGCACTTCTTCTAGGTCAAACCCCCAACAATCACAGTTAAGAAATTCTACCTAAACAACATGCGAGATCATGGTCCTACTGGTCGTGTTATTACAGTCTCAATCAGGGTCACTACACTATCTACCACAGCACAAAGAAAAGGCTAACAGGTACTAGGGAAGCACACCACAAGAAATAGAAAAGGACAGGAAGAAGAACAAAAAGAGACAGACCTACTAATCCGACACCCGTAGCATCGGTCTCCTCGACCGCCAATGCAAAAGCCCTGCCCTGCTGGGGTATCTCCCTCTGCTAGTGCGGGGATGATGTTGTGCCACAGGTGGTCTAGCTCCAATTCTCCGATCATGTGCTCCACCAAATAGAGGTACAGTGGGGCAATCTCGCATCTGGTGAGCAGCGGATCCACATAACAGATACACCTTCAGCCTCCTCCTACAAATATCCTAAGTGTGTCCTGCCTTCCTGCAATAGGCACAAGTGGGCACTCTCTGATCCTGACCCTGTTGTACTATCTTCTGCACATAGGGACGCTTAGCCGGTCCCGCACTACCACTCGCACTGCCTGAATTATCCCTGCCTCTCTTGGACTTGAGCTCCAAGTCATCCTCTGCCCTCTGAGCGTCCCCTACGATCTGCTCGAAAGTCACATCGCGGTCACTCCTAGTCAAAGACTTGACCGCCATGACCAATCCCTTGCAAAACTTTGTCGCCTCACTCAAGCCCTCCACAAATCTACCCAGACGGCAGAACTCTGATGCGTACTCGTCCACTAGCATGCTCCCCTGGACAAGTGCCACAAACTGGCTCTCCAAAGCACTGAGCGCCACATCTAGGAAAAACTTCTCCTTAAAAAGCCTCTTAAAAGTCTCCCAAGTAAGCCTTGGCACCACGATCCTCGTATCAGTACGGTACACGTCAAAGCGAGGTCAAATATCTGACTGGCCGCTGCCTCTATCTGCATGATGTCTGGAATCTGTACAAGCCTGAAGATCCCCTCGATATGTTCTATCCAGTCATCCACGTACAGGATCCCCTCTGTACCTCAAAACTCCTTGGGTCATATCCTCTGGAAGTCAATGATGCTACCTGGCCTTGAATGATGTGCCTGTTATGCCTGCTCTGCCTGTGGCTGGATCTGAGCCACTCTATCTACTGCCGTCATGGCCACCTGGTGGGCATTCTCAATGCCCAGCCTCATCACATCCACATGGCAGTGCTGCGCGTCCATCATCTCCCTAAAGAATGCAAACAACTATGCGGCGTCTACTGGTGCAGGAGGTGGTGGAGGAGGTACCACCGGAATGACTGGGGTACTCCTCGGATCGATAGGTGAAGGAGGATCCCCAAGAGAAGCAGATGCTCCCTCAACCGCAGGAGTGGTGAGTGGAGCGGTAGCAGCTGGCTGAAGTCGAGCAGGACGAGAGGTGGCAGACCTCTCGGTGGCAACTGCTAAAACGGTACGATGGGATCGTGTCTTCGGAGGCATCCTGAACACAGATCAAAAGAAGTCAATACAGCACAAGATACGATATCATCAAAGAAGGACAGTAATATTTCAAAAGAAAGCAATTTCAGAATAGTTAGAATAGATTGAAATTGTTTCTAATCATGATTGAGTACACTCTCATCCTAGATCCTATATCCTAGAGCAGGCTCGCAGCAGTACAACTACATCGTTGTACTACCACGATATCGCACTAATTGCGAGGCTTGAGACCTGCATGGGCCGCGACCAAAAATGTGTCATGACCCGTACCCAAAAATCGGGCATGAGTCATGGGTACGTCCAGCCTACGCCGCAGCATCGGCGGTAGAACGCTGTCTAGGTCTACTATCTAGCTAATAATCTCACACAATAATATAAGTACCTGTCAAGATCTCAACTCCAAACGGAGGAACAATATGATAAAGATAACATGAGTACTCAATCACGATCTAAGCAGGATAAGATAACAAGGAAGTCTAACAACTACAAAGTCTAAACAATAACTACTAGTAAAGACATCAACAATAATAATAATAACAATAATATCCTGAATCAAAATATAATACAAAGTCTCAAACCAAAAGTCGGGGACAAATTCGGAATCAAAAGCTAATAAATACAACTGAGGTCTTAGTGATCCCGGCTACCAACCCGGAAATCACTCCTGAACTAGGGGGTCCCTGTCTACACCATCGACAGACTGAGGTTCATAAAACGTTGGACACCAATCTTTCGGATCCTCTGAAAAATATATCCAGTCAGGATTGGAGCAAGTACACCTCTAACAGCAGTTCCAGTTAAATGATAAAAATTATAAAGCAGTTGTACTAAGTAGCACAAGGTAAAGGAAATGAAGTATGAACAAGGAAATAAACATATATATCTGTCAACTGGTGCATAAAGGTAAAGATGCATGAAAATCAGAAGCAAGATAATAATGACTACAGGATACAAGAAATCTAAACTAAGAGCAAGTGTGTGCACAATAACGTGAAGTGAGTCCAACAAGAGTAAATATAATGAGTCCAGTCCATAAAGTATAAGTGAGACCAGTCAAGAAGTGCAAGTGAGTCTAGACTAGAAAGAATGAACTAGTGTCTCTG